>WOFM01000185.1:55098-490263 GCA_011428145.1 Ericerus pela | reverse complement strand
ATGAGTAGCAACCAGGAAGCAAGAAATGGGTCACAGGTAGTCCATAAATAGGTAACAATCTGGCAGTAAAAATGGATAACAAATAAGCTGCAAATGGGAAGCAACCAGGCAACAAATAAGTGTAATTTCACATACCAATTACTACCTGTTTTCTTCTCATTAGCTGCCCTGGCAAAACAAGGCAGTAACAAGGCAGCAAACAGGAAGCACAAAAATTTAATTTTAATACCCATTAACTTCCTATTTACTTATCAGTTACTGCCAGTCACAAGTGGTCAGCAATTGGGAAGTAACTGAGATCATCAGAAAAAGGGGCGTGGCTTAGGCTGATTCCCAATTACTGCTTACTTGTGACGGGAAGTAACTGGGTTCTGTGCCAGATTTTGCACAATGGGTAAGGGAATCAAAAATTTATTATAACTTCCTCAAAACTTGATAAAATTAACAAAATTTGGTATAAGGGAGCTTATTTATGTTATTCATTTTTACCTAGCTTTTGATGATTCACCCATATTCGGGATGAAGGGAGGAAGTTTTGCTCATATTTAATAGCCATATCCTTTTTTACACCTTCATTATAATGGAAAATGAGTATCACTATTTTATTTTTAGTTAAGAAATACATAAAAAAAGGTATAAGTATACGTAACTATTCTGTAAAAACTGAATAGTTTTGAAGAAAATCAAGTTTGAAAATTAAAAAAAATTAATCGTTGAAACTGTTCCTTTTATAGATTGCGTCTGGTAAGAGATAACAGTGGGTGTGTAGTTAGGTGAAATTATTAGAAGCCGAGAACAATTCTGTTTTTTATGTGTAGGTATCTATGATGTCTAAAAAACAGTGTATGCATTTCATCCAGAGCATACCTTAACACCCCTAAAACCAGTTTCAGTGATACATCAGTTGCGTGTGTCTGTTTTGTTCAATGTATTTTGATATTGAGAGCTATGTGCTCATTAAATTGCATACCCTGGGTCAAACTCACTGGTATTATATACCTAATCAGAGCGATTAAAATATATATATTTTTTCTCAAACGATTTTATTCCCCCACAGTGTAAAAAATTTTTTTAATTCTATTCATTTATTTAGCTGATTGATATTATTTCATTTTTTTCAAATTTATTAATTTATTTAGGTCACTGACCATTTTGACTTTAAATTTTGTCCTTGAAAACTATTTGGGTATATGAATACCCCACATACCCGGAGAATATGTTCTCGTAGGTATTTACCTACACACGCACAATATTCATCCGAAGAAATTTTAAATTTTAAATTTTAAATTTGGAGTCTCAGGAGGAAAAGGATTATCAATGGATCCTCAGTCATGAAAATCTGAGATACGTACCTAGGAACCAGCTACCTTGAGTATATGTTCGGAGTAAAACCAAAACTAAGAGAATTTTTTATTACATGCAATAGGCTGTAAAATCTCATACAAATTGACTGAAATTTGAAGGAATAATGGGAAATTTAAAGAATTGTATATTACACACCAAGGTTCAAAAGTGAGTGTTTACAGGTAAGGGAAAATTTGCGAAGCAAAATATCATTGAAAACCAGGATATAGGTTTTAATGATTCCATGAATCGAAACTGAGATTTACATATTCGCCAGTTAAAAGTGGTGAATTTAATCACACCGCCATCTTATCACTGGCAATAACTAGCCAATGTATTTTAAATAGGGCAAAGTATGGCGGTTCTCACACACTCCACCTTTAGAGAGACTCAACATGAGTTGATTGACATTAAATGGGGCAAAACCAGAAATGCTTCTTGTACCTATACACACAGGCTTATATTACCTATATGGGTTCTATTTCCACTATATAGGGCGCCTCTATCAGTGACTTAAGTTAGGAAGCAGAGTTGTGAGTTCCACCATGCACCACTAGAGTGTATGAATGTCCAGAACACATCAAGGGTCACCAGAGGTTTTGTTGGTTTGGGGTATCAAACATAGGACCTACATGTTTGCTAGTTAAAAGTGTTGAACATGACCACACAGCCATCTCATCACTGGCTATAACTGGTAAATATATTTTATATAGGCAAGGTATGGCGGTTCCCACAAAGGGATTGAAAAATGGAAATGGAAACCATATTGTTTTGCCCTAAAAATTGAAATAAATGGAAAAGCAAAAATTTTGAAATGGTACTTGGAAACAATTAACCAATTGGTTTCAAGACCATAACAAGCTGTTTTGATTCAAAACTGCAAGAGGTTTGGCCATTACACCTATAATGAAAAAATAATGAAACTAGGAAACATAGAATAATGATAAAATAACAAAATTACCCGAAGCAAGACAGTTCATTTACATGCGATTATTGAATTGGCCAAGTATGTAAGTACATTCAAGTTCGAGCATCAGATTTTTGAACTCAAACTAATTTCACACGTGATGGAATTTACTTAAATGGGTAAGACAAAGCAACAAAAAATTAATAAACTAATGACGAAATAATTAATTTTTTATTTCAACTTTTCCACGAAACAAAATTTAAAATCATATAAAAAAAAAAAAAAAAAATTGGTGATTGTAATAGGTTTTTGGCAACAGTGTTGCCAAACTTAATGATGGAAACAAGATGGAAACCGAATAATGAATAATTTCCTTTTCCATTTCCATTTCTCACTTGATTAATTTTTGATCCGAGTAGAAAAATTTGAAAAAAATATCGATATTTTTGGGGAAATGTCGAAAAAATAATTCCAGAGATTTTAGGCTATAGCTATAGGCAAATTGATAAATGGAAGCTATCCAGAGTGAAAAATGGTAATTCAAATAATTTTAGGTCGTGAAATTTATGCGAATATTAATTTTTATCTTTATTTTTAATATAGGAAGACAAAATTTACCTCTCGTCCATTTATGGATTAATTATTGGAATAATTTTCTCTTTAACTTTTTCTTGCTAATTTTTCCTCTAAGTATAGGTACGTATGTTGAAAGTTGTTGAATTATTTTTCTCTGCAGCAAATTCGTCAATTCGTTGTTTTTTTTTTTGTTTTTTTTTTGTTTCATTTACAAAAACAGCCAATGCTAAGACTTTTCTCAAAACATACTTTAACTTTGTAGGCACTGTTTCGGCCGCTCATCAACTGAAATTCCTTCAGAGATGATCACTGCGTGTTTTAAAACTCGCAGATATAATCGCGACTTAATCAGTAGAATTGTTTTTAATCTCTCCCAATGGGACGTATTAAATTGTACCAAACTGTAAGCGGCTGCGGGGGCATCTGAGTTGTCGAACTTTTCCCATTTAGGCTCTGTTAGATTTAAAATACAACCTTTATTCGAAAATAAGTGGTCGTTCTATACTCAAGACTAAGGTAATGGTGTGATCTTTCTTTTCTCTTACACGGATAAATGAAAGATAGAAAAGAACACTGTATCGGAGTAATCTCTGGTGAATTTATGTCACTCCGCTCCAATTATACATAACAGGGCCGGCCGCAACCGAGTGTTTTGGGTGTTCAATCCCCCATAAGCCAAAAAGTAAAAATAAACTAGCACAGCAAACAGCTAGAAAAATTAGGTTTTCGAGAAAAAAGAATTAAGAATTTTGATAGTCTCGTTAATTGTCTGTAAGTTCATATGCGTGAATGGTATGTTATGATTGTATGAAATTTATATTAGACTATGTGAAATTTTAAAGCATTATTTCTTGAAATGAAAAATTAACTAAGATGATAAAGTATAGTAAATAACCATAGAATTTCAAATAAAATCAAAGAAATACAATGAAGTTATAAAATAAAAAATAAAATAAGAAAACTTGAACGTGGGGATAATTTTTGTAGAAATAAAAGTTTACCTAAATTAGAAAAAAAAAAAGGAAATAATAAATATTTGTTTAAAATTTCGTACATATGGTTTCAAAAATGCATATTTTATGACCAATATAAAAACAAAAATAGCGGTACTGGAAGTACCATCCGGCCGATCCACGCTAAAATTGGTAGCGTGGTACAATAGATTATGATAAATATTTATTCTGAATTTCTAGGCTGCTGATGCAAAATTGAGCATTTTATAGCCAGAATAAAACAAAAATGATGGTACCGGAAGTACCATCTGGCCGATATATATATTTTATATATATATATATACATATATGATACATATGTATGTGTATGTTAGGAGCGGAACGCAAAAATGGCGTTTTGTTCCTTTTTAGACTTCAAAAACAACTGTAACGCGTAATGTGTAACTGAAATTGATCAGAACGCGTTCTCTTACACGATAGATACCATAACGCGTTGAGGGGCTGAGGAAAAAAATGGAGCAACGGGTTGTGGACATGAAGAATGCCAGAATGCGTTTGAGAGAATAAAATTGATGTAATGCAGGCAGGTAAAGCGTTTTAGTTGTCGGTATTGCTTGGTTGCGAGTGGCTCACCTTTCTTCTTCATCTCTTAAGCTTCGAGTACTTCATTTAAAATTAGATCATACCTCTTGTCATCAAGAAAAACAGTACGATCATTCGAAGTCTCACACAACAATTTCAATCTTTCATAGAAAACATTACACAAAGTACTTTTTCGTCAGACATATTTGTAAGTTAACCTTGTTCTTCCACGCAATGATTATCAAATAATGATACTGTGTTTCTTGCAAATTCATGCACAAATTTGTCAGTAGGTAATGCTGTAACATGTACTATGAATCATGTAACTTATTTTTACAGGACAAACTATGTCTCATACGCGTCGTGGTCCTTCTCTGTACCACAACGCGTTGTGGTCAGTTTAAAAGACAATCATATCCAAAACACGTTGTGTTTGTCATAAATTGACCACAACGCGACGTGGCATTAATAGCTTCCCAAAACGCGTTCTGGTCATTTTTTTTCTCTCAATGGCCATTTTTGCGTTCTGCTCCTAACATGTATATATGAATTTGAGTTATTGGTGTCGAAATTTTCCTGATGTCATGAAACAAAAAAACGTATCCACCTCGAATTTTGGAGGCTAATATCGCACCGAGCGTAATAAGTAGATTTTTGAAAGAAAACCTACTCAAAAAGCAAAATTAGTGCCAAGTAATCTCACGTATTATTTTTAATTATGAATAAAGCAACCTCAACAGATCTGCCACTTCAATTCGCATCATTACATTTATTTTCAGAAAAATCTCATCGTTTACTACACTAAAAAATGTAAAAAACTTTTAATTTCAAATTAATTTGTTCAATTTTCACTTTCAAAAGTTTTTAAATACTTATTTGTCTGACAAGGAGGGGGGCCTTATTTGAGAAGGAAATTGTAACGTATACTTTCGTATATTTTGTAAATAATACGAACAATATTCGTTCACAGTGTCTCAATACCAGAAATTCAGGTATTCAAATTTTATCAAAACATCCCATTCTTATTTTCGTAAACAATCTAAATTATTTCCTAAATTATTCCCATCTAAAACGTGATAAATATAGAAACACTGTCTCCATAAACAGAGACCAAATATACCTGTCCCTAAATATTATGATTAATTAACAAATCTCTAATTCAACAAACTTCCACCTCACATAGTCTATTCACCATATCCAGTCACGTACACCATGTACCCTGAACTGATATATAAACTCTAACAATCTATGAGCAATTAAGAGTAACTTGGAGTAACTTAGTTTAGCTCAGTTTAGTCTTGGTCAGCTCAGCTAAAATCAGTTAATGTTAACTAAATGTTCTAAAATATTATGTGAATTAATTAATCCCAATTTTATGTGTTAATGTATAGTAAAGTGTTAAAATATTAATTGTGTTTTATATTTGAGTCTCAACCAAAGTTAAGATCCACAATAGTTAGTAGACAATTAAACTCTAAATTCTAAACTAGAAAGGAACATTTTTACTCGTATTCCTTCTTACAGTGTAACACTGAAAGTTGTCCAATCTAGATACAATTAGGCATCTTTTGGCCGTTACAGAAATCTTTTAAAAAAATACCAAGGAGTGACTTTCAAGGAACTCATAAATAATATATAAATTTGAATTTACCCCTAGGAAGCGAAAAACAAAAAAAAAACCCTTGAGGAAATCCTATGGTGGTCCTGATACATATGTATATATGTACTTACTGCTGTAACAAGAGGAGCTCTGTCTTTCACGTGGATAAATTATCGAAATACAGTTTTAAAAAGTAAATTCTATAATTTATCTATCATTCAGACAGGCCCATGCAAAGATCACCATTTACTTGAAACAAGAAAAAGAGAAATCAATGCGGATTAAAAAATAATATTATAACTAGGTATTATATAGTGAAAACTTTTGAAACGAATTAACCCATAGCTCCCAGTTTTTGGAGTTTCCAAATTTCAGAACTCACACTACAAACCTAAAGTAGAATGGAAAACAAACTTATAAAAAAACAGGTTCAGAACCAAAACTTTCGGCGAAAACTTTTAAATTTTATTACTGCTTCAGATTGTTTGAGTTTTCATCGATGATCAGAATGCAAACCTCAACCCTAAAATCAGTGACTTCCCGACAGAATTTTTCAAGGGGAGTGAATATGTTCAAATTTCCTGACTGAAAAAAAAAAGTTTTCGAATTGAGAACCTCCTTTTTTTTTGAAGTCGGTCAAAAATATTCGAATCTGCCAACTGCTGTGAAAGTTTGCAAATTTTTGGACTGATTTTCTTGACTACGTAGGGGTAACTTACCCCATCACCCGCATTCAAGATGTTCCTGTATAGGAAAAAAAACCTGAGAATTAACTTCTAACTAAAAATTTAGAGAAAACTTTTCAACTAGTCTACAACTCCTAGTTTTATGTGTTTTCACTTCTTCGAACTCAAACTCCAACTCTGAAGCAGAAATCAGAACTACCTTTCAAAAGAACAGATACGAAATAAATACTTTGAATACTTTGTAATTTGTTTTGAGTGCTCAGTTTGTTGAGTTTTCACGTCTCAGAACTGATAGTACATCCTATTGAGGTCCAAATGGCAGACTGATCGCAGAAAATGAACAAAAAGACGTTTAGACAAGTTCGAGTTGAAAAAGTGCAATTTGTTTTTCATGAAGAAAGTGTTTGACAATATGTGTTTTTCAAGTTCATCTTACGAAAATGAGTGGGAGGAAGATAAACCAATGAGTACGATGATGAACGAACGGTTGTTTAATACATCTGTGGAGCCACCACATAGAGTGTTAAAAGTTTATGTATAAAGAGTTCGTAGGTGTGAAGTAAGAAGGATTGGTATACCCAACACAACCTAGAAGCAGAAATGAGAACTTACCTTCAAAAGAACAGGTACAGAATAAAAACTTGTGGTGAAAAATCTGTAACTTGTTTAAAGCTCCAAGTTTTTTTCGATTTTCATTTCTCATAATTCACACTACAACCCAGTAAAGTCGAACTGAGAACTAATTTTCACCCCAGCATTTCCAAAGAAAAACCTTACTTGTGGCAGCTTACATAAAGACATAAACCAGTGCTTTTTTTGTTTGAAAAAAGAAATTAATTTCAAGAATGAAGTATCAGATGAGATTCGAAGGTAGGACTCTCCCCTACTACTCAACCAGTTCGTCCATCAAATCGCGTAATGTCATTAAATGTGTACAACATATATGACGTAGAGATATTCACACTAGAAGGTCTTCAACAGTATTTTGCGTGTTCTGCCACTTCATACGGTTAAGTATGGGAGAGCCAAATCCTCGGCGAACACTGGCGATTTTTGAGCCGGTTCTGAGAGTTTATATACAGGATTTGGTACACGCACACAGACACACATGCATACGTACATGTACGTAATTATGTCATGCGTTACATTGTTTCTTGCCTCCGTTGAGGTGATAAGAAATGACGCAGCGCGTTTGGTACTGGGCCGTGACATCACCGAGATCGTTATCAGGTAATTGATCTCAGCCCGTGCAATGTATCTTACCTGTACGTACGTACAGGTACAAACATACAAACGCACCAGTGTAAATTCGTTTAATGTCATAAAGACGATTATTGGCAGCCTTAGGGCGGCGACTGTTGTCGAGGGGTGCGAGCCCCTATTACCTCATACGAGTATTGTCCCCACAACAGGTACAGAGCCAAAACTTTGTAACTTGTTTAAGCTTTCAAGTTTTTTGTGTTATAATTTCTCTTAACTTTCATTACGATCTTAAAGCAGAATTGAGAATTAACTTTCATCCGAACAGGTCGTCGAAAATAAATTTAAAAAACTCTCTTATGGCACCTTCCAATATAAAAGACGTAAGCCAGAGTCTAAATTGTTTGAAATAATAAGAATAAATTTTACAAATGAATTATCAGATGTGATTCGATGGTAAGACTATCTCCTGCTACCCAACCAGTTTTATCCTCCTCAAAAGTCCATTAAGTCGCGTGACGTCATTAAATGTGTTTAACACGTAGTGACGTTGTTGAATGTGTAAAGCTCAATCACAGTCAAGCGATCGATTTTTAGAAAATTTTGTTTGGCTAAGGTTACTCGAAGTATTCGAGTGAGTCTGTATGCAATATATGAAGTCGATTCGTGCAAAATAGACATCGTGATGAGATAACAAAAAAAGAAAAAAAAAAACCTTCCTTTTATGTAATAGAAAAAGATGTAAATGTAATCAGAGGCGCCAATAGTGTAGTTGCCGTCGTGCTGGTAGGGATGGAAATTATCGGATTTGAAAACTATCGATCTAGGTATCGATCGTTTTCGCATCCCTACGTGCTGGAGTACCACGTGAAATAAAATTGGTGACTTTCTGTAGAACGTGTGAATTAAAATTAACTTTCAGCAGGTTTTCAAAACAAAAACCAATACTTATGAGTATCTCAATATACTTATTATAATTTATATTCGTAGCTATTTAAAGTTTATTTTGGGGTCTATTGCGTATTACAACAGAAATCTCAATTTCATTTGTTAGTGAGACTGAAATTTAGAATATCTTGATGCGATATTTTAGCAGATTACCTCAAAAACCTCTAGTCTTGTAATACTTCGATAGAAAACTCAGTTTCCCAATTTATTTTTACATTTCAACGAATATTTTTGAATTACAGATGCGTGAAAATATTTCAAAACACTGTCGATATCTAATAAACATAAAGATCTATCTAAATTTCATAGTTACAGTTTTAAGTAAAGTACCTAAGAAAAATAACCAATTGCGCCGTGAATACGGAAAAGATATTTCAATTGTAACACAGGCGACTGGCTTTCCTAACGGATTTTTTTTATTTTACATTTTGTTTTCTCGAAAATTGTAGAATCAATGGGCACCAAACTCCCATCAGACTTGCGATTTCACATAAGATTAACTACATTTCGTGAAAATTTCAGCCTTATCTCTTTCGTGGTTTCTTCAAAATTGCTAGTTTTAGGTTAGAAAATTACAAAAAAACTACCGACAATTATCCATATTTTTTAACAAAAATATCGATCTATCGATGTTTTATCGCTAAAAACCGCTTTTTCAGAAAATCTTTTGTTTCCAGTTTTCACGAGAACCACGTAACCGATAAGCACCAAACTCCTTTCCGACCTGCTCACATACAATAGCTATCTTTTTTAAAAATTTCAGCCCTATCTGTTTGGTAGTTTTCTCAAAACCGTGAATACAAAATTTTTTCCAGAAATTTTTCTTCTCCAGTTTTCTCGGAAATTACTGAATTAATAGGCACCGAATTTCTAAAAAAAAAAAACTTGCATCAACTTAAGAAAAGTCTGTCGTGCAAATTTCAGCTCGATCCGTTTTTTAATTTTTTTAGAATCCCAGAAAAACGACTTTTCCAACAATTTTTTTTCTTCAGTTTTCTCAGAACTTAATTAACCGATAGGCAAAAAACTTCTTTGAGACCTGTTCCAGTATGAAAACTACCTCTCCTAAAAATTTCAGCACTATCCACTCGGTAGTTTTCTCAAAATCGTGAACTCACATACATACATACACATATTATATATATACACACAGAAAAATTAGGTCGAAATGAAAAAATGGTACCAATCGTTATCTTTTCTCATGAAACGGATAATTTTCATGAACCCCACCCCTAACCTTACAATGATGTCAATTTTAATACCCTTTTTGGAAGCAAACAGTGTAAAAACCTCAGTTTCGCAAAATTAATGGTATTTCCTCTTCAATGACGTTCTGGATCCATCACTGGATCTAAAAAGCTAAATATTAGTTTATATATTTTGATGGAGGAGTTGAAGGCTGTAACAGATATAAAATATCTTTGAGTTTTTCTGGTATAGGCGCATATTACCTATCTATATCGAAATCGTTTCAGAACGGTGTCCAATTTAGAAATCGAAAATTCAAAAGTTTTTTTATGGACTGGTATAAACATTTTCATACAGGTTATCGTAGGGATCGACTGCCGAATTTTGATGATTGGTAATACTTGAATAAAACAAGGCAGTAATAAAATATTAACGTGAAAGAGTATACTATATTTATGTATAATATATAAAAAAAATACAATATTTACCAATACAGCGTTCGTATGTACACAAAGTTGCATAGTATGTTTTGGCAGGAATAATTTGAAAACACTAAAGATCAACTGCCAAACTTCGGTGGTACACTACGTGGTATTGGATAAGACAAGTAAAAATGTTAGGCCAATATGTGATATCTATTACATACTGAAGGTGCTATAAAAGTGTGGAGTTTAATTAATAATTTTTTCAGAAAAGGCATAATACAGATAGAGTCTAAAATAATTATATAATATGTTGTGATAAAAATGTTTTTTACTTTATTACACATTAAGTAGTACCAACTATTGGTTTAGCAGAGTCCATTCTCAAGACACACTGCATAATAATAAGTGATTAAAAAAAAAACAAAAACAAAAACAAAAACAAAAAACAATAGAATGAAAGAAAAAATACCTTATATTGAAAAAATTTCATGAAACCAACGTTTGGGAGTTCTTTCTGGGTTGACGAAAACTGATGTTAGCTGCCATCTAACGAGCCAACATCGAAGTTGCGTTATTGAAGTTAAATTTTATGGGCTATTGGTGGCGTTCCTATTGTCTATTTCAATGTTGATAGTAAGTAAAAAATAATATTCGTAGCAAGTATCTACAATATTAAAGCAAAAGTAAATATAGTTAAACTTTGAGGAAAACTTTTGGCGGTATTTTTGTAAATTTTGCCTTTTTTACCGACTATTTTTGCATATTCTGGTCGCTTTATGCACATATTTTACTTTTTTTTAGCGCATAAAATAGTATATTTCGCTAGGAGAGTGAAAAGTGATCAATTCCTGACCAGTTGCGATTTACAATATCGCGGCTTGTGTTTGTAAATTGCAGGATTCAAGGTCGTTCCCATTGCGCTCAAGTTGCGAACGCTGTTTTTTACAATACATTCCATGATTAGGGAAGATGTGTGATTGGTTGGAAGGAGGAGCCAAACATTTTCCTTGTGGGAGCAAATACTTATTTTGCTCTGCACAAAACATTTTTACTCCCGGCTTGGAAATTCTACATTTGGGCCTTGAAAATAGAAACCTGATCTCGTATTTTGTGACAAGTATTGTGAAATAGTATTTTACTCAACAAGTTAGGTACCTAGCCAAATAGGTGATTGAGTTGCATAGTTGCAGCACTCGCCTGTGGCTCATGCTGTATGTGCAACACGTTGATTATCACAAGTAGATACCTAACTAGTTGAGTATTATACTCTTATATGGTACATGATCAGAAAGGCAATGTTTACGCTGGTATTTTTCGAGTGAAAAGTATCTCATATCATTGATGAATATAATCTCGATTTAAAGTGAACCCACCTCCATGTAAAAACGTGAAGTGCCCTTTCACATGGAAGTATGTTCAGTTTACATCGAGGTAGGAGTTACATTTTCTAAACCATGAAGAGGTTGATATTTCATTCCGTTTTGTATAATATTTTAGACAGACTCATCATTGTGATAGAATTTAATATGTCATTGCTTTCTAATCATTAATTATATAAAATATGTCTTCCTCAACAAGATTCAAAAGTGAGTTTGTATGAATGGGGAATAGCTTACTTGTAGTGTTCGTTTTGCAAACTCCCTCACATGTAATCGCTCACTTTTGAACCTTGGTGTGCAATATACAATTTTCAATGAATCCACCAAAAAGAAGTTATTATTAATTATTCAATAAAATTAAACAGGTAAACTTCACTTATGAACAGAATTTCGGGAAGGTCATAATAAACTAAAAATTATAGAGAAGTGAACTTTGTTGTTTGCATAGGCATCACCATGTAAAATGAATTTTTTTTAATGGTGACATTTTGCCACTTGCATACGTGTAAACGGCACTAGTGAAGAAATAAACAACACACAGTTAAGAAAAAGCTCATTTCTACACTGTTTCTACACTTGGTGAAGAAATGAAAATCATTTTTGCAACACCTATTCATAAACTTCATTTCTATACGCACCTTGATAATGTATAAAGCAGGCAATTTTAGTACCATTTAAGACGGATATATGAAGTATTATTTATTTTATACTTTGTCTTTGTTTTATACATCATATTGGACGCATGCGTCATTTTATACACTGGTCCTGGTTACTACAACATAGCTGACATACAGCCTACTCTATCGTTTTCTTTGATTATGTTTTTATTTATTTATTTATTATTATTATTATTATTATTATTATTATTTGTTCCGTCCCATTTTTGCAGATGATTCAGTTCGTCTACAAAAACGTGTCGAACAAATTATAGACAACTATTATTTTTAATTCTTGGAATAATAGCTGTCTATATTTCACCTAGCTTCTCACGAACGGACACCACCAGATATGCTGACAATGTAGAGTCATCATATTTGGCAGATGTTCCGTATCACGCCACCTTTTTGGTTGGCCATCTTTTGAGTGAAACAAAGAAAACAAAAGTGATGTCGTATCTTCATTTTGAAGACATGATCATTCCTAAACCTACAGTCGAGTAGAGACGTTAGGGTCCATGCTAGTTGCTATGGACATTAGGTATCACTAGTATTAAGAAATAGTAATAAGTATAATTCTAAAGTGTTTGTAATAATTGAAGTGAAATATTAGTAAAAGATAATATTCAGAAATTATCTTATTTGTTGAGGTAATTTAAAAATATTGAATTACTCTCGCAACATTATTATTATTTGTTTTTTTTTTACTTTTTTTATTTTTTTCATAAGAGTTTTCTCTACTTTGAGAATTTGAACCTTTGACATCACTGTAAGAGAGCTGGCATCTTAACCATTATATCACGAGGTCTGACTGCAAATTATGGGACAGTTTGCACTTATATGTTTCCCAATAACAAAAATATTTATTTATCTGATTTTTTTTTTTTTTTTTTTTTTTAGGGGGATGGAGTGTTACAAGAAGCAGTGTGCAACACGTGTGTGTGTGTGTGTGTGTGTGTGTAGTAGGTGACTGATACTTGTGTGATTTACGTCACTCACCTTTGACTCGAGGTGTAAAAATCACATTCGGATCAAAATTACCTACTTTTATACACTTGTATTACAAATAACTATTTGGATGTTCCAAATTGATTTGGAAATTCCACATTTTGCTAACCAAAATGGATTTAATAACTTCTTTTTGGTGTATGAGTTGAGATAAAACTTTGCTTATTCATGAGCAGAAATTATAAATCGCAGAAACTGAAGCAACTAAGGAATGCCTAAGTAGGTATCTAACTATCTACTTTGAAGAACTAATGGGTGTAGGTATACCTATAAGGTAATTATTAAGTTTAAGAATATTCTAACAGGTACGGTATGAATATTTTTGGAGTTGATTGTAGCCTAAGCTATAATGGATACGTCTGTGTGACGGCTCTTTATCGTTTTATTTTTGTGGTTTTTTGTTTCAACTTTTTCTAATTTCCGCCATTTTAGATTGTCATCGTTCATATTAAACGTAAGAAATACGCCGGATAAAGGGAAATCAACGAAAGTGAATCGAAAAAAAAACAAAAAAACTTGAAATCAAGCAACCGTGCGACAAGTTATTACATTTCACCGTATTTTCAGTGTTTATCCGTGGAAACCTAATGTTTTGCGGGAGCTATTTAAGCAAAATTTAATGAATGACCTACACTCAAAAGGAAATTTTAGGTACCTATACCTAATCTTCTTCGTTAATAAATTCTAATTTCAGAATAAGTATAACTGTTTCTATTAAGTAGGTACCGTTTTAGTAGGTTTTAATTTAATAAATATTCTTCAAAATTTTTTTGAAAAAACTGACACGGTATTCTAAAAGAAGAAAATTTATTAAAAATTATATGAGTATAATTCCGAAAATCGCGAAAGATGAAAAAGTTTTGAATTCTCATAGGTAGGTAACTGCACATAAGCATAAATAATATACTTGACAATAATTTAAAAAAATTGTTTTATGTTTCGTGTATTGAGCTCAGCTAGCACAAACAGAGTGTTTGAAAAGAAATCACCAAACCTTAACAGTAGATGATCAGTGCTCGACCCCCGGGGGAATGGGAAAATTCTTTCCTCCAAAATCAAAAAATTAATTAATTAATTAACGAGATTTAAAAGGAAAAAATTAAAGTGAGAACGACTTCAGAATCCATATAAAAACCATCAAAAATTTGTTGGAGAGCAAAGAAAAAAGCTCAACTCCACAACATTTTTTGTCACATCCCCTCCCAAATTGACACTCTGGATCCGCCACTACAGATGGTACTTTTCATGAAATA
This sequence comes from Ericerus pela, assembly GCA_011428145.1. Classification (NCBI taxonomy): domain Eukaryota; kingdom Metazoa; phylum Arthropoda; class Insecta; order Hemiptera; family Coccidae; genus Ericerus; species Ericerus pela. Next base: position 475,558 of record WOFM01000185.1, on the reverse strand, counting down.
CACATCATGGTGTCATTTATTCTGTGAATGTTGTACACAGCTTTGCACTATTCTCAATTTTTCTTAAAATTATAACCAAACCCGTTTTTTATGTCATAAATATGTTACTTCATTGGTTTACTCTAAATTAAGTAGATTCTATAAACCAATCACATCGTATATCTCTCATGAGACCACTGTAAATTTCTCTCGAACTGATATCCTTAGTTCTTAAGCCTAATTCATTCTTAATATTTCTCTTGTACAATTTAATACATCCCATTATTTTCATGTACTTATAAAATACACATCATACAAAAAGTAATATATGTGTCATATATCCCCTCATAACAATTATACCATTACATGATGACATTCTAATAGGGTCAGTAATGTTTCAACATGAAGGTTGGTCGTATCCTTTTATGATTCAGTTCTGAAATACAAATTGTTGTATGGTGATGATCTAATGAAATAGACTGCCTACCTAATCAACACATTACATCGTGTCATCTTGATGATCAGCACGGATTAATCCTATGGGCAAGGTGGACAATTGCCTAGGGGGCTGTGACTTCAGAGAGCCCTTCTGGGTTTTTAACATTTTTAGTAAATCAAATAATGCATTAAAATGCTACTGGAATGTGGATAACTTGAATATAGTCTGTTGATAAATGCATGAAGAAATGACTTTTGGAATATAACCTTGAAAAAGAACTACATCAGAAAACAAGGGCCCTTCACTGTTTCACTCTCCACATTTTAAGTATACCTAATTCACATATAGGTACACTTAAGTTCAGCCCCACAGCCCAGTCCAAGCCTAAGTGTATGTTTTAATTCACGCCATTATGTGTACCTGAAAATCCTCTGGTCCAAGGAGAGCCAAATCCAAGGCAAACACTGGTGATTTTCTAGCCTGTTTTGAGGGTTTATATATTGGATTTGGCACATGCACAAAGACATGGTATTATGTCATAGTTTACATTGTTTCTAGTTTCTATAAGGTGATAAAACAAGCCAGCACATTTGGTGCCAATCTGTGACATCGCCAAGATCCTTATCAGGTAATTAGTCACGGCCCGTATAATGTATCTTACCTGTACATACTGAGAAGTCTGAGATTTTTTGACGACAAAATAAAAATTATTTCGAACTACTAATGACGTTACAATGTGAAGACATCATCTCAAAATCAAAAGACCAATTTGGACAATATAGTGTCCAAATCCAAACTCGTTTTCAGAGCAAGTCATGAAGACAGTAATTGAATTTGATTATTTTTCAGACAATAATTAATCGTTTATCAAGTCTTATATTACAGAGCCGACAGATTCATATTTTGACAATTCTCTGCAAAATAACTTGATTTAATTTGTGCGACTGGTGCCATGAAATGAATGAAGACAAACGTAAATTCAATGGAAAGTAAAAATCCACCAAATGAAATGCATGCAGCCAACTTCATCTTGCCTTATCATTTCTTCTCCACACTTTTGGCTACGGTTTGCAGCCAATTAATTTTATTTTATCAATCATATCCATACACTTTAGCTATTGTATGTCGACATATATATTTGATTTTCCATTTATTTTATGCTTATCTACATCGCATGTTTAAACGCCATTAACGACAGCAAGTGGGGAAACCTTGCCAACAAGAAGAACTGATTTGTAAAAACAAATTCTAATTTTTATTCACTCTTGTTCTGATAATACCCAGTACTAGGTTTGTTTTTACAAGCAGTCCTTCTTGTGTAGGCGGATAGTAGCAGGTCCAAGTTTCAAGTTGTACGTTAAAGTCCTCGCATAGGCAATTTATAAGTGTACCATCTGTGGATGTAGTAATACTTCAACTTGGATCTACCTTTGAAGACAACTAGGATGGTAGTTCAAATTCAGGATAGATTAGGTTGAAGACAAAAGACAAATTAGGAATGTTCTTTCGTCATGAAGGATCAGTAGTGACGACACAAAAGTCATTTCTAGTATTGTCAGTTTCATATCATATTTGAGGTGATCTTTTGAAAACACCTACAAGGTGAAGTTATTTGCGACAATACAATCAGATGGAGTTCATAACATCTGTTAGGAGGGAAATTTGGTGTGTTGTCGACAAACCTAAGATAAGCTTTATTCAAGATGAATGCATTACTCTGTCAATTAAAGGCTGTGTAGAGCCATCTTTCGCACATAGTGGATTTGATTTCATCTATGTTAGTTATTATCTCACCTCACTTTTCACACACCAAAAGTTCCAAAGTCTAAAGTTTCATAATAGGAGTCTTTTACATCACACAACCACCATCACTTATGAAGACAAACAAATAGGTGAAGACAAAAGAACTTTCTGATAGTTTCCCCTACTTGTTATCTGCAATAGCTTTTTTTTATTATTTTATATTTTAATGTACACTTTGCTTTTTCGACACTATAGTTCTTTCGTAATTATATTCTTTGACAAAATAATTCTGCTGTTTGTTTTTGTAAGTTTCGATCCTCTTATGGATCGAAAACTTCATTAGGCTCTTCTGTCAACACTCCACACTTATTGCTGATTCATTCGTCATATTAATTTGCTGACATATGTAGACAAGGTAAGCTGTATTTCATCGTGTTTGAAAAGGTTTAATTCAAGTCAAAAAGAATTCAGCTGTAGGATTTTGACAAAGTTAAAAAATAAAACGTCTTGAAGTAATACTATCAAGATCCCTCAAATCAGTGTTTTGGCTGCATGATGTCCTAGTTCTAAGACATTGTGACGTCATTAACATTTACACACCACCATACATAAAAGGTTGACTTTATGAGCCAATTCATTTTGGACGCTTCAATACATACAAGTATGAATATACAAACGTATGTGTGTTTATTCGTTTAACGTCATATAGATGAAAATATGTCAGCCTTTCAGTGGCAACTATTGTTGAGGGGTACGAGCCCCTTTACCTCATACGAGTATTGTCTCCACAACTTTTTTATTTTATTTTTCTTATGAAGGGGCCAATTTGAGGGATTTGTCCAGGGGCCAGTCAAACCTTCATTTGGTACTGGTGATGATGTACTCAATCCCTGAAGAGAGGTAACAATTTTCATCAAACAATCGAATCATATCATTTACCTTCATATTATTTGAGCCTAATATCAGATCTCAAGTTATCTTCTCACTGCTTTAATTTTGGCACCATTACGGAGTAAATTACCGGAATTTTTAGGTATTTTTAGAGCACGAATTTTACACCCAGAATTAAGGCGCACAACTGAGGAGCTCTGCTCAAAACATGGAAAAACACAAAAATAAATAAAACTGTAACCTAGGTATGGAGGTATACATTTATCGAAACTAAAAGCAAAAGAAGAAAAAAAAACATCCAAATTCGATATCTACCCCCGGAGAAAGCCGTTAATTCTAAATTTACGTAAGTTTGTACGTCGTTTTCAACCCCTTCGACCATTTTCCCAGTCAACCATTCAACCGTTCGTCGTCATCGGCTGTGCGTTTCCTACGTATACTTTGGGATTAAAACAAAGAAAATGGCGTAGATTGGCGGGGGTTATAAACGGCAGATAAGGTAGGGGTGGGGGCAGAGGGACGTACACATACACACGAACGATTTCGTAATATTTCTTGTCTTAAACTGCCATAAAATTCGTATCACGTAACGTAGAAGCCGTTTTACTAACAGTCATACCCCATTTGAGGCTACAGTTCATCAGTCCGTACCCCACAACCAACCCCAATCGCCAGTCATCACCCCACCCACCCTCCTCACGGTGCCACCAGCTCTCTCACTCTTTATCTTTTATCGTACGTATATACTACATATAGGTATATCGATGTCGAATCATCCTCTCCTTTCACCTACTGTCAATTGTTTCATATAAAAAAAAAAAATAAAAAAAAAATAAAAAAAAAACAAAATGGCAAACGAAGGCAGATTGGGTTGGTGTTATAGATATACAGTATATATTGTATATATATATATATATATATACGATATATGTGTATAGTGTATACTATACGGATAACTAGGGTATACAATACTGGCTGTGTAACGAAAAAGGGATTGATAATTTGATATAATTTGATCTCTAAGGGTTTCCTTCAATTTTCTCCAATTTTCTCCCTGGTTTAACACACAATTTTGGGTAGAATTACTTACGTTTTATTTCTTATATAGTTGATACGTGGAAAAGTGTCCGTATTCTGTACGCGTATTATATGTTCGTGATAAACGAAACGTCTTTTAGGTTGAAAAATATAGCGAACGACTGCCACATTATCGAATATTTTATGGTCGCACAGTTTTTTTTTGGGGTTTTTTTTTTTTCTTTATCTTTTTTGAACTCTGCTACTCCTTTATCCTGGCCCTTTTGCTTTTTACAATTTTCTCTCTTTATCATTCGCTTTTTTCTTTCTATTTTTTTTTCTTTACTTCGTTTTGTTGTTTTTCCTACCATTGCTCGGTTATACTATATACGCTTTTCGTGCATTTCAAACCTGAGTTTTTTGTTTCACTTTATCCTCAATATTTTTTATGGAACAATTCAATAAAGACAAACTTTGTTCGACCTTTCTTTTTTCATTTTCGATTTTTCCTTTTTTTTTCACGTCATCAAAGTTTACAATAAGTTATGAAAACTTTTTGAATTGGGCGGGAATATGTAGCTAGGATGCAGTCAGTACCTATACGTTAGGTGTTTGGTATGCTCAACGAGGTAAAGGTCAAAATTATGAGTAGTGGCGAAAACAATTGATCATAATGTTGTGTTTTTCTCAAAAACCAAGAACAATAATCGACAATGCCGTTGGTATTATTTCACTATGAAGCTAAGGAGGTCAAGTTCTCCGTCATATTTGACCAATAATTCTCAAGTCCGACGACCCTCCACCATTTCCAAAAGTACATTTTTAAAATCATTAAAAATGCAGCTCAGAATGTTTTGCGGATATAATAATTTTGGTGTTTATTAAAAATTAGCAACTATATTACATCTGTAGAATTAAACAATGCGCGGATTCAATGAATGATTTTAATGGGTTTTCTGCAAAGTCATTATAATTATGTCTTATTAACAAAATATGAATAAGAGATAGAAAAAAATCCGTATAGCCCTCTCTCTCTGTCTCTTTTCACTCTCTCACTCTATCGTCAAATATTCGTTTATTGATTTGGAAATTATTTTTTTGAAACATGTGTACGAAATTCTGTATTTTCGAGGAGTGTACGACGTGATGAAAGTGGCCATTTTTAGAACTCTCTTCCTTTTCGGACTCCATAATTTCTTTTCCTCACTCTTGAATTTTGTTTCCTCACTCCTTAATTTCTATTTCTCACTTTTTAACTTCTTTTTCTTATTCCTTAATTCTTTTTCTCACTCTTTAATTCTTTTCCTAATGCCTAATTGGTTTCTCAATTTCAATCGTATTTTTAAATGTCTCACTTTCAGTTCCTTCGTTTGTTTTCTTTGAAATTCTATCTGTCATAAAGGGATTCCCCCAGAAACCTGCAGGTTTTATTGCCCCTAGGCTCAAATACTGTACGCAATTTGGTCGGAGTAAGTAATTTATGAACTCGTGTAATTACATGACTCATCTTTGGCTCGTGCTCGGAAACCTTGCACTATTAAAAAATTGCTCACTTTCCTATCTAGTTGCATAATATACTAATCTTCATTGTTAAGAACTTTTAAAATATACGGATCAGAACAACCTGAAGAAGAGTGATAGCACATTCATTTTTCTGTCTCCTCAAGTCAAAGAGTTTCAAACTTCAGATTTAAGAAAATCAACTGTAACAATACAATTATTTTCTCTCATATAATTCATGCCAATATATCGTTACATCCCTCATAATTAGCTACCCACCTTATACATGATCATAATCTATACAGGTGAACACCTAATAGTACACAGCCATGAATAAATTCATAAAGTGTTCTATCATATATCCCCATCTGACTCACCAGACATTTTAATTTCACACATCAGACATTCCCATGCAATCATCTCTATCTCTTTCTAATATTGTCTCGAGAACAATACATTCTTAAATATTAGTTAATTTGAATTATCATTTAGAACAAATTATTCATCACACATCAGCAAAATCACCTCATTTTCACTCATTCCAATTGGACCACGTCAGATCTACAATCACGCACAGGTACCCTAATTATATTAATCTACGTGATAATTTGAACATCGATTTCATGGTTCTTCAAATTAATGAGATCACTTCTTTCATAACCATACAACTAGGGGACTTGACAGTTCACAATATTATGATACTAAAAAGTATCCAATGCTGTTACCCAACAATAATTCACGCAGACCTACATAAATGTGTCGAAATTATAAATTAACCAGGTGCATTGATACAATATTATGAAGAAAAAAATGATTTATGGTTACACTTAAATACACGAATCGCCAAATATATGTGTAAAACTGGTCATTTGACAGCATTACAGAAGTGGCTTTTATACAAGAACTAGAGAGCTACCCAATGCGGCTATGCAGCAATAATTCACACAGACTAACATAAATATGTCGGAATTGTCAATTAACCAAGTGTAGTTAGGTGAAATGAAGAAAAAAATGATTCCAAGTTAGATTCAAATACATGCATAACCAAACATACCTGTAAAACTGGTCTTGTGACAATGTTGTAGAAATGGCTTTTATAATTAATGTAATTATATAAGATTGTGACATTTGAAAAAGTCACACAACAAAACCAAACAAACCAACAGAAAGGCAAAAGTAAAGAAGAACAGATACCTGCATGGCTAAGTGTAGGAAAAGACATTTTAGAAGGGAAAGAGGGAAACACCCCAACCAAAAAAACAACAAACAAACCAGAAAAACCAACCCCCCTCCCACCACATAACTATTAATTTAGGCTATCATATTTATTTTGGATTCCCAAGCAAATGAACAAAATAGAACAAGAAGCATGAAAATGAAGTTTGTATTACTGTACTGTAGTCTAAAAATGTAGCAATAGCCTTGAAACAATATGATATTTTGTGAGTGTGGTACAGCATCAATCCCAAGTCGATTCCTCTGAAGAAGTCTTATTTATAAATGATCAATTGGCTCCAAACAGCAAGAGTATGAAAACTCACCAAAAACAATAGATTTAACTACGCGTTCAATATGCTTCTCCTGGCTGTAATTGTAGTATCACACACGAATTGTGATTTGTGAGTCAAAGAAGAACCAAATTTCAACAATTTTGAACAATACACTAAAGGCTTGTGAATCAGTGCCTAAACTAGGTGAAAAAGTGGTGTGTGTAATAGCATCCCAAATTCAAACACAATTCAGTTATTTGGCTTGAAACTTTGAGAATAAAGAAATTTTACCCATACAATTCACGTTTGATAATTATTTCATTAGATGTTGCGACTTTTAGAGAGCAAACTGGTAAGAATTTTTGAGAAAAAGTGTAATTTCAAAAGAGCACATTAAGAGCAAAAACTCTCATACAGCACAATTTAAAAACCATACAATAATGACTAGCTTAACAAAGTAAGCAACTGAAAACTGTCCGGATTGCTATCTGAACCACCACCACATCGAATCAAATTGAATCGCTTCGTACTGTAAGATATATTTTACAGCCGATGATCTGAAAAGAAACACGATCTGATTAGCCGTTGCGAAATAAAGCATCATATATACAGACAAAATGGAGCAAATCAATGTTAGGCCAGCGAATACAAAAATAAAACTGTTAAGTAGTTTAAACTACAGGCGAAAATACGACTTAAAAGCTAGGTTAATGGCTGAGCAATGAGTACAAGCATGCAAAAGCAAAAGAACAAAATTAAGCAGTAAGCAGAGTAAAGCGTAATGAAATAATAAATAAAATTTAGTCATAGAGTAAAAATCGATAAAAATTTATAAATTAAATCTGCTGAATGACGTGAATGTGAATGACATACGAAAAAGATGAGGAGGGGTGAAGAGAGAGAGAAAGAGAAAAAAAACAAGGTTGGCCGTCTCAAGGTTGTCACTTAAAGTCGAAATAGGTTATAATATGCAGTAATTTTGGATTTATGAGTACCTATATCAAATTTATTAAACAACAAACTTTACAGTCACATTAGCCCCAAAGTTTATTCTTTATAAATGTATTGGAACGAACTAAAACCAAAATAATGTATTTGAAGTGTCGAGCCCCTCCTCATTGGTGGCCACAGTAAATTTGGAAAATTGGGCATCTTTGGTAAGCATATATTCCACAATTATCTTGTTGGCAAGCAGGTTTGAAGCAAGACACAGTATGTAGGTATTTTATTTTGGCAATATTCATCTCAACCATACTTTGAATCCAAAATTTCGATGACAATTAGTGGTACCATTCTAGTACACTTACTGAGGGGATACTGAAGATAAAATATGAAAATATTTTGGTTCACATTGAACCTAGACATAATTATAAATTAAATATAAAAAAACATCTATAAGCTATAATTAGAACGAATATATCAACTTGAATTTACAATGTTATCGGCGTTGGGGGGCCTATCCCTAAAAAACCTCACATCATCGTCCATGGTGCTTATTTGGTTGAATCAGCATCCATTTTTGTGCTCGAATGTCTAAACTCTCCTGGTGTAACAGTTTATAATAGAGGTATGTTAACAACTTGTTCGGACTACGAATAAGTTTTTCAAGTGTTTTTCGCAAAAAATGCAACATGAAAACTGAGTTTAATGAAAAACCTTTAAGCCAAAATTGAATTGATCGACCAAAATTACGTCAAAATTATTAAAAGAGATTGCGAAAAATAGTTTTTTCGTTTCTAACTTACTAACAGTATACCATGGCCCATATTTACAAACGTCACTTTAACCTCCCTTCACTTAAACTTCACTTAAAAATGACTTTTGGCACAATTTTGTATTTAAGATTGTGATAACATTTTATTTTTACATTAGAACTCTTATAAAAGATACAATGTTCCCACATTTTTAAGTATGAAATTGTGCAAAAAACTTTTTTTAAGTGAAATTTAAGTGAAGGGAGTTTAAAGTGACGTTTGTAAATATGGGCCCATGTAATAAAATTCTGAAAGAAAAAAAAAAACAAACGTTTTCTTCATTCATTCCCTCACCCTTCCCTTAGTTATATAAAGAAAAGGCTCTTCTTAATAATATTGTTAACTGACTTCAAATTTTTTAGGTCCAAACAAAATCGTTCAATTTTTTTTCGAACGAAATTTATAATGAGTTATTGTATTATTTTAAACCATTTTATAAGCTCTTATTCTATTCATTGCTTACCAATACTGCAGCCAACCTTCCGCAACAAAATAATGTTTATTTCGTGTGAAGCTAAAGCCAAATTATATAAAATTGCGTGAAAAACGCGTTTTTAAAGATAAGCTTTTATTTTATTTTTTTGACTTTAGCTTCATGCGAAATAAATATTATTTCGTTGCGGAAAGGTGGTTGCTGTATTGGTATATTCTAAAATCGCAGTAGTAAATAGTATAAAAGCTTATAAAAAAAATAACAGTTTCTCTTTCAAAAATTCGTTTTTAATCTAACTTATTTTATCTATAGTTAATAATCGAGAATAAAGCCAGTCAGTGCTGCCAAAATTAAAAAACATTTTTGGTAAATTTTTTGGAAAAAATAAATACTTGAGTTCTGTCAATAAGACATGCAGGCATTCACAAAGTAAATCGATGTTTTTAAATCTCCTCAAAAAAATTGCTATGCAGATATTTTCTCTATTTTCACCATACTACACAATTTTTGGTAGTCTATTCTTTTATAGGCAGAAATAATATCACACATAAAATTAATTTTTTAACGAAATTGTTTTTCATCCTCGTTTATTATAGTTAATTCAGGTATCTCCTTAATGAGAGGAGGCTTAATTTATTTCTATTTGGAGCGGGTACCGTTATTATAGCATCAGAAAAACGGTACTATAACTGTTCGAATTAGCCAACTGTGAAGTTATTTTTGGGCTGTATATACTAAGATACATCTTTTCTTATTTCTCTCACTATGGATACACCAGTTAATTATTAGTTACGAATTTTTTCAAAGTACACTTACTGGGTATTGTGTCAATGCGATTTTAGCCTACGTTTAATGTGAAGTAAAAATAAATAAAAAATAAAAGATGAAAACTTTTTCATGGACATATTTTATTTGCAGCGTTCAAAAAACGATGACAATTTTTCTTACCCTCTCTGTTCCTTTCTCCTTCGTCTGAGATGGAATATTATAGCCTCGCAGTTAATTTCCTTATTATACCTTACCTGTAATACATATGCTGTGTAATTAAAAAACAGGTACGTACCGTGCAGAATTGTACAGAGTCATTAATTCGTTACTATGGGTCAACAAAATGAAATGCGAAAAAAAAAAGAAAGAAGAAAAATCTTAGTTTACTCGCACACTATATAACACTTCATTGACAATTTATCGATTCGGTCATTAACGAGTTTAATTTTACCATCGTATATCCCTTAAAAGGTAATTACGTAGAAGTGAAAGTGCTAATTTTCAACTTCTCTGTTTTTTAAGTACCTGTGTATAATTATTAAAGAAATAAGTTAGACGTAAAAAACAAGCGTTTTTTTTTTGTTTTTTTTAAATTTACATGACGATTATGAAAAATATAACAATTTTTACGAATCAATTTTCCTCCTTAAACGAAAGTAGAATATTTTTAGTTGATAAAAAATTATGATAATTTTTTTTCGTCCATTTAACAAAAACCAGGAAGAGAATCATATATTCGAATCGTGGATAATTTAGCATAATTTAAAATTAATTTCTCCTCTTAAATTATGTAAAAAGGCATTAAAATTTAGTTTTTTTTTTTTTTTTTTTTTTTTTGTATTTTATTGGAATGAGAGCCTAGGTGTCCTTAAGGTATGTTTTAAATGGTATAAACTTGGTAAGGTTTTTTCTGATATTGGTTGAAAAAAAAAAAATAAATAAAAAGAAAATGTAAATTATTTAGAAATTTTTGGTATTCTAAATTTTTGGAATTTACAGCCATTGGGTGTGGAGAAATTTTAAATTTTTTGATTTTTGATTCAGATTCTCAGTACATCAGAAAATCATCAGAATGCCTTGTTCACGCTTGGCTGGTTTTCACGCTACTAGCCAGCCACTTAGGCTAGTATTCTGTCAACAGTTAAAGTACGCCTTTTTAACAAAGTTTAGAGTTAACTTCAACTTGCGGATCACCGTGTGAGATTCTAATGAGATTCGTCTGGGATTATCGGCCAAGTTAAAGTTAACTATAATAGCTGAAAGTCCGTAGTGACCACAGCTGTTAACAGAATAGGACCTCAAATAGCTGGGTAGTAGCTAGAAAACTAGCCAAATATGAAAATGGGTATAACTCCAGTGGGGTATTTACTTTTTCTCTCTAAATACACGTCTGCATAGTTACCCGCCTTAAAACTTGGCACATATTGGTTAGATGACGTCACGAGTAAATATTCTATTCACAGCCGACCGTCTGAAACAAAAAGAGAAAAGTTGGGTGTTATAAGAATCTCACGAAATTTTACTTCTATCTTGCGCCATCTTTAAAATAATATTTGTCCTCGCTTAAATACCAAATAGGATGACCAGTGGCATATCCGAGGGGAGGGGGTATAATCTAATATATCAACTTCACGTAAACCCCCAAAAAAACTGTAGCCTAAAGTTACCTAACCTTAAAATGGAAGTTTGACTGGGAGCCAAATGGTTTCCTCATTGCTCGTCAAAGGATGCACAGTGACACGAAAACTATAAAAAATTTTCACGAAATATTTGAAAACTTGCTTTTTTAACAGAACTTGCAGTTGTAGAATAAAATTTTGATGTATTCGTGAATTTCGTAGATATTAACTTTCCAAGAGGAATTTGCAGCCGTAGATGTCTTTGAATATTATTCAATTTATGCGGCATTGAAACATAATTTTTTCATTGTTACTACCATCAGACAATTTTGAGGTTGATATAATTATGACGTATTTTGTAAGTCTATCTCAGTACATCTGAAGAATATTTTACACAACGTAATTATTGCCGCCTGAGTATACGAAATTTTGTCTTGAAAAACCAATGCATGGGCATTATTTTCCACATTTAATTAATAAATTTTTTCTCTGACAAAATCAACTTTTTGAATCTGATATTATTTAGTTCAAATAAAATTAAATATTTCTCAGAAAGCAACGTCTGAAAAAAAAAAAAAAATCTGTCATATTTACATAAAGGCCTACGTATTCCCAATGCTTACTTTGCTATTGGCTTAAAAATTTTCAGTCAAATTTTTTATGCTTATACAGATTTTTTTTTTAAACTAAATACGTATATTCTATAGAAAAATTTGGGTTATCCCATTGGAGTGAGTTACTGACTTGTCCTGCAGTATATTGAATGTACTAAAATTACAGCCTCATCTATGCTCGTATGATTCGGGAAGTGAGAAAAAGAGTGTAAGAGAGCGAGTGGAAAAGAAAGAAAGAGAGAGTGAGCGGGAGAGTAAGAGAGAGATAGTAAATATATCGAAAAGACAGTCAACCAAACGGAAAAAAAAAATCATATTCCTTTAAAACGAAAAGAAAGAACCAAAAAAAAAAGTCCAAAGTAAAATCAACAACAACAAAAAGAACACGAGAGAGAGAAAAACGCACACATACGCACGAAGAAAATGTTAAACGTTTGGAAAATGGCGGGCGTTAAGGCAGGAAAAGCTTGAACGTCGTCGTTATACTTATGTAGAATATGGGCTTAATATTGTATTATAATGATGATTACGTTAGGTCCAGTATTTCCAGTAGTTTACTCAACTAAAGCTTTTTCACCCTACTTCCGCGCCAATCCCTTCCATTTTGGCACCCCTATATCTTGCAAAAAAAAAAAAAAGAAAAGAAAAAAAGGGGGATGCGAATCGCGGTTATACATTGTTGTGATAAACTTCGGGGCGTGGTTTATAGCCGACGAAACGACCAATAGAAGTCGAAAGTATCTCTCTGAAATTCAATCTTCTCTTATTCTCTAAAACGCTTTTTGTCTAAAGAAAAAATAATGTTGGAAAGTATCTCTTACACCCAGTCGTTGTTTTTTTGCTTTCTTTCTTTCTTTCTTTCTTTCTTTTTCATCCCTTTCCTTCTTCAGCACGCGCTAACTCTTCGTCACTGTTTCTCTTTCTACGTTTCTCCATTTCTTTTAACCCTTCGTTTGCTAAAAACCTTCCTGCTGGATATTTTCCAACTATTGTTCTTCCTTCTTTCTTTTTCGGGTCCTTTTGGTTGCTTTTATTCGTTCTGCTTTTTTTTTTTTTTTTTTTTTGTTTCCTTCACTTTTTGTCATTACCTCTCGCCGCCATTCACTCTGTCTCACTCCCAGTTCACACTGTTTTTACACCCTCTCTCGAAAATCTGTGGATGTCACACAAAATTGAATCACAGTTTTATTGTCGTCTATTATATCCGTCTATCGTCGATGAAACAGTGTAGACTCGTTAAATTAATATTTCGAGCTTTTATTTTTTTAAGCAGGTGTTTAAAAAAGTAAATAATTAAAAAATTGCTACCTATTATTTTTTTGTCTAAATCAGTGTTAGCAATATTGTTGTTCTTGTTGTTGTGCGTGTGTGTGGATGTGTGTGTGCTCGAAACGTGTGCGTTGTTAAATGGTACATCGATCACATCGATGTCGACCATAGACGACGATTCTTGTGGCCCACATTCGGTGAAAATGGACTCGGACCATACTCAATATTCGGATCGTATTTCAGACAGCGATCGAAGTCTGTCGCCCAACGAAACGATGGCTGCGGCAGCAGCAGCGGCAGCCGCCGCTGCCGCCGCCGCCGCCGCCAATCGAAACAACAGTTTCTGCATCGACGCCCTGCTGGCCAAAGACAATCGATGCCATTCACCGTCGGCTGGTGGTGGCTCCTCCAGATCGAATTCACCCGACAGCTCCAGAAGCGCTTCCATATCGCCAGGCTCCGAAATCCAAGAGCTGAGGAGCAGCGGCTCGTACGATGATATGCAGCAGCAGCAGCAGTCACATCAGCATCACCAGCATCATCAGTTACCCAGCACCGTTGCCGACCGCTCGAGCATGCTGACGATGAGCTCGGCGGCGGCCATTTTGGCCAATCATGGCTCTGAATCGAATCAGAGTAACGGCAGCTTTTATGGACTGTATCCGGTTGGTTCGTCGGCGTTCCAGCCGCTGCCAAGGCTGGATGTCAACTCCAGAACCATGAGCATACCGGGCGCCGTGTCCAAAATGTTGGGTCCGGTAGGCCATTCGACGATGACGGCTGGCCATTTGCAGCAAATGCAGCTGGAGTGGTTTGCCAGAGCTGGAATGTTTTATGCTGGTCCTCGGCTGCAGGAATCTCCAGGTGAGTGGTCAGTGGTTGTGTACTAGATGTTTGGTTTCATTTTTGGGGACCCTTTACCTGGGTATAGTTATTCTTTTGAAGGATTTATTAGTCATTTTTTGGCCTTTGAATTGATAATATAATACACTGATTACCAATATTGTTAGCTGGAGAAGAGAATCAGGAAAATATTAAGCGTTTTGAAGATAGTCTGCTGAGACAAATTCATAAGGTAAAGATGTCGCATAGGTGAAGATGCCACACTTTCACAAAGTTATGTTGGCAGCAGTGTTGAGAGGAAAATCACATCAATGGTATGTGTAGGGTTGTCAATAGACCTTCTGTTCAAGTATTTGTGACAAGGAACCTTGGTCCTTCCTTGCATTTTATTTTAAAATGAATTGTGTGTTTGATGATAAGCTTAAGAATAATAACTTGAATTTTGATGCTAGTTATTATGATTGTCCTCTTTTCTCCAATGATTTATGAAATAATTAGCAAATTTTATGTAGATTGCGGTAGTATTTAATGGCGTTGATTTATTTAATTTAAAAATGTGACACAATAAAAAATTTAAATTGGCTAATATGGGCAACGTTCGTAGTGGCTAAGATGCCGTACCAATGTTGAGATTACTCATTACAGAATGATATTTGATTAATTAAATTAATAAATAATTAATATAGGTACCATCTTATATCATTTATATTTTATTTCCAGTCAAATTTTAGGGAAATATATTGGAAAAACATATTGTGATTTCAAGGACGGAAGAAGGTTTTTAGAAAAAACAATTCAATCTGATTCTTTTCTATTTTTAAAAGCAAAAAAAAAACGATTCTGTGTAGTTATTTTAATAGATTTTTTCCTAAAATTTTAACCATTTGGATTTGACTTTTTTTTTTTTTTTTTTTTTTTTTTGAAATACATGCAAATTTCCATTAGCCATCTTTGCCGCCACTATGCGGCATCTTACCCATCCCACCGAGTAAGTTGGCCAAAATTAGAGTTTTTTTTATTTTTTTACTACTTGGTTATTTTTGAATAAAAATTTGACTGAATAATGGCAAATGATGCGTAATGCCTTGAAGTACATAATGTGATCTGCTTTCAGCCCTCCTATCCAAATATATTTCAAGTATTCAAAAGGTGCGGCTACTTCACCCCTTTCAACTTAAACTTCTGTATGTTTGGATTTTATGGATTTTTATGACAATTTTCAAAATCATCGATGGAATATAGTCACTTGATACAGGTTACATCATGTAGTAGGTAGTATCGAGGCTATTTTTAGGTGATCTAGCAGAGCAATTTGAATAAAGTTTCAACTGTGGGTGGGTCATTTGATGTTTAAATATAGATTCTATAATTTGGCCGCATTAGTTACTTTCTGTTGTTGAAAATTTTGAAAATAGGTGTTGAAGACGTCGTTGTATTTTCCTAAGCATTGTTTCAGTTGTACCTGGAGGGGACTGTCTTCATTAAAAGTCGGTAAAAGAGGATTATTATTGAGCTCTTACTCTACAGAAATGATTAGTGAATCACTTGTTGTAAATTAAAATTTATCGAAAACTGTTTTGATTAAGAGAAGTAAACAGTATCCATTGTTGCAGTTTGTTAAACAGCCTGTGGTACTTATATGGCTGAAAAGATTACTAAGTCAATAGCCTTAGTTACGAATGAAGGATGCGGTCTTGGTGGTATATAAAAGCTTATATTTCAATACTTTCAGCCATTAATGCGAAAAAAATTGTTTTTTCCAATGATTCATATTCCATCGTGATATTAAAATGAGTTTTATCTTTTATTCAGCTACTTAGAAAAAAAAAGAATTGAGTCGGTGCAGATAAGCTGATACAACCTAAGTTCAATAGTATTATAAATCGTAAGTTTTATCAAAACAGTGCTCTCACTCCACGCTTTCTAGAAGGAGTTGAAAAAGGAAATATTTTACACAATTTTGTCTGCAAAGGTTGGAACTTTCAAACGAACCCTCACACACTGTAATCGCTTCATAAATTAGTAAAAAATTACAAAAAGAACATTTTTCTTGATAAGGCTTCCTCCAATTAACTGATGAATAAAAAATTACTAATATTCACAAAATACTGAGATTTACGTATTCGACTTTAATATCGAGCACTACAGCATGTTCTTAGATTTAGAATTACATTTTAAACGGTGAGTGACACTCATTTCAAATTTCACCCATCGTTCTGTTACTTCTCTTTAATTTTCTGGCCTTATTTTTGCCGAGTACCAAAATTTATAATCTGCCTCAATTCATCAATAAGTCTCAATGGGAACCCATATAAAGATAAATTTTCTTGAATCAAAAACCGTCAATTTTTATTCGTAGCCTGGTCTGTTTGTTTCGTTTACAAGAATTTACCTATATTTTCGTGTCAAAAGGGATTATGGGAGAGGGCACTTGAAAGTTTTGTTTGTTATACAGGACGTGAAAAACGCGGAAGATAGTGCAAAAGTTGAAAAATAAGAAATAATTCAGGTGATGGAGTGGAGAACGACTGTTCTCTAATTTTCAGTAACTTTCTTCAAATTTTACCAAAAATTTCCAATCGAATGAATCAAAACTCAACGCTATTGCTAATTTTCTGCATAAATATAATATTAGATGAGAATTTTTCCATTGAAATTTCGTATACAATTTTTTTAAATCGCTGAACAGTGGAAAATCGCGTACTTACGTGCGAAAATTTGAGGCTCTTTTTTCGTGGATTGTTATATCGTTTTATGTTTGCATCAATAAAACTCAAGTACTCGGCACAACTTACTTAGTCTACTGGTGGCTGAATTTAGTTTCACTAATTTATCTTTTAGAAGAAAGAAATTATTAATATTATATTATTTCATTTTGAAGAAGGTACACCAAAAATATTGAATACCTTCATAACAGTGCTTCGATTGGTCGGTATATTTATGTCTCAGAATGGGCTTGGTTTCTGCTTAAACATCTGCCCTAATGAGAAGCAGGAAAATATTTCATACTTGGGAGGTTCGCTTTCTAGCCGCTTTGCAGCCCAACTTTCTTAGGTACGGTAGGTGTTGTTTTACCTCGCAATTAAAAATAACCGGAAGGATTATTATTTTTCATACAGTTTTTCAGGTAACTCATTAATTTTTGCTCATATAATTTTTCGTAAGAGTTTTGAGAGAAAAAACTGACTATAGTGTGAGATTTGCAAAATTGTAGCTTTCCTAAATCGTACCAATGCTGATATTTAAAAAATGGGACATCCAATCACTGATCCATGAGGCGAATAATGAAACTGTACAAATTAATGACTATAAGGAACCGAAAATTCTCTCAATATATATGTATACTCCTTTTTCTTCCCTTCACAAGCTTAAGAAAAAAATCATACCCAAGGACAAATAATTTGAGCATGTTATTTTAATAAACTTAGGCTTGAGAAAAATGTTTCAGCTCTTAAAATTGTTAATATAGTTTATCTAAATTTAAAAACCTCTTTTATAATATTTTCAGAAAATTTTAATTAAAATTATAGTTCTAAGGTGGAAAATTCAGTTTCAATGTAGGTGAACACTGTTTCCCAAATCATACCACTGATAAGAGTATGATGAGTTTCCTAAATTGTACCACTTTTGGTTATGTATTTCAAAACATTATGACTATAATTTATCGTAATTTATTTATTCAAAAAATTCCTAAAAATACCTATACTTAAAAAAAAAATAATAAGAATAATACAAAAAACAATAAAATCACTATAATAAACATATAAGCCGTTAATTATTTCATGAAAGTATTTTTCTGATATTATTTCTCCAATTATTCCCTCAAATTTGATACACATGCGCCACTACCCACACAACCACACACAGACATGAAAAAAAAACGTTCATTGTTTCCTCCGAAACAACAAATTCCACAGCATTACCAGCAAAAATCAAGGGCTTGCACAAGCCAAAGTGTCATAGAGCAGCATTTCAGGGCTTGTAGGCTATAAAAGTGAAAGAAAAAATCATAGGTATGATTTAAAAGTCTAACTGCAGGTAGTTTCCTGAATCACATCACTCTAAGTTTGTTGATAAAATCACCTGCATTTTTGATAATATTTGATTGAGGTTAATGTGAATGAAAATATAATAGAAATAAAGATACAAAAATCAGAAAATATATCAATTGGGACCCTAAAAATATTATTTTTGTTATGATGAGGGGCTAAACTGAACATTTATTATACTTAATGATGTATAGGCTTGTTAATTTTAAATACAGAATTTTCCATTGGTTTAAAATTTTCCATATCTTAAGAGTATAACAGATGTTGACAAATACATAAAAACAAATTTGACCCAGTTTGACTCTCATGGAGACAAAATTTTGAAAAATCAAAAAAAAAAATTTTTAGATTGTTGGGCGCTGCTGTTAGGGTATGCGCACATCCACATTCACCTGGTAATGTGTGAGCCGAGCTTATTAATAAAATTAGATTACGTCCAGTGAAATACCTAGCCCATAAACCAAAAAGTGTGTTCGCCCTACTATACCTAAGGACTGGCCATATAAACTACCAGCGAATGTACAAGTATACCCATCGCCACTGGCAGAAAGTCGCCACTCAGATGTTTATTAGAATGACATTTTAAAATGAAAACAGTTTCAAAAACTTATCTGGCCTAAAAGATATCGGGAAGTGCAATTAACTTCATTTGATCACATTTGTCCCTTTTATGGGTGGAATTTTACAAAATCTGAAAATTAGTCAGACCACCCGTTTCAACTAAATACTTAAAAACACATATTATGATCCCATTAACCTCCGTGAGGAGGTGATATTTTGAAAAATTCAAAAAATAATTTCTGTATGATTACTTGAATGATCTTTTAAAACAAAAGTTGTATCATTATCATTTTTTTCGGGTTTAAAATGTATTGGTAGATTTTTAAAAACACATTTGATCGCAGTTGATTCCTTAGGAGTGGAATTTTGCAGAATACAAAAAACAATTTTTAAGTAATTAGGTACCTACCTACTTAGTCAAATGACATTTAAAAACAAAACGTGATTCAATATCATATCAGGTCTAAAAGATACTGACAAATATGTATAAATTAATTTTAACGCATTTGACCCCCTTCGGGCCGGAATTTTGCAAAATCCAAATTACTAATTTCAGACAATTAGTCGAATGACCTCTTAAAACAAAAACTGGTTCAATAAGTTATTGGGCACAAATGACATTGACAAATACGTAAAAACACATTTGACCCCATTTGATTCCCTTAGGGGGTGGAATAATGAGCACCTACGACGAGTTAGGAATATATACCTTAAAAATTTCAGGTTAACATGTTCATCGGTTTTTGGGGACGTTGATGAGTCAGTCAGTCAGTCGGGGTTTCTTTTTATGCATGTATATTATTCACATATATAGAAGATATGTTGTTTAGTTATTTCAGTAGGAAAGTATACCGTGTAAACTTAATCCTCTTTTATCATTTTGATGTTCAAAAATCTATGATTAAATCGCAGTTAGGCTATCAAAAAAATTCCACTCAACCTATTTTTTTAAACTTGCGAAGGTAGCCTATTTGGACATCGAATAAAATTATTAAACCTTAATAGTGATCCACTTCAGGAAAAGAAATTCGATAGAAATTTGAAGATCAATATTTGAATACATAAACTGCTCATTTTTGTAACTGAAGGCTCGAAAATTTTTTCGTCGAAAAAAACGAGAGACCTCATTTTGACTGTTTCAATAACAATTGAAAATGTTACATTAAAAAATAATGTATTAGGTTATTGTAATCGACTCGAAACTTTTTCGGACATTTAAATAGAAAATTCTGCTTATCCCGCATGAAGTTGGATTGAAGTTTTTTTTTGGTCGATTGATGAAGATCAATATTTGAATAATATTCGCATTCAACTGCAGCAGGCCTTGTAAAATAAACCATAATTCATTGGAAACTAACAATATAACTCGGTAAATTTCCTGAAACCGTTTATTTTCATTGCTAAAATTTCATTCAAAGAATTTCGTTATTGAATAACTGAATTCGTACTAGCCTAATGCAGGTTTATGTACCAAGCATGTTAATACAAAGAACGTATTTCAAAAAGAAGCTATTAATTTTAATGGCTAGTTCTGAATGTTGCTGGTTATGAAGATCCTGTAACCAACTAGTGGGTAAGCTTAAATAGACCTACTTACCATATTTTGTACATTGCAGGTTATAGGTTTATTAGAAATTTTTTTTTTTTTTAGAAAAAAATTTAAAAAATTCAGTAAATTTCATATTATAGATTAGGTACCCACATAGTCATAAACTAATTGTCTTTTATTTTCACGACGTTTTTGGTCATATAATATTATTATACCCAAGTAAAATGAGAAAAAAAAAGAAGTAAATTGATTAGAATAGGTACTTAATATTAAATTTGACTATGAGCAAAAGTAAGACACGGACAAAAGTTATGGTAATATTACGTTGTTTTTCACCTTTTTGATACACAAAAAAAAATCATCTCAAAATTTGTGTCCAACTGTAAGATGCTATAAATACATGAGTGGAATGTATAACTGCCTTGAAACGGCGACTGAATGAAGAGCTGCTTTCATATAAAAATTTTACGACTTTTTTTAAAGGACGTTATAAAAAACGTTACTGCCTATTTTAGGTGCCCAAATGACCGCAAAAGTGGTCAATGTTTTTGTTGTTGGTTCTTCAAAATCGACTTATTCTCGATTTAGGGTCACGATAAATTCGTTTTTCTTCTCGAGCTGCGTTCTTCGCAAATTGCTCGAGTTACTAGTAGGCTGAATAGCTAGCAGAAAACAAATTTCGACAGTCTTTTGATGAGAAAGTGTAATAGCGAAGTGTCTACTTTCAGAAAAAGGGTATATTTTTATTTGTGCTATCGTAGGTTATAATAGGTGTTTTACAGTCATGTTCTGTGTAGTGATGTTTAAAACTGTGGGTTTTGAAATTCCACCGTGGCTCCTTGCTATCAGACAAGAGCTACCAGTCTTGCAATCGGTGTTTTAATCTTCATTGAAAAAGAATTTTTTTTATTACCAATTTTGTTACTTCAGTATTCTTTTATTTTCGCCTTTTGTCTTTGAGAGTGGATTGGCCAAATTCTATATTGCAAAAAAAAAAAAAAAAAAAAGGCCGAAAAAAGGAGTGAGTTTTGCTACTCATGAAGGATTGATGTGTAAACTTAGCATTTGGCAAAGAGCTACACCTACCAGAGGACTTTTTCACAGAATGAAAAGAAATTAGCCTTAAAATAATGGTTCAAAATATACAAACTGATGAAAACAGTTTCCTAAAACAGGCAGCTCATCATGACCACCCGAAGATTTACATTTCCAAACAACTGGCCACCACATCACATGTAGTGTGGTTATGTGTGTGCGCAATGCATTGCACATTCACACAACCATACATTTACACATCATGTAACACACACAAATGAGAGTTACAAATTGTAAGAGTTACCGTTACGCAAATCTGATAATTGTAATTCTCCTTTAACACCTACTGTAGACCAAGTGCTAAGACGTTTACACGTCACAAAGGCAGAATTATACTTTCATGTGGTATAATTTTACTAACATCCTCTTTGTCTGATCATAGAGCTTGTGTATATTAATGGACTATTCCATTAATAAAAATGATGCTTTGACAGTTAATGTTTCTTATGTTTTTTCTTTTGAAACAGATACTTTTTTCAGAATATAGAAACTGTATAGTCTGAATGCATCGTAGGTAAATATGACAGTTTTGTTGGGTTTTTTATTCAGCTTCTTGCATTTGTATCAATATTTTAGTGGGGGAGAATTTAATTTTGTATTCATACGTTTCAAATCATAAATGCACATAATACAGTGGCCATATTTGAAACAAAAGGTGGAAGGAATGTTTCAGTGTAAATAATTAAATATTTAAAGTTTTGTGAAAAAACTATCGTATATCTACGATATAATTTTTAATATGGTTTCCTGCTATAAATACAAATGGAAAGTGACCTAAAAATTAGTTCCATTTGATACTGGAAGAAGTACCAAAGAAATAAAAAGAGGGTCTAAAAAGAACGAATGTTACAAGAATTCTATAGGAGATATAGAAACGATGAAATTGGCTTACTGAAATAATTATGCACCTTAAAGTTATGGGATGTTGTCTACAAAATTTACATTTCATTTTCAGCATGTAAAGGCTGTCAACACAACTTGAGTGTTCATGTTGTGTCTGCAGTTAAGGTGAGAAGGGAAATATGCACCAATGCAGCAGTGTTTTAAATTCTGCAGATTTACATTTGCCCAAATGTATTAATACGCAATTTGTGAAAATTATAGAATTTCCTTGATGCAAACATTTTTTTTTTACTCCAATGTACCTTTTATTTTCAACCATTTGCACAAATGTATGATGGCTTAGTGAAAGAAGATTTCTGCTGTTTGATTATTTGAATTTCTTAAAAAATAAGTTATAGATCTCAGTTTGCAAACGATCAATTGAGCATTGTTATTTTTGCTTCAGAATCACACAGAATGAATCAGTTTTTTAATTTTGACTTTTCAGCTAAAACAAAACAGTCTCAAAATAAACTTGCAAAATGTCAATAAAAAAGCACAATAAAATATTCATAACTTTTATGGACTGAAAATCAGCTCAAAAATTAGTAGGATTTTGGGTCTTCCGTTTTTTGTTTTTGAAAATTTCTGTCTATATATCCATAAATTTAATGACTACTTGAAAATGAGAATGTCGCAATAATAATAAACTACTCTATCCAACTGGGATTATATCAAATCTTACACTATTTCATTGGACATCACAACCATAATGCTGGTTAAGCGAAACACCAATATTCATATTTTGTCGGCTTTTTGGCAGAATTCACCAAATCACATTTGTCAGATTATCCAGGAGAGTAAAAATAAAATTTCAGGTGGATCTAATAAATCATGTTCATTGATAAGAGACAAGTATATTTCACCAAGTCCATAAAAAATTTCATGTAATTATGTAACAGTTAGTTAATTACTTTCACCTTCTAAAAAAGGTGGTTTTGGAGACTTACACCCGTATTCTCAAATGATACTTAAGTACAGATTTGCTACTTAAGTAATATTTAATCTGTGACTCCCATTTATAAGTATAGGATAAACCTGGTCAAACGAGTAATTATAAGTCTCATTTAACATTAAGAAACTTGCTAGAATACAGGTGCTAATGAATTATTTGAATCTGCATTATTTTAGTGGCTGGGTATTTCTGTTTGGCTTCACTCGAGTACCATTAGTTGAAAGAGTTTCTTTTTCCCTATTTTTTTTTACATAAAAAACACATTTTTGGCAGAAAAAAGTGGACTTAATGAATTCTATTAAGAAACCAATAAATTTTTCACTGTATACTGAAATATGGTAACTAAAAAAAAGGTGCGAGTTCTACGTGGGCTATACCTGGCTATATTTATGAAGGATTAATATGTAAACATAATAGTGTGACTGTGCGTCTCACACAGGGATGCCAACCTTCATTTTTTTAAATCCGTAGAATTATGTAAAAAGACGTAGATCTTGTTTTTTACCTATTTTCAGTAAGTGATATGATACCTTTAATCAATAGGAGGTGTCCGGAGGAAACCCTGGAAAAATTTTTTTAAGGGACCCCTCTAGGAGATATTTTTAAGCCATTTTTATGAAGATAACTGCAATTAAATACCTATTGGTACTTGGTAGGAGGAGGAATTTGATGTTATAAAATATTTTTTTCCATCATTGCTATCAAAGATTTAATGAAATATATTTCCAATTTAGGAAGATTACATTAAAATGAGTCCATTTTATTGGACCATATTCGCCATATTTTGCCCTTCAGACCATATTTTATAGGTAATTTTCAAAAATTTTTCCATTTTCTTTTTCCTTTTCTTTTTTTTCCACAAGCTAATTTTTTTCCCGATATTTTGCATGTTGGATTATCATTTATTGGTAATATTTTCTCATTCGAATTTCAAAACTTGAAATATCATTTAACTATTAAGTGTGATACCAATAAATTTTTCATTTAAGTATAGATGACAAAAATTATGTATTTATTTTAATAAAAATTAAAATGATGATTTGAATTTATGCTTATTTTCCATTAGTTATAAATATTAATGCCTAGATTATTATGTTGTATGAATTGTAAGGTATAAAATAGTACAATTGATAAAAATTTTGAAAAATTCTGGATTAAAAAAACAATTTTTAGTCAATAAATGCAATTTTTTTCTGACACAGATTATTTTTCTCTAAAAAGACGTAGAAAAATATGTAGCTTTTTAAGCTTTGTTCAAAAAGATGTAGATTTACATCTATTGACGTAGGGTTGGCATCCCTGGTCTCACAACCACGATGTAACTCGTAGGAGTTACAATTGTAATTCTCCCCTATCGCAGACCAAGCGCCAAGATGTTTATACATCAAAAAACACTTACCTGTCGAGGAGCGATAGTTGTCTAAATCATATCAAATAATTTTTACATTTACAGAAACACTTTGGTTGAACGTACTTAGATACTACGCATTCCACTGCATAAACGAGCAAATTAAAAAAATAGATACATGACCAGATAGAGTTTCATTCGCCAAAAACATCACATTCAATGTGACACACGCACTCGCCCTTCCTCTATAATTAGTTACGTAGTCCTTTCGAAAGTTTAATTTATCTTGTCGAATGCCATCGGAATGCGAAATTAAAATTCTTTTCAACTCGCCAGTAGTTCGGTCAACAAAGTGTTGCACGCCAAAAAAAAAAAAAAAAAAAAAAAACCTGCTCATCACCCTCGATTTTATTCTTTTTACTCGTATAAGTGCCCCATTCAAAATGGGAAACAAAATTAAATAAAGCGTCAAAAAGAAAGGAGTGAAAAAACAATAACAGCAATCGGTAGCGCGTACCAGCAGCATAATTATAGTAGTCCAAAATAACGTGTGGCACACGACAATTAAAGTAAAACTAGTAACTGGAGATGAGTATTTTTATACGAGTGTCCTTATTAGACTGATATTATATTATACGAAATTAACTAATGGTGTAACCGGCTGCCAGTCGTCTGATTGTGAATATTTCGAACCCCTCTTCAGCAGCGATATGACACGGATCATAAAAAATATGTTCCTTTTTTTGGTGGTTTACGCAAGAGAGACGAGGGTACCTACCCCGATATATGTGCAGCATATACTTTTCGCACCCCATCAAAAAATCTAAATCTAATGGGTGTCTTCGTCAATAAATGTTTGGGTGGTGAACGTAAATTTATAGGGCTATACATTTTTTTTTTTTTTTTTTTTTTCAACGTAGTTTTAATTTTTGTAATAGGCCTGGTGGATTGTATATAATTATTATACTTTACACGCAGTATGCTGGCTGAATAGTAAAGAAATATTGTATTATATCGTCGAAACCGATAAAAATAAATTATACGTACCGCATTATAAATCGCTTAATCGTTTATCATATATTCAACGTTAATTGGTACTTTTTTTTTTTTTTTTTTTTTTTAATTGCCTGATATTTGTTGGTAAAGTCTGTTCCGCTTTCTTCCAAAAATACGTTATCTTTTGTTGGAGTAGGGGAGTTAAATAATATTTGTTCGAATGTTTGATTTTCATCCATATGATGTGCACTATACTATCACATTTATAATCTTCCCAGCAGGTTGAAATGGTTATCAATTTAGGATACTAACATATCACAACTATTCTGTTTTATAACAAAGCTCTTTTTCAGAACTGCTTTAGTTGTGGATGTAGTTTGTGGTAAATTGTTTTGATAAAAAAAAAAAACTCATTTCAACAATACTTCCCTTCAAAACCCAATTTTCCTATTTTCATATATAATTTGAGAAAAAAAAAAACATAAATTTCAAATATTTGAAAAAGTTACGAAAAAATATCGATTATATTTGTATCGATATGTAATCTGTATTTGTTGGGACCACCAATCCTTCTCCCCTCTCACTCCTGCGAACACACAATTACAAAAATACATAATTTATTTATATCTATTTGCGGTTACACTGTTTTACCACTTCCACCGCTCATTCGTTCATTTCCGTTAACGTTCGTTTATCTCGTTTAAATGTACTTTACTTAAATTATGTATCTTCACCAAAATACACTCGCTTCTTGGACGGAACTTCGCTTAAATCTTTCTTTCTTGTTTCATCTCCGATCCTCATCCTCTATATGGTAGCATCGCTCGGTAACAATCCTTGTACCTGAAACAAATTTTTAAAATAATTTAAAATCTTTTAATACTGTGAATTTTTCTAAATCAAATCTTTTAATATTTCGTGAATAATTGTGTTTTTTAGTCATTTTCGTAATTTTTTGTTTTGTGTTGGGTAACATAGTTCCAACTTAATTTTTTTTCGAGTCATATTTTTTTTGTCATTGAAAAATATTTGAGTGCTGCAAACATTTAATGAGTTTCGTCGTTTGCTGAATTGGATTTGCCCTGCTTGTGTATAATCCGGCGAAGTGTTCAAAATTTCCAAGACTCGTCGATTACTAAACTGTTTGAGAGCCCTGCTTGTGTTGCTCAAATGTTGGTAAAGTCATAAGTGTCTGCCCTGCTTGTGTACAAACTAATTCATTGTAGTCATCAAATTGGTATAAAATCACCTTGAGCCATCAGAAATTGATCAGAAACCAACGTAAAAGCTTCAAAATCATCATCATCAAAATTGGTATTCATCATCTCAAACAAAGTTCATCATTTGGCATCAAAGAAAACATCAAATTTCAACTTAAATACTCACCGAAGTACGTCCTCCACAACCGAAGAGCAGTTCAACCATCATCATCCAGAGCATCATCTTCATAAATTCCAGAAAGCGAACATGAAAATCAAAAAATCAACAGTTAAAAAGGTATTAAACGAAAATTTTTTGCTGAAAACAGGTAATAAAAAAACATATTTTTTGTAATTTTTTTCTTCTCTTGTTTTTTTTTTTTCATATTTTATCTTGTATTTTTGCATTGTTTAATCTTTCGGAATCAAAATTTAACTTGTATATTTGAAAATACCGTTATTTTCAAATAATTTTGGCCTTTTTCAAAATTTAACTAAGTACAAATTTTGCCAAGTTCATTGCAAGTTTTTGCAGCCACTTTTGTCTTTGAGTATACAATTTGTGACGCAAGCACAGCTCGTTTCGTTCTTTCGTTCTAACCTGTACATTTAACTTTTGTTAAGTGCAACGAACCTACAAACTCTTATCTACGTTCATTGAATAAATACGTTGGCGCGGTTTTTCATTTTCAAACCACCATTTTGTTGCAACTTGTAAAATTTTGCTGTTGCACAATTGTGTTGCCAATATTTTAACGATTTTTTTTCAAATTCATACTTTATATTTTTTTACTTCGATTTTTTTTTATTTCTCACGATCACACACTACTCTCTATTACGATTAATTTATTATGAAAATACGAAAATATTTTTTTTCTTGTCTAAATTTTTTTTCTCCATTTACAACATTTTTTTTGCTGTGTTGTGAATGTTTTTTCTTTCTCAAGTTACCTCAAGAAATATTTTACCTCATTCCTACAATACTTTTGGTGAATATTATTTCAAATCACCATTAATCAGATTTTTTTATTTTTCGTCATTAATTATTTTGTTTTGGAATACAGAATTAGATCAAAATTTTCCCCTGTTATCCAAATTTTTTTTTAATTTTTTCTTTTCCAATTCCCTGGTCTGAAAGTAGCTAATTTCATTTCACCCTCACATTTTATTAATTTCATCATCATTATTAATTACTTCGAATTTTGAATTCAATTACAAATCATCTTAGGTTGTAAAAGTCTCGTTAAATTTTTTTAAATTTTTTTTTAAAAGGGAAGTGTCCAATCGCATCTTTAATGTGTGTTCTCTCGTGCCCTGTGTGCACCCACTCTAGAAACACACCTGGACAAAACAATATACTATCGTCACAAAATACATTGTTTGGTCAACACAGGAACGGCAATCCTTTTCTTGCAGCATTTGCTGGGGATTGATATCCGTAGTTTATTTTTTTTATTTTTTTTAATATATTTTTTTTTAGTCAATTCATTCATTATGAACACTGAAAATAATGATAGGGTTTCGAATATTTTCCGTGGAAATGACTATGAGAGATGGCGTGCAACTGTCATCAGCACCCTGATTGGTAAAGGCTGCCACTCCAAGATTTTTCCTACTGCTCGTGAAACAAGTTATATTTATACCTCATCTGAAGAACGCCTCACTTCTAAATAGCTTAAATTCTTCTAAACTCAGGAATGGGCCAAAGCCCACATTTTTGAAAGACTTGACAAAAGAATCCTTCATCATGTCAAAACATGCGACGTTGTTTCACAAATTTTTGAAATTTTGGATGCTCGATATCAAAATCAAACACCCACTAACATCATGGTTTTAAAATCAAAATTTCAGTCCCTTCGCTTCGATCCAAGGAGAGGTACCATCCGTAGATTCTTGGAATATTTTTCGACTATTGTAGAAGAACTACGTGATGCTAATTACCACCTATCTGAAGCAGACGAAATTGATCAATTAATGATATCATTACCCAAAAAATTTGATACTGTCTTCTCTGAATTCTGTCAATTAGAAATCAAAGTTAAACATTTACTTACTATACTCTTCCAATTTAGTTACCATTTTTTTTCTCATAATATACACATCTTTTACCATTTTATACATTTTTTCTCAATTCATGTTAAATTATTATTTTTTCATACAATAAATTAATTAAATGTAACAACTCTGTAAATTTTTTAAAACACTTTTGTAGCACCCGCAGTCGTGATCGGTTCAAAAGATTGTAGGGGGTGTTGAGACCACCAATCCTTCTCCCCTCTCACTCCTGCGAACACACGATTACAAAAATACATAATTTATTTATATCTATTCGCAGCTACACTGTTTTACCACTTCTTCCACTCATTCGTTCATTTCCGTTAACGTTCGTTTATCTCGCTTAAATGTACTTTACTTAAATTATGTATCTTCACCAAAATACACTCGCTTCTTGGACGGAACTTCTCTTAAATCTTTCTTTCTTGTTTCATCTCTGATCCTCATCCTCTATAGTATTTGTATAGATGCAGGTTATCTATATCTGATGAACATATCGATATATCAATACTTCATTGCTAATTTCTGTTGGGACTAGCAATCCTCCACTCCTCGCACCTTGTTTTATTCCTGTATGGTTTATCATTAGGAGTATTCGTAGCTACTCATAAAAATTAGTTTACATTACTTTGCTATGACGTCATTCAGCATATATCTTTAATTTAATCAGAGACATATAGCTAAAGAAATGTACAAAAATGTGACAAGGATATTCGACCATAATCGTCATCATCATCATCAATGAAAAATCAACTTTGTTTAACATTCTGAGCAGCCAACATTACCCATATTTTGTTGCAAAAATAGACATCTCTATACCAATACACACATACCATCAAGCTATGACACATGCGCAGTAAAGTAAACGAAGTTGAGAAATCATTTGTTGAGACGTTTGTCACATTTTTGGTTACTTGTTTGAGATCTCTTTAGCTATATGTCTCTGGATATAATATTATATACCATCATGCTTTATACATTTTAAATCATCCCTTATTATATTTTTGCAACTTCATAACAGCATAGAGCTCGGTAGAAAATTGAAATTTTTTTTTCAAATATTGGTGATTTTAAAAAAAAAAAATTAATTTTACTAACAAAACTGCATCTACATTTTATCGCTAATGTTTTAGTGCAATATTAAATCCGTTTGTTACAAAATGTCAGTAATATTTTTTAATGCAAACTTTTGCAAAATCATAATTTTTGAAGTAAATATATATTTGAAAATTAATGTTGTTATAATCGATTGTAATTAACGTCGTATTTTAAAAGTTGGTTAACTTTGGCCCAAAAATTTCTGACAAAACTTTCAAACTAATTTGGTCAATGTATTTTTGTAAATTTTTCTGGTCAAAATGGTTAAAGTTGTACATTGAAGAACCAACCAGTATAACCTGCTTATATGTTACTATGTTAAAACTAACATTGTTAAAAGCCATTTTGAAGGACTCAGATGCCCCATTTGTGTTTGCTGAATGACCTAGTGTTCAACTGGTACCCTTCCTGATTTATGTGGATCAATTCCATCAAATAAAAATGTTTATTTGTTGAGTCAGCCTCCCTGCTTGCTTGTGCTTAATGATCTGTTTGTTCAATGAGTAACTACCCAGATATGTATGAACAATTTTGTTGAAAACTGTATGGTAATATTAAAATGATTGGGCGAAATCAACAGTCTGCTTTCGAACCAAGATTGAAAAATGACCATCTAAGCCTAAGGTTTTGAAAAATATCAACGCTCAAATTATCAAAATTAATAAAGTACCAATATTATCAAAATTTTTGCTATCAACCTGTGCTACTACTTCATAAAAATTCATCACAAAATGATAGCATCATCCATCAAAATCATTGTGAAAATAAGTAAAATCACAGTCTCAACACATCCTCATAGTTATCAAAATCAGTGTATAAATCAACCAGTATCATAAAAATCCTCATTTTATCCATCATAGTGATCAATTGGTAGAAAAATAGTTGTTTTTTGGCAAGATTGAGTCAATTTGGTTAATGTAATTTTCACTGCCAAAAATAATCAGAAACTTGGTGTTTGCCAATAAGGTATTTATAAAACGTTGCTTGTTTCTTGATTTTTATTAGTGTAATTTTTGGTTTCCTTTTTTGTATTTATAATGTTTTTAATCCAGGCAATAAATTACATATATACTTACATTAAAATAAATT
Organism: Ericerus pela; assembly: GCA_011428145.1. Taxonomy (NCBI): domain Eukaryota; kingdom Metazoa; phylum Arthropoda; class Insecta; order Hemiptera; family Coccidae; genus Ericerus; species Ericerus pela. The sequence continues at coordinate 444,323 of WOFM01000185.1, read as the reverse complement.
AGATCAAAATAAGAAAATTGTACCAGTCATTTTCTTTTCTCATGAAACTGATAATTTTCATCATCTTCATCACTAACACTTTTGTGAAGTCAATTTCATAGGCCATTTGAAAGTAAACTGGGTAATAATAAAATAAGGAAGTCTGATATCATTATCACGTGTTTCTCAAGAGGTTTCTTGAAACAGTGAGGTAAATTATTAATCGATTATTTGCCGTGTAATAATTGATTTTTTCAATTGATTATTTATTGATTAATAAATTTTGAAAAGTAATGTAAGAAAATAATCGACTTTTAAATCGTTTATGGAGTATTAATAATATTACAAGGAAAAATTTTATTGAAAAAAATGTTATGAAGCGACTCAATGTGATTTGTCCTGTGTTGAGAGAAGCTCAACCACAGACAATTTTGATGGCAAATGAAACAAATGATTTATTTTCCTCAAAATGATGAATTTTAATTATTAAAATTCACAAAGAAATGCACGAGAAATACACGAGAAATACTCGAACTGTAGCTCTAATTACCTTTAACTAAAGGCTAAAATAATATTTAATAAACGTTAACTCTGACAATCTTTACGATGAGAAAACAATATAGGCTTTTGTGCCTCGACTAAGAGTCAATTAGATTTTAGAGGTTTTGATCTTAAAACAGCCAGAGAGTAAGTTTTAAAGAGATCTTGATGCTAAGACAGCCAGCAAGTAAGTTCAAAAAAGAGACCTTGTTCTTAAAACAGCTAGCGAGTAAGTGAGTTCTTTCTGGAAATCGAGATTACTTGTTGGTTTGGATTCGGGGGTTTTGTCAGGAAGTGTGGTGGCTTCCCATAGGGGAGTAAGCGAGGCTGTCAAAACCCTTGATTTAATGGAATAATTTCCACAAATTTTGGTGTTTTGGGGGCAAATATCCAGTGGCTAGAACACATAGGATACCATTGGATATATTATGTACTTCCGTATTTTGGATTACAATAGATTCCATGAGGAATGAACTCGATATAATCTTAAGTAGTCTTTATGTACTGTTTATCTGTGTTTACCTATATTTGTATTATTAGAAGAATGTAGGAAAAACATGGAAAAAGGTACGTGTTCTAGTTAGTCCAGTAGTCGAAAGTATTTGCCTTGAAGTGTCAACTTTGACGTGTGGTAAAGTGTACATTTTATTAATCTTGATTTGCCATTTATAAGGTGAAATCAATTTAAGGGTGTAAAAAATGGCAGGTGTCTATACGTACATTCGAGAGTAGCGAGAATGTGTTTGGAAACGGTTAGTGGTCCAAAATACATATGAAAACGTTTTAAAATGGCGCGTAAAGTAAGGATAAATGTGGTACATAACAAAAGTGGAAAACAAAAAATTAAAAAAAAAAAAAAAAAAAAGCCCACAAAATAGTCTATTATTTAATTCAATTGATTAATAATCAACATCATCAATTTAAATTTATTTTTGGCCAATATTCACGTCGCATTCGAAAATAATCAATTGTTTTAGGTCAATTAATTGGGACAATCGATTAGGCAAAAAAAAAAAAAAAAAAATCGACCTGTCATTAATAATCGATTATTTTTCAATAATTACGTCACTACCTTGAAATCTATCATAGAAGATGGTGGCCTATGAAAAGAAAGCCCCGACTATTTTGATAAACGTTTTCCTGTTCTCAACCGTTTTAAGGCGCTATTGGTACATTTACTCGTTTTTATCTGTCGAAGGTAGATATGGCCGACTGATAGTGTTATTCCAGAAATGAAAAAATTAGAATTAAGAATTAAATTGAATAAATAAACATACATGTACTTACTACTTACCGAAACAAGGTGAATATAATATTGCAACAGAGACAGGTATACCTTTTGTCAATATGCATATTAGGCGACAATGAAAGATACATCGATATCGCGCAAATATTGGCCGAAACTATAAAAAGTTATTCATAATATCCACCAAGAATAAAATATGTTTTTTCTTTCAAACAGAGCTATACCTATTTATTTATAATCCATTTTCGAGGTTTTACACATTCTGTGGGACACGGTGAAAAGTTTCGCGAAACAATACTAACTTAGTTTCATAACAAATTAACGATCACCTGAAATTATAACCAACAAGAACTCGCCTCCAGTTTAGCTGATCATTCTGAAATTTTCACGATACGAATCAGAAAATCAATCATCAACCCTCTCATACTCTGCATCGACACAGGCAGAAGGTTCATCCTTCTGACTCCACTGTAAAATGAACACTGAACTCCTTTTCAGGTTCTCGGCATTGTGTAGGCAGTGTACTGATCAGAATTTTCGATCATCAATGCCTCATTGCATGAATTCGCTGGAAATGATGCTAAAACAAAGTCGTGAAGAAACACGAGTTAAATTAACACTTCCTTATTCACCGTGCAGGTATTCTGAATTAGACTGAGGTTTAACCATGTGTTCGTATCGTAGTGATTCATTTTTGTATCTACGAGTTTTCAAATACACTGCAACTCACATACAACAAAAATATACCTATTTGCTTATCTACTTATTTATCCATGGGGTAAATTACTCAGCAAGTCTGGAGCCGTAATTATCATAGTTTACACCGGTTAGGCGCTTAGGCTTAGGATATAGGATAGTGTGAAAATATTTAGTTCGTTTCACATCATAGGCGAATTTTCATCAAATTTGTTCTTTTTTTTTTTTTTTTTTGAGGGGGGTGTGCGAAAAATTTCTTTGCTCTGCCCTCAGTGCTTAGGTTTGTTCGAATTTCTGAAGAGACCAAAAATTTTTTTCGCTCATTCCATTCGTAACTTAAATAATAGGTATCTATCATTATTTAATAACAATATAGCTTGATAAACAATTAATGGTAAACCAAAAATGAATTAAGATTCAACATCAAAGTAGCTGACATCTAGCGGATATTTCCGTAAGCTTTGAGAAAAGGATATAATAAAACCGAAGATAAAATTACTAATTTTTCTTATCATCGGGTCTAACTGCAGTACACTTAGACGTGCAAAAGAGGGTAGGGAATAGTGATTGACCCATTTTTACTCAGTTTTTAATTTTTGAAATGGACTTTTTAAGTAGATTTTTGAAAAAAATCATTTTGAAATTATTTTCGAAAATTCAATTTTTTTTTTCAATATGTACTTACCCCCTTTTTGCGTTAAATCCATTTTCAGGCGTAATTTTGATGGGATGGTATCAAACTTCGAAACACATATTTGGATTCTCCTAAAGAAAAACTATATTGTTTTTGGTTCGGATCGGACCCACAAACCGTCCTGTAGGTCAGTTTATATACATTATTTATGGAACAGCGTACAGGTCACAAATTTCAATCGATATACCTGAAATGTAGTATATATATGTGCTTTAAGTCAAGGACAACACCTACCAATTTTGGTGCGGATAAGCTTTATGGTACGTCTGGTAGGCGCGATTTGGTTGTATTTTTGGCAGATTAATTGCTCTAAAAGGAGTAATTTTGAAGCTATAATCACAAAATTTGGTTCAGGTATTGATTCAAAGTATATCTAACATGATTCTAAATTTGGTTTTTATTGGTATTGTGGTTCATTCCCTGGGGCTGTTGGTATAGTGGCCTTAGCCACTAGTGTGTTTAACGTCTGTTAGACAAAAAAATACGAAGTCACACTCCTCCTCACTGAAGTGTAACTGTCTGGCGACTGTCTCAACTCCAGTACAAACTCCAGCGACCTGTGCGCTGTTGTCAAACATACTGCGCCTGGTGTATGTACAGTAGCTTGTGTGTCTATATCACGATAGTTGGAGTTGCTAATTTTTCATAATATCTCAATAAAAGTTGCAATTTTCTTTCAATAGTCCCAAAATTTGGTACAAATAGTACCTCTCATACAAGGATGAGGCCAACCAATTTTAGTTTTGATTGATCAATGTTCATCCAACTTATTATCTATTTAGTGTGACTTTTCCTCTTTTACCCTTAGGTAATTGTCCAGAAAAATTCATTTTCTAAGCTTCATCGAGAAAAACACTCGTTTTAATCAAAAAACGACCCGAGCTCTGCAAAAGGTCAATTTTCATCCGCCCCCACTTGGTTTGGTACATTAGATTTGAACACGGACACTAAAATCTCTGTAAATATTTTCGTAATCAGCACATAGACAATTGCACTATACTTCGTTTTGCATGTAACTTTTTTTTTTTACATGCAATTGTGATTTCATGTTCTTTAGAACTTGAAATAATTTTTTATTTGTATAAAAAATTAATTTTTGACACAAAAATTAAAAATTAATTCCTAAAATATTTTGAAAACATTATACTTGTGGGGATTAGTCAATACTCATATGAGGTTATATGCTTGGGCTACCAACAACAGTCGTCAACTTTGGTGACAAATAATTGTGCATTGCAAGTTAAACAAAAATGTATGTTTGTTTGTTTGTACTTGTCTACCTTTGCAAGTAGACAAGTTACAAATCACAGTCTGTGACAAATTGAGAGATAACAATTTCCACGATGTCACAAACCTATGTAGAAATGCATTCTTGTACTTTACCATTGCTATAGCAACTACAAAGTACGATGAATTATCTACACGTTGTACATAGGTGTGTATGTGTGTGTGTAGGGAGCCGAGTATATAATACCAGAAAATCTAAGATTAAATCGCCAGTGTTTGCCGAGGTCTTGACTACCACATACCTTTTTGGTATTTTGGCTAAAAACACGCAAATTGTTCTGTTGAACTCCTTCTGTTGTTGGGATACTTTCCACAACGTAAGGTATTCCACAATACTGAACAAGTGTCGTATTTGTGTGATATTAGTAATTTTTGGCAAAAAATATAATTATTTTATATATTACTTTATTCGAAGAGTGTTGGTTATATAGATGATTTTTAAACAAAGAAAATCTACTTTTTCTTGCAAAGCTTGCTACACAAGAGTGTTTTTTCTCTTGTTTTTTGCTCCTTATAATTATCATTTTATCTAATTATTCGTCACTACGTGTCGTAATTTGTTTAGAATAGGCTATGCAAATATTCGTCATTTTTTTTGTATTGGTTATACGGACATAAAATTTAAGAACTTTGCTTTTCCTGATTTTCAGTATTTTTATCCCCGCTCAAATAAAATTCTCTGCACAAAAGCCTACGAACAGAGGCATTCATAAAGAATATATAGGCTATCAATAAAAATATAAAACCGTTAAAAATTCTTTTCACTAACTAATGAGAGAAAGGGAGAGAGCAGAGAGAGAGCAGAGAAAGAGAGCAGAGAGAGAGCGAGAGAGAGTGAGAGAGAGAGAGAGAAAATAAAAGTGAATGAATCGAAAAAAAGTACTATATATAGGCCTGGTTGTGCTTCTGTTTGTTCGTGTATTTGAAACCCTTCAATTTGAACAGGTGCTAAAGATACGTGTCATTGCGTTTTCACGTCATCCCTTTCATTGTTTACATTCTCTCTGTGGGTTGTATTCAATACACACTTGTCAGCTTTACGTCCGTCTACAAAAATGTTGGTGCATTAAAATGAAAGTATTGAACAGTCTTTTGATTTCGATGATATCCTTGAACATTATAGGCCTATACTCTACAAACGATAAAATTCCAAGAACTACTACTTACGTAGGAAGATGTGCTGGACGCAGTCATTTGTGACTTTTAAACTCATGCTAATTTGATTTTTGATGCTAGGTTACTTTTGAGGAATGTTTCATGCACATAATTGAGACGTAGATTAAATAATTTTACATATATCATTGTGGAATAATAATTCCGCCTCTGAAACTGTTTTTACCTCACTGTACTCACTAAAACAAGGCGGTATTGATGGATATCTACTCATAACTCATTCTATTTTGAAATGAATTCATTGCATGAAAATAGTGTAATTAATACGTTCCTAATCGGTAGGGTTCACAACTTTACAGCATTCAAAGGAGGGTAACACAAACAATCTTCACTGAAAATGAAAAATCTAATCATTCCATCCGACTGTGACTCATGTATCTGCAACTAAGTATTTTAATGTTCTCAGTATCTTGCTTATGGTAGGTAGCTACTGAATAAATCACTGAAATACAATTTTTTTTTAGGTGATTTGTGTTTCAAAACAAATACCTACGTTATCTAAAAATCCTTCGGTATCTCCGGAGAATTAAGTGGAAAATGATGACATAAACTATACCTAAAGGAATTGATTTCTATAAAAGGTTTTATTGCTGGAATCTGTTAGCGTATTTACCTAAGTAGACCCTATATGGTACAAATTCCTTAGCACAACTAAACTTCTTGTCCCCGTAAGGTGGAAAAATATTTGTCTGTTTCAGGTTTTTTCAATTTTTCTCGAAACTGGTTGGAGTTAATATAAAAATAGCTCCATTACAAATATTTTCTGCACAATTTTCTGTAACGAATATTTCCATTCACTTTAAGTTACCTATTCCAATACTTCATTACATTTCATTTAATTATCATTCATAAAGAATATCAAATTCATGTGGCCAAACGCCTGATGCTACTTTAAGCAGTTGCATTAGCCAAACTATATCATTATGTTTGTTTGAGCGCGACTTTAATTTACAGTTTTTACTGAAATTGTATTCTGCATACATTAGAGATAAACTGAAAAAAGCGATCAAACAATTTTCTGCAAAGATGATGACATAAATTTGTATTTTAATGATAAATGCGATTAATGGCCAAATAACTTTATGATAATTTCTGTCTAGTTGGCAAAGACTTCGTTCAAAACTAAAATTGGGTTGAATTTTTACACATTATGAACAGCAGTTGTCATAGGCTCTGCCCTGACCCTCCTGTGCAGTGCACACTGCGCAGGAGTGGTTACTAATGGCGCACAAAGGTGCGCCATGACGGCACTGACGCTGAGGTCTTTGTGTCAGTATTAGCTCATAACTATGTGAGAGATCATCTATATTTTGTTGTCCCTTGGATGTTAAGCGAACACACATATATATATATATATATATAAGGAACTATTAGCCCACTACAGCAGTTATCAAGTTAGTATTGAAATATTGGAAATTTGAAACATCAAGAAGCACTATCATTTGTTTTCATTTTCACATAGGTATTTGAATAGAATTACAGCGATATAGTGGGAACCATACAAACAACTGAGCTGAAATTATGCTGAGATATTAGGATAGGTTGGTTTTAGATTCTCTAAAAATTCAGCAGCAATTGTACGTTTGGTTCTGGAGATATTACTGGAATTCCCCAGTTAGACTGAGTTCATATCATCTGAATAATTACAGAATCGCTAACGTATTTCAGCGATAACTTGAGAACAAAATGTACAATTTCAGCCAAATTTTCACAGAATCTTCACCTAATACAACTTGATGTTTTCACGGAATTTTAACTCTCTATGATAAATGGTTCTCTCGCAATTGCTCTTGATAACATTATTTTATGGAAGGAATGTAACTGTTTTATAGCTTAACGAATTCTTAATTCATCCAAACTTCTTCAAAAAAGGTTATTACGGTCATAAAATGAAAAACAATTACATGAGAGAGTAGCAACTCACATCAAATAAATAAACATCTAGAAAAAATTTGTAAAATGTTTTGATAACACTTGATAAGATTCAAATTCTTCAATATATAGCTACTACTGTAAATTTATACAGTTTACAGTACCTTCAGAGGGACTGTAATTCAGAATGCAGATTCTGAAAGCTGTAAAATACAGAAAGAGCACTCGAATATATTGCTGCAAATGCTCAAACACATTTCTGCACTTTTTGTTGCAGAATTTATAGATTACTGTGAAAACTGCAAGTGCTCAAACAAATCTGCTATCTCTCTTTCAGAAATTCCTGAGCATGCCCACACAGACACCTGCCAATAATTTCCAATAATATCTTTTTTCAGTATTCTAGAAGAGCTATTTCTCACAAATCATCCCATTGTCATTGAATCGTGTCATACAAATTAATCAGTCTACAAATTTTTTGTTAATAAAATTTTAATGAACAATTAACAATCACCTCGTCTGTACTTATCTAACATTAAATGTTTTGATCTTATGAGATTACAACATAAATCAATTTATAATGTCAAATGTTACAGAAGTCAATGAAATTAGTCAGTAATTTTATCAAGTTGAGTTTTTTAATTAATCAATTTATTTAGTATATTTAAAATAGCCGTCATATTTTCTACAGAGGTTTACCAACAATACTTATCATAGTATTATAGTTAAGGTAACACAGTCCTAAAATATAATATTGTGTCAAAAATGCGTAATGTGGGCTATTTTTTCACCAAGTGGGAAGAAATTGCAGATGAGTCAAAGGCAAGTGCTGCAAACTTGATACAAGTTAAACTAGCCCAAAAGCACTTGTTGCATACCATAATTTTTACAACTAACGTGCAAAAAAAATGTAGTGACACTTCCCCCTCTTAATAAATAATAAAAAAAAAAAAACCAACAAAGAAAAAAAATCTCTGAAGTTATAAGCTTATCTAAGAAAAACTACACAAGTTTCCCATTATATTGCATATTTTCATTCCTTTATTTTCAAACAGTTAAGAATGATTTAAATATAATTATAAGGAAAGAAGTTTGAAGTAAATTTTTTCTTCTTTCCAGCGATGCCAGTCCTAGCTTTCTAGCTTGAATAGTGGCTGAGGAGTCGTTGAGTAAAAGAAGAAAGGTTTCTGGATTTCAACAAAAAAATTATCCATCAATTTGTGTTTTTTTCATTCTTTTATTTTGAAATAGTTAAAGTTGATTAAAAAATTAAATGAAAAATGAATTCAGGTAAGATTTTAAAAAATGGCAAATCTCCCGTTAATTTACATTTTTTTTTTTGTTTTTTGTCAAATAACTAAAGATAATTAGAAAATTATATTATGGAAATTTTGTAAAGTTTGCCCACTTTCAATAATTACAAACTCTAGCTCTCTAAGTTGATTAGAGGCTGAAGAATCATTTGAGACATTGTTTTCAAAATTGAAATGTTGTGCTTGATTGGAGTTGCAACTTGACAAACAGTTTTTCACAAAATAAATCAAAATGCTATTATTTTTGTTCAAATATTTTATACCCTGTTACAAAGGGGAGTGTTCAGAAAGGTTACCAGGGAGGGTAAAAGTTCCACACCATGTAACCTCACATTTACCCTACTTGGTAAACACAACCTGAACAAGCTTGAAAAGATTCCATTTTAGTACAATGAATTATATGAAGATATCTCTTGAAATTATTTTCTCTGTCGCCACATTTGGGGAAAAAATTACTTTCCTCAGTAATAAAAAGACATTTCTGAACAGATTACTCAGGAAAAAAATTACGCTATCAAGTATAAAATTACATTTCTGAATGCAGCAGGTAACACTTTTCCTTCCTTGGTAACCTTTCTGAACGCACTCCAGGATTAGGATATGGAAGAGTGTGTAAAGACTTTTTTCACTTGCATGCAGGATTCGGATGAGTGAGAGATTGTAAAATTATCGTCTACTTCACAGCCCAAAAATTCGTTTTTTTACATTTTCTATACATGCATGTAAAACTTGTTCTTTTGTGCATGTGTTGCAAAAAAATTGTTTTTGTATCTACTACTGGCGTATTTAACAAAAAGTATGAAATGTTAGAATACTGGTATTTTTAACAGATCGCAACCATCTTTTGTGGGCCGATAGCACCTTAAATACGACACTGAAGTAAATTTTGGTCGAAATTATTTTTGTAGCAAATTTTATAAAAAGCAACTGCATCATCAGGTCTTCAGGCACAGATGTAAGATATTAACATTCACCAGAATTAGTGGAGAACTACAACTTTTACTAAAAACCTTTCAACTTGATTAACAAGTAGAACTGAGAAATAACTTTCAAAAGTATAGGTCCAGAACAGAAAATGTCAGTAAAAACTTTTAGACTCTATTAGAGGGCTTAGTTTTTCAGGTTTTCCATTTTCAGAACTAACACCCTAATGCTAAAGGAAAAGTGAGAATTCACTTTCTACTGCTTTCTACAGGACAATTCTAAACCAGAAACTATTAGTAAAATATTTTCAACCACACTATCAGTCTCAGAAGGTAATTTTCGGAACAAAACCTCTCAGATACCATATCTACAGGAATAGGAACCTAAGTGGGACCAAACTTCTTTGAAAATATGACAAATTGTAAGAGTGGTACGCACGTCATTGAAAAATTTTATTTCAATTTAAATTAAATTGGTGTAGAAAACTGTATGACAGTGTATGGGAATATTTGGTTCATCAAAAAAATGCAGCTATTCTTACATAAGTTAAGTATTCCTTCCTTTTTTTTTTTTTTTTTTTACTTTCAGACTGGCTGTTTGATTTGGTAGAGTGCGACACTTGAACTTCGAAATTTTGAGTTTTCACTTCTCAGAACTGACGCTGAAACTGTAGAACTGAAAAGTAACTTTTAAGTAGAAGTACAGGTTCAGAATTAAAACTCCCGTGAAAACGTTCAAACTTCTAATCTTAAGTTGTATGATTTTTCACTTTTCAAAACTGACAGAAACATAAAAAACCATTGGGTAAAATTAAGAGCTAATTTTGAAAAGAACAGGTTCCGAAATGAAACTTTCGATTTTAATTACATCCTTCAGAATAGAGATTTTGAAAAGAAACTCGACAAAAACCATTTAAGGTCAGGCATGTAGGTACATGAGGTTGAAATTTTGTAAAAATCTGTCAAGTGAGAAAGAGGTGTAATGCAGCAACAAAAACAAAAAAACCTTCAATTTATGTAATAAATTATAGAAATAAAAAATATATTTTTTTGCTGTGATATTTTCCTCGTAACTCTGCCGGGTATCGAGAAAAATGAAAAAAACCAAAAACTGTCGTACATTATGTCCCCCTACGGGAGAAGTAAGCGGGGGTTGGTCAACGAAATTTTTACCACATACTTGGAGAAACGCTACCAACACTTTCCAGCGATAGAACCTTTTAGAGAAATTAATTCCTTTACAAATTCTCGTTCGCCTGGGCTATTCGATTTGAAAAATAAATTATTCGACTTCGGTTTACAATCGATAAAATGAAAATGAATAGATTTTAACGTACGCTAACGCGAAAAATCTAAATTTGAAAAATTACTTTTGCATTTGTTGGCATAGTGAGATTCGTATACTATGTGTGGGAAAAATGGAGGTCGATTTGCCGGATTTAAAAATACTCGCGTCTGCAAACAGGCAAAAAAAAAAAAAAAAGGAAAAAAAAAGAGCAAAACCAAAGAAGGAGAAGAAAATCTTTTGCAGGATACTTATGGTAAATTTATGGCTAAACATTGCATATTAAATGCTTGACGTCTGCGGGTGTAGTATTCGCAAATCGTTCACTATTTACCCTTATTTTCTTTATATTTTCCATGCTGCTAACTCCACCTAATCACATCGTTCTCTTCTCTCTTTATTCTTCTTCTTCTTCTAGTCAAGAAACGTCATTTGCATTTTTATTTCTCCTATCCCCAATTCGTAGTGTGTGCGATATATACATATGTAGGCCTACATTACATCTTTTTGATTTTTCTTCCCCTTTATATATGGCTGGTGATATATTGTTTTACAGTTTTCAGACGATTTCTGGTTTTATCAAATAAAATATTTTATTAGTGGTTAGTGAGAATGGGTTTCGAGTCCCTTGTCATTGGAGGCTATTAAATCGATACGAATGAGCTTCCACTGTGCAAAAATTTCAACTTTTCTTCACAGTTTGAGTAAGTTATGGAGTGAATGGTATTTTTTTAGCCTATACCATCTTCTTTGTGATGCGTTACACTCGTGAAAATCCTATATTATTTTGGCTGTATAACGTATGGTATAAAAGATTATTCCTAATAACTTACGTAAGATTACGACTGAAGTTTCAAATATAACCGGTTCCTCGTCACTGGTATCGCATGAGGTTGATAAAGTTCAAAGATTTAATTATTTCACGATATATTTAGCTGTATTTTATATTTAAAATGGCGTTTATTTTAAATGACAACAATCAAAATTTTGTGAGTGAGGTAATAGGGTCAGAATTTTGTCCAAAAATGAGCAATTAATGATCCATATTTTGATAATAAATCCAACTCTCTAGTCGAAACAATTCACCACCCTCGACCATCGCAGATAAAGAGAGGTAAAACTTTAATCGGTAAAACTTTAATCGATCATAGTATTACTATAACTATACAAATAGGAATGTTGCATTAAAATGCTTCCATTGGGCAGATAGTAGCTGTAATACAAATAATGAATAGGTTAATTCATATTTTAACAGTCTCTGTAACGGTTTAACCCCTTAATCAAATTTCAAATAACCAACGTAGAAAGCCTCAAGACACGCATCACCGAAGTCGACATTTAGCTATGTATGCCCCATACTGAAAAGTATACAGGGTGTTAACGAAGTGAATGTCAAAATTCTTTATGGCGGTAGAGTAGGTCAAGACAGTAATCTCTGTATCGTATCGGTATTTTTTGAATATCGAAGTTTTCAGCTTTGAAATATTGATGTTCGTATCGATATTCGTATCGATACGTGGACCCCCAATATCAATTCAGCCATTGATACAAAAGTAAATTTATTCTTTTCTTTTTTTCCTGTTTCATAAAATCAGTCTCTTTTTTGTAATGGATTGGCTTCTCCCCTACTTAATAGACTATGACTGAATTTTGATCTTGCATACTTGAACATCCATAGATAATTCCTCGGTAGTTTCGCTTCAAAAGCTCAAATCGAGTTTTCAACTTTTAACGATATCACTTTCAAACTTCAAATCACGATTTCAAATCCCCTCCTATATTTTTTTTTATTTTCAATAAAAAAGGTACATACTTATACAGAGTTAGTTAGGTTTCGACGCAGTATAGGAAAATTCCATTAACAAGATACAAATATAACGCAAGAGGCTTATTTCTACACTTGGGCCGGTACTCATAGATGACACTTCGGGTTCACTTACCTGAGAATCTATTTTTAAATTAATGTAAAACTGAAAAAAAAAATAGTTTAGCTGTGAATGGTGAGAAACATAGTTTCCTTGAGATGAACTATAGCAAAGGTACGAAAAAAAATTAGTTTTTTTGAGAAATATAGCGAGAAATGCAGGTTGTAAATGGACCCTTTGGTAAGTGAATCCTAAGTTTGTCTATGAATACCGGCCTTAATCAAATTTTGACGAAGCATAGTATAAACCTGTAACTTGTATGTTCCCAGAAATGTAATGCATTCTACTATTGTTCCTCTTTGCTGCAACACAATTTGTTATACCCCCTTTATCAGCATTTTCCTTTGCAACACTGCATCGAAAACTAAGTAGAGAGATGTGCACGTCGAGTCATATTTGCATACAGTTAATGGAATTTTTCTATGCTGTGTCAAAACCTGAATAACCCTGTATATAGATGTAAGTTTTAAGGAAATTTATTGCCTATTAGTTCAGTAGTTAGGTAATTCCCAAGAAAACTGGAAAAGAAACAATCAAAATTAATATTAAAGAAATAAAATATATTGAATGTTTTGTATCGAAATATCAATATTGGGCGTATTTCTATTTTTTATATCAATACTTGGCATAAATCAATTGTTAATGTATTACTATATTCTGTTCCAAAAGAGAAATGCAAGAATTCTTGAAAGTGCAAACAGATGGTCTCAAATAAACGTTATGGAAGTTTAATTAAATTTTCTACGTAAAATTCTAAATTTAAACAAACAGACGTATTCTGTTTCCCAAGAAGGATTGAGAAACACTACCTTTCTTCATTTTGTTTCTGTTAGTTGAGTTTCTGAAATTTACCAAAATGTTAGTTATTTTTTGTTTTCATTTCCATTATGTTTTCAGATTTTAACATAATTTTTCATTCAGTTTCAATTTCCGGTTCCATCACCATTTAAAAAAAAATTAATTGGCCTAAAATTTTTAAATCTTGTTCAAATATCGATGTATCGATATTTTCTCCATATTTTTCCAGAAACATTAATATTTTTTCGAAGTTTTCCCAAAAATATCGATGTTTTTTCAAATTTACTCACCCAGATCAAAAATTAATCTGGTGAGAAATGGAAACAGAAATAATTAATCGTTAAGTTACGATTATGTTTCCATCATTGGTCTTGAAACTAATAAATTGGTTAAATGTTTCCAATTTGGTTTCCATTTCAGAATTTTGGTGTTTCCCTTTATTTCGGTTTCCAGCACAAAAAAAATATGGTTTCCGTTTTCATTTCTCAATTCATGGAAAAAAGTCGAGTGAATATTACTATAATATTAGGTATGTATGGAAAATGTTAGAAGAAATACGTTCTTTTACAAATGCTAAGCATTTTTTATCTTTATCATGATTAGTTTTTGAATTATTTCAGTTTGAATGGCAGAGAGTAGGTACCTACCAGTTTTTTTGAAAAACTATCTTTGTTCTTTGGTATTGTTAACTTTTCTGAAAGCTACAGCTGGGTATATGCAGCTACTCAATGTGTCAGTACCTTTAACCTATACTCTGTTCCGAAAGAGTGGTATTTTCCTAATTTTAAATTTACATAGTTTCAGAAAGTTGCGCACATTTTTTGTTAGTTTTTTGAGACGCTGAATTCGAATTCGATGCTCATTTTATCATTTGACCAATTTTTCAGCCCTCATTTGGCCCAAGAAGGGAGTAATTTTCTATTTTCAGATTTTATTGCATAACATATCGTCAAACATGTTTTTTGAGGTGCTGAATTCAAATTTTAGGATCATTTCATCATTTGACCCATTCTTCAAGCATTTATAGTGCCCAAAAAGGGAAAATTTACGATTTTTATACATTTTATTGGGTAATAATGTATCATCGAACATGTTTTTTGAAGCGCTGAATTCAAATTTGATGTTAATTTTATCATTAGACTCCATCTTAGACACTCACGAGGCCCAAAAAAAGGGAGAATTTTTGATTTGTAATTTATACGTATGTAAATTTACTGAGTATTATATGAGTAGGTACAAACTACGTGTCTGGTATTCATAGTTGACACTAACCCTGTGCTAAGTGTGAACACCAAATGTCGGTTTCAAACGTGAAAAAAACGCAGATTTCTCAGCTATATTTCTCACCTAAATCAATTTTTTTTTTATAGCTTTGCTGCAGTTTATCACACAGAAACCACATATTTCTCTGCGAAAATATATTTTTTGGCAGCTTCGCTGTACTTTGAAAACAGGCCGTTACTCCCTTAGGGTAGTGAACAATCGGCTCAAGACTGGGCTCAATGGTCCTAAGCATCTGTCGAGCGATGCTGTCACCACGGGCAGCTATAGTTTACTGTAATTACGCATATTATACAGGTACTTACGGTTTGCAGATTTGAAATTAATGGAAATAAATAATACGTTCTTTTGTGGTCAGAAATGCTTTTCATTCGTTGTCTTTGCACGTAATTCGATTTGTTAGCCGAATATCAACGTACCTATTTTTGATTTTGCTTTCTCTATTACTCTCTCGTCACCTTTCTCTCTCCGTCTCTCTGTGAAGTGTAACTCGTTGTAAATTATAATAAATTCGCTTAAATTTTGACAAAATGGTTTCGTCGTTAAGTTATTCGTCCATCCGGTGGCTCGTTTTTTGATTAGAGCGAGAAACGGATGCAGAAAATACACGCGAAGACGCGAAATCGCTGAATATTATTCGATGCTTCTCGGTGAAAATGTACAATGGCGAAACTTTTGCCCGAAACTTTCGCCGCCAAAGTAAATATCATCAGCGTGTTATTAGATGACAGAGAACCCCCTCCATTTTTGTGTGCAAAACTCCACCGGCCTTCGACGGGTTTAGATAACTGGAGAAACTACTCAATCAACTAATTGAATTTAACTGCTGACGAAGGGACACGGCTGGATGGAGATTCGAAAAAGAGAGAGTGAGAGAGCGAGAGAGAAAGAAAAATCCCTCTTTAAATTACAACTAAATCATACTTACTTTATGTATACTTTTCCAATCAGGCTGGTCGGGTCCCTCTTTTTCGCAGCACCCCCCCCCACTAATCCCTTTGTCTTTATCATTTAGTATTCGCCTTATTCGCCATTTCACGTTATTCATTCGATAAAAGCCAGCAGAAAAAGTAGCCAACTGCCGTCAACTGCTCTTTTTATAGGCTTTAAATGTCGACAAGAATTTTTTAACACTGTCACCTATGCGAATATCTTCAAATAGACTGTGAATTTGAAATTAAAAATAATAAATTTTGCCCCGAAATGTCTTTTTCTGAAGTGATTTACCAATACGAAAATCTAATGATAGCTGAGAAAAAATATCCTTCTGCACATAGTAGGTGAGTACAAAGAAATTCTTTCTTTGACTTAACTGATAAGTTTGACTGTAGAATACTGGACCAGCAAGGTGATAGATAGGTCCGTCATAAACGGGAAGTCCACACATTCTCAGTGGTCTCTTTTTACCTTCTTCTCCAACAAAAGATCACCAAAATTTTTTAACGTCGAGCCTTTTTATCTTTGTTAAGAGAAGTTCCAGACCCTCAGGACCCTCTTCATATAGGCCATTGTGGACCAGTCAAACTGAGGCTCTATAAAGACGAGAGATGACGAACACCATTTTTGATCAAAAGTACTCCGAGCATCTCTTATTTTGTCAACTGATGGAAGAAGTGGTCCATTCATGTAAAAGTCGCTCAATTCATCAAATGTCGAAGTCTTTCAGATCAAAAATAGCGTATGTCATCATTTGTGTTCTTTTCAGCACTCTGGTAATACTGAACAGTGACTTTAGATAGAGCTCACGGGAAATAGGGTCACCCTTTTTCTATAAATTATAAATTATTCAGCTGATTATTTTTGTGGAATACCTTGTCGTGAGAGATATTCTCACCAGAAGGAAATTCAACAGAATTTAAGCGTGTTCAGCCACTTCGTACAAACGTATGGGTAAGCCAGAACCAGACCGAACACTGACGATTTTAGAGCCAGTTCTGAGAGTTTATATACTGGTTTTGGCACATGCACACAGACACACTTATGTACATATACATATGTAGGTGTGTAGTAGAATTCACGTCATTTCTTATTCATTGCTGAAGCAACTGATAAGAAATGACATAATGAGTTCGTGTACCAGTCCGAGACATTACCGAGATCTTTATCTATCGTTTTGTCATCGGCCGAACTTTGCATCTTACTTGCCTGTGTGTGCAAGTAAGAGCATACGAACAAACAATGTATTTTATATATTGTAGAATATAATACGCCGATAAGGAATGGCGTGTGTACGAGATCTATAGTCCCCACAACATTTGTACGCAGTGGCGTAACTAAAAATTTGGGGCCATCTCGAAAAATTTTTGGTGGCCCAATTTTTTTAGTATATTTTATTGTTTTATTTTTTATCGACATTAACCGGGGTTGTTTTTGGCTCATAAGGTCTCCTGACCATATATTACACCACTGTTTATACGGTCACTCACTCATCTTCAAAAAATCCTTATAATCTTGAAAAATTTAATTAAAATAAAAAACAGTTGGGGTTAATTTAAGCTTCACTTAAACAAATTGTTAGAATATTCACCCGTTACCAATGTATAGTGAACATTAGGCTGAAAGTTGAAACCTGAAGTTGATTTAATAAACCGAATTTTAGTGTTCGAAAATAGTAAACTATTCAAAAGTGTTTCCAATGACCTCCACACACTGAAAGTCATTTGAGTTAAATATGAATATGATTTTTGTGAAATCAAATTCTTGTCGCTCCGTTCTCTTTTAACAAATACAATTTTGTCAGCTAATATTAAATAGGTAGCTTAAATTATATTTTGATCCAATTGTTAGTCCACAAGGTCATACGTTTCATTGAAACAAATAAATCTTCCCTCCTCCCTTAAAATGAAAAAAACATTATATATGTTAAATTCTAATAGGTATAAGTACTATTGACTTCAGAAAAATATATCACATAATGTTACGTCTCTGGCCCGGATTGTTTAGAGACGATACAAAGTAAGTATATTTACTTTTGTCTACTTTTATTTAATCAATATTAGTCACAATTAATTGCGTTACAAATCCGATACTTATACTTAATATTTCCTTAACTTATAACATTATATCCTATTTGTGTTCTGCCACTACTAGGCAGGGATGCCAACCCTACGTCTAATAGACATAGATCTACGTCTTTTTGAACAAAGCTTAAAAAGCTACGTCTTTTTCTAAGTTTTTTTTTAATCTACGTCTTTCTACATCTTTTTAGGAAAAAATAATCTGTCTCAGAAAAAAATCGCATTTACTGACTAAAAATTGTTTTTTTAATCCCAAATTTTTCAAAGTTTTTATCAGTTGTACTATTTTATACCTTACAATTCATACAACATAATAATCTCAGCCTTAATATTTATAACTAATGAAAAATAAGCATAAATTCAATCATCATTTTAATTTTTATTAAAATAGATACATAATTTTTATTGTCTATAAATGGAAAATTTATTGGTATCACACTTAATAGTTAAATGATATTTCAAGTTTTGAAATTTGAATGAGAAAATATTACCAATAAATGATAATCCAACAAGAAAGATGTTTGGAATAAAATTAGCTTGTGGAAAAAAAAAAGAGAATGAAAGAGAAAATGGAAACATTTTTGATATTTACCTTGAAACCTATAAAATATGGTCTGAAGGGCAAAATATGGCGAATATGGTCCAATAAAATGGACTCATTTTTATGTAATCTTCCTAAATTGGAAATATATTTTATTAAATCTTTGATAGCAATGATGGAAAAAAATATTTTATAACATCAAAATCCTCATCCTACCAAGTACCAATAGGTATTTAATTGCAGTTATCTTCATAAAAATGGCTTAAAAACATCTCCTAGAGGGGTTCCTAAAGAAAATTTTTCCAGAGGAACCCTCCAGACATCCCCTATTGGTTAAAGGTATCTGTATCACATACTGAAAATAGGTAAAAAACAAGATCTACATCTTTTTTTAAGGGAATTCTTCAGATTTAAAAAAGTGAAGGTTGGCATCCCTGCTACTAGGGCAAACTACCTAACATGCAACGTCTTTGACGTTTTAGATTTGTCAAACGCAATCAGGTGACCACTGCTCTGTAGCTTGAAACAATGGTAAGTGAAGGCTTGGTTTATTCCAAATTTCCAGGTCGCTTCTTTTAGTGCCTATATTGTTTACATAATCAAAAGTGTACCTTAGTACAGACCTTTAGTGTGCGGACAAATATGCTGACTTGGTGTTTGTCCACATATTTGCTAGCTGCCAATAAGTGGGTCGCTGATTTGGAGGTAACGGTGAATATTTCACTAGAAATATTCGCCGTTACTTGTTTCGAAATATTTAGGTTGACAAATGTGTTCATCTACCTAAATATGACAGAACACATATAAAGCTTGTATAGGAAATTTTATTTTCTATAATATTTTCGTAACACTTTTATAATACATCTACCTACACGGCCGATATGAATTTCAAACAAAAATTGATTCAGGATTTCATTTTTCTTATTACTTTGAAAGAGTGCTGACTGGGCATATGCTGTAGTGGGCTAATAGTTCCTTAATATTATAAATTGGTTTAACGTCCAAGGGACAACAAAATATACGATGATCTCTCACGCAAGTCAGAGCTCATACTGCCGCAACTACCTCAGCGTCAGTGTCTATTAACCACTCCTGCGCATTGCGTTGTGTGCAGGAGGGTCGGGGCGGAGCCCACGACATATGCTAATATTGGGCTGTCTAATAACTGCAAAAACATTTTTATGAACTACATCAAACTTCAGACATCGAAAATTTCTGCTCTCGTATGGGCGTTACGATGGGCACATTTTTTTTCTATTTACGTGCTGACTGAGCATGTGCTGGGCGTGTTCGAAGGCCGGGTTGTCTGACCAATTCATTATTATGATTTATACAAAAATTTTAAACTTTCATATGAAACTCTAATATTTTTGAAGATTTTGCGAAATGCCCAAGGCCAGGTGTCTCGCTACCCGAAGTGCTGACTTTGGCGAACTCATTTTTAAACACAGTAAAACAATATAGATTAAAAAAAAAAAAAAAAACAACTTTCATAAAATAGTCACGATTTTTTGTCGCGGACTCCTGAACGAAGTAGGCATATGTAATAACTTTTTGTCCAAAGTTTTGTAGAGCGCGTGAAAGAGGCACAACATTTTTTCACTTCGCAGCAAAAAAGATTTTTAATTAGTCCCAAAATACGAAAAGAAAAAAAAAAAAAAAGGAAGAAATTTAAAAGTTTTAAAATTACCATCACGTCGTAATAACGCTGATAATTATTTTATCGAAACGGGGTGTAAATGGCGACGAAAAAGCAAAGGGTTGTACTCCCTCCTTCCCGAACACCTTACGACGAGCAGCAACTTCAAATTAAAACGAGCCAAAAGTTTCGCTTTTACTTTGGAGAAGTGGAAAAAAAAAAGAAAAGAAAAAAAAAGTAAAAGTAAAACGTCTTCGTCTCGATCACCCTCCAGTCGTAGTCGCTCCAAAACGTTTATAGCAGCTGTGGAGGGGGTATAGTTAAAACATAGTGGAAGGATGCGAGACGAGTAAAAAGCGACTAAGAAAGTATTATTTAAAAGGTACACCGTCATTAGTATAAGTTGCTAATTACCGAGGATAGCAACACTGGTGAACCCCACCCCTTATTCCGTTCCTCATCGTTCTACAGCCCCTCTACCAATTTTCTTAAGAACTCGAGAAAACGAGAGAATATCAAAACCCATAAAATGGGCTTATGGCGTTTTCCAAAATTATAATGCTTCTTCCAAAAACATTCTAATTGAGAACGAAACCACGCCTTCTTCTACTCTTCTTCATCTTCTTCTGCTGCTGCTGCGTCTGCTGCTACTGCCCTTAAACTCTGCGCTGGTTAAAAATCAACTCGCGTATCCCATTTTTAACCGCCTCCTACCTCCCTCGCTCGCGAATACCTATTCGCTCGTGAATTCGCCAAATTTTCGGCAATTTAATTCGAAAAGAGAAACTTTTTTTCAGGGGTGCTTAGAATACTACCAACGTTGATAGCATCGATATTATAAGTATACAATCGAAGAGGGTAGTTTCCTTTTATTTTATTACTCGCTTGAAATTGGTACAAATTAAGGCGAGCAGAAGGAGAAGAAGGTCGTTGGCTTCAAACAGAGTAGTATAGGTGAGAAAATAATCTTTTGTCTTTTCGAAAATGAAGGAGTAATAATTGGTCCGATTACTCCGCCGTTGAAACACTTCCGTAAGTAACTCAGAAAATTATCGTAAAATTTGTGAAAATAAACGATGTTTGAGAAATTTCAGTGGCGTAGCTACAGAGGGCTTGAGAAGTCCACTGGCTCAAAACTATTTTTAATTTTCTAAACTATAGGTATATTGAATGGAAAATTTTGGTAACATAGAATAAGCACAAAAAAAAAACTTTATCTCACTCTATCCTGGCCCACCAAAAATTTTAATGCCCCTCCTAGCCTAACCTAGCCAACCTATTTAAAAAATAAATTCCAAATTCATAAAACTTTTTGATTCTGCGAAAATTTACGCATTATAAGCATCACTTAGTTCATTATCGCATGGAAAAGTGTTCATTTCCCCCTGCTCAGAAGTACCAAATCGTTGAAGAAAGACCCAGATATAGATATTTAATTTTTATCTCTGAGCCCCTGCTGTGTCAATTTTGTTAAACTAAAATTTGGAACATCATCCAGCAATGAAAATCACAAAACATCCAAACATTGTTCCTTTAAAGTACACAATGTCCAAGTTTAACTGCGGATTTAAGTTTTCTTGTACTCTAGAAGAGGAGCAAGACAAATTTAGTTTGGTGCGATGCGATTCCAAAAAAAAAGGAAAAATGTTTTGAACAGTGTCCTGTTTGGCAGGAAACACCTTTAAATAGTTATTTGTGGTACAAGTGCAAAAAGTAGGTGATTTTGATACACTTGTGAATTTTGTAGCACGAGCGAACATCACACGAGTATCAATTACCTATACTTTGCACGTGTTTCACACACTATTTTTTGAAAAACACCCCCACCTCTCTTCAAAAAATGGCAATGCATTTTTTTTTTTTTTTCAGATCCAAATAATAATTAATAATTTTACTTTTTTTAAACCAAAAAATCACTTTACACTTTCCACACTTCCTACATGAAAAAAATTTTAAATTTTTTTAAGAACAACAATTTCTTATTGATATTTATAAAGTTACTTTTATTTGTAAATTTTTGTCAATTTATTATTGAAAATTTGCAACATATTAAAAGCTATTGAAACAAATGTCACCATTTTGAATTTATTTTTATGTGAAAGTCGTTAGCTTTTTATTTCCCTCATATATTGGATGATAATGAGATAAATAAAAAGTGGTATTTAGTTCTTAGCGAAAAATAATAAAATAATCAACCCGTGCTAGAAATTCAAGTTGCAAGTGCGCATGTGCAGAAGATAATATTTTGACTTAATTTTTTTTTATTTATTATTTTATTATACTTGTGGGTTCACCTCTAAAACCCACAGGCGTATAAATTTGGAATTGTGTGTTCGGGTGTTACTGTTTTGGTGAGGCAGCCAACCTTTTATAACAATCCTAAACCAGCGACTAACAAAAGGCATTGCCGGTGTATATGTTAGGCTAAACACGCACGTCATCCGCGAGTATCGGAAGATAGGCGCGTGTTTCATGTTTAGCCTAGCATCTGAACCGCGGCACGTGCGTTTTCGTAGGCATGTCCACGCTAGGCTGCATTTGTAGCATGTAGGCTAAACGGAGAATGAATTTCATTGATCGTCCGTTTTAGCCTATGTGCTTACGAACGCGTGTTTTTATTTATTGTCCGTGGACATAATTGCGCGGACTTGGTGATAGACCAAGTCCGTGGTCTGTCGACTGGGGCCGAGCCCCGAAAGAAGGGAGGACAATAATTATTATAAAATATTAATAATTTATATATCAATATTAAATAATGTAATAATTTATAAGATTAAAATAAGTATATAAATTTTATATTATTGTATTATTTCATTTAATTATTAAATAATTGTAATTATATTTTAACAATTATATAACGTATCGAAATTCGTTACTCTTTGTTTCATCAAGGCGTGTTGAAAACATACTTTCAGGGAGGGTGTAGCCAAAAATATATTAATTGGGTAAAATTGACTTTTTGCAACACCATTCCTAAAAGTACCTTTTTTTTACGCGCCTTTATTGAT
Source organism: Ericerus pela (assembly GCA_011428145.1). Classification (NCBI taxonomy): domain Eukaryota; kingdom Metazoa; phylum Arthropoda; class Insecta; order Hemiptera; family Coccidae; genus Ericerus; species Ericerus pela. The sequence goes on along the minus strand of WOFM01000185.1, from coordinate 421,106 downwards.
GGAACAAAAAGTAACGTATTTTGATACAGAGTCAAAAAATTATCTTCTGCACACGTGCTATCGCAACTTGCACTTCTCGCACATCTCCCTGAATTTCTCATTTCTCGCACGTGCTGATTAATTCCTCACATGGTTTAGCTACTTTCTCAATTTTTATTATTTCTCACTAGGAACTAAATACCGTATTTTTCATAAACATTCTGAAAACAAGCAAACTTTGAAAAATTCAAAGAAAAATTTTTTGGTTTAAAACAAATAAAATTATTAATTATGAAAAAAAAAAAATTCATCGCCATTTTCTGGGGAATAGTGGGAGGATTGTTGTAAAAAATAGTGTGTGACAAACGTGCAAAGTAGGTGATTGATACTTGTGTAATTTACAGCCCGCGCTTTCGGCTCGTACTGTAAAATTCACACTCGTATTAAAATCACCTACTTTTTGCACTTGTACCACAAATAACTATTTCCAACTATATCCATTCTTATGTGTCTGAATTATGCAAACAGAAGTTAATTTCAACGCAGTGCGAACTATAAAAAATATCGTACGTACACACCGGCCAATTCATTTGCTTTTTGCACTGTCCTCTTGACCACTGTACACACACTTTTGATTCAGCTTACTTTTCAAAGTATAATTTAATCTGACTTCAAAGTAAAATTTGTGAAATAAAAATTATGACAGACTCATAAGACTTGACACATCCATATACACGAACGTCACTTTAACCTGCCTTTATTTAAACCTAGCTTTAAAACGATTTTTCCAACAATTTTGTATCGAATAATATAGTAACATTGTATTTCTCACTTCGGTGTTGTTTTTGCTTGGAAAATAAAACAAACCTATATACCTAATTAGGTATATGTTCAGGTATGTAACAATAATCAAATTATTTTGATTCCTCACGAAGCTTGGTGCATGGGTTCGCCACCGTGGCAAATGAAAAAGAAAATGAGACTTGTGTTTTGAAATTTTTTCAGAAGGGCAAGACGCATTCATAGGGGCACGTTGCACCCCCTGCAATCTCACAAAATCCGCCTATGTGCATCAACAAAGACTATACATACAAATACTAATGCAAAAGCAACGTCGTATTCTATAAATGCGGTGGCGTTTAGAGTCGTGTTAAAATTAACTTTATTATTTGCCCAACATTAGGCGTAAAAGTACATAAGATGCAGAAGAGAAAGAAAAAAAAAAAGAAAAAAAAGAACTGAACGTGAACGTGTAAAAGAATGAGTAACGAGAAAGAGACATTAATGTAGTGGAGGAGGGCTTGCACCAGACAGATAGACAACGATGGTGCGAACAAGTGTGGCGGGGGGTGTGAAGAACGTTTATAACTTCGGGTTTGTAAACCGTTATGCCAATTCGGCCCGATAATATTTTGGCTAAAGCGATGAATATAAAATGAGGGGGTTATAATTGAGAGAGAAAAGGTCTTTTTCGTATATATGTGTATGTATGTGTGCGTGTGCGTGTATATACGTAAGTGTGTACTATGTGTATATATATATACAACCATATAAATATATAAAACGTGCGCCAAACATCGTCGCTTCAAGAAGTGCGAGAGGGGGTGGAGAGGTTGAGGTTTGAAGCGCTCCGCGACGACGAGCAGCCACGGTGCGAAGACAGGGGATGGGGCGACGATTGGTGGATCGGGCGGGGTGAAGTGTGGATAAAGTGCGCAGGGTGGTTGGTGCGGAGGGTGAGTTAACGTTGCCGTTTTGTAATTTAGAATGTGTTCCAATGTTTACAGAAAGCAAATTGTCCGCATCTGTTAAGTTCCATTCCGTGCACAGTTACGGACTCATACGAACGTACCCTACCGCTACCCCACCCTACTCGCTGCTGCCATCCCCCCCTGCCGCGCCCTTAGGCGTTCCCTGCACACCCTCAATTTCGCTACTACATGCCACGTAGGCGCATTCTCTCGTTTTTGGAGACGACAATTTTACATTTAGCAACTTTGCACACTTCACTAAGTTAAGTTAGTTAGAGGACGGTCCAGCTGGTAAATATATATTTTTTCTGCTTCGCTTTCGGCGCCCTCCGCAACTTCTCCTCCCTCCTTTCCGCCCCTTTGGCGATTTTTATTCGGCGTTCTAACCCTCGTTACGGTGCTTTTGCGCTTCTTCTCGCTCATTTCGCTATACCTACCTTATACTCGGTCACTTTTTAGTTCCCTTTTTTTTTCCCTTTTTTCTTTCTCTTTTTCGCCTTTCATTTTAGCTATTGTCATTTTCTTCTTCGTTAGTAAAAGGATGAGAGTTAAATGAGACCCATTTTTGGCCTATCCCCAGATTTTTATGGCATTAATTTCGTCAGATAATTCAGTGTATGATTCTTGATGTATGAGGGGTTCAGAGTGAAAGTAGACCAAGTGCTCAAAATCAAGTCTGGAGAAAAATAGGTTTAAAGTTTATTCGTTCTTAATAATTCAGTGAAAATTAAACGTAAATCTACAAATTAGGCCCATTTTATCGACGAAGAAGTGAGAGTAATTAGTGTATTTTTTAACTGCCCGCAGAATCAGGCCTAATTCAAAAATCATAAAACTGGAACTGATTAGTTCACTTTTGTTCTTCACCCCTCGTATTGCCGTTTCAGAAAATAAATATTAGAATTCTGCATTTCAAGTTTTTATAAATCATTTTGGTAATTTTTATTTTTGTTCAAATTTTGATCCTTAAATGGCATTAAAGAAGAGAAAATCGCTTCTTTCTAATTTGTAAGTCTTCAAATCCTCTTGGTGACAAAGATAATTGAAAAAAAAATTATAAATAAATTAAACGGCTGGAATAAATGATTGAATGGTGTTGAGATGATAAGGAAACCGATCTTGCACTTTCAGGTTGAACACAAAATTACAAATATTATAGGAGGAACCCGACAAACTAGCCTACATTTGCTAAAATAATATCAAAAGTTCATTGTAGGGAGAAAAACTTCTGAACTGTACCATAGGCCGACAGTGGATCTTTTCAATCCATAGTACCCTTATTCTTTTGATATTTTAGGTAGGTAGTATTTAATTGTGGAACAGTGTACTCAACTGATTAGGCAAGGTCCCGATTTTACTCTTTTCTTATCTACTCGAAAGCAAGTTCGAAGAAATTAGCCGATATTTTGTATATTTTAGCACAACTTAGCGAACCCCTTGCTACCTTTTCTGTACAAGATGGGGCAAAAAAGAAAAATACCTTTTGTGCTCTCACAGAGGGTTGGTACTGTAGGTTTGCGTGGACAAATAACAAGTTTAAAGCCGTATTTAAAACTCCAACGATGTGATACTTTGTCAGAAAACACAGTTTGCTAGTTTTCATTAGGAATATTAAAATAAAAAATAAAAAAACAAAACAAAAAAAAATCCACAGCTGTCCCTTTTTGCAAGAACAAGAGGAGGGTCATTGAAACAAAATAAAAATCAAAAATATGCAGTGTTTATTTCGTTTTCTTTCAACTTTGTATCCGCTTTTGTAAACGTGAAATAACGTTACCACCACCACTTTATTTTTCATTACCATTTACTCCCTCCACTTCTCTCGCTAAAAATCACATGACAGACGCTTTTTCACAAACTGACTCTAGAAGCTTTTACAATGCTAAGACCTGAATTAATGCGATGTAGAAAATATGCTCGTAACCCAACCCCCTGTGCCGTAAATAAGAAAAAGATACTTCAAGCAATACAGTCGATTTGCTTTTCTCCAACAATTTTTCATTATTGCTTTACACTTTTTTTTTTTTTTTGAAACAATTAAACCCACTGGCGACGAAAGTTCAGGTGCTCGCAGGCTGAAGTACCACCCTAATTTTTCAGAGTAGTGCGAATCACCACCTTAAATAATTTAAAATTATATTATATTTCACCATAGTTGTTATATAATATAGTTTGTGAGGTACTATATGAGGCCACTTTGTTGAGGAGCTTTCTCATTTTTTTCTCCCTTTTTTTGTTTCGAGCATATTCCTGAATATAACTGCTGCGTATGAATTTTCAAAAATAAAAAATACACACAAAATTTTTTTTAACTCGTGAAATTGTATTTACTTTTTCTTTCTTCAAAAAAGGGGCATGGTGTTGGTGAATTGATTTTCTTACTTGCACTTCGTCGCTGGCCTATGGTAGATCATGACGGGCTTGAATATATATATATGTAAATATATATGAATACATACGTACTATTTTGTTTATATGATAGAGTTGTAAGTTGAAATATCAGGTCAAAAGCCATCAAAACTTTACAGCACCACCCAAAAAAGTTTAAGTTCACCGCGCCTAAGTCTAAACCAATAGGTATCCAAGTTCTACCAAACTTGCACTCACATAATGACAATCTATCACCCCATCTCTTTTATAATTTTTTCAAAACCGTAAACCAAAATTGTTTTTCAGTTTTCTAAGAAACTACTGACAAATAGGCACCAAATTTCTATCAGACTTGCACATATATGTACGAAAAATCTATTCTGAAAATTTTAACCTGATCTCCTTTGTAATGTTTTCAAAATTCTGGAAAAACCACTTCTCCCGGAATTTATTTTCCAGATTTTCTCGGAAACTACCAAACAAATAAACACCAAAATGCTATCAGATTTGTACTAACTAAAGGAAAATCTATCGTAAAAACTACAACCAGATTCCTTTTGTAGTTTCTTCAAAATTCTGAAAAAACCACTTTTAAAGAAATTTTTTGTTCTTCAGCTTTCGCGAAAACTATCAAACCAATAGGCACCAAACTTTTTTCAGACTTAGTCCTATATAAAAACTACGTGTCGCAAAAAATTTCAGCCCTATCAGTTTGGTATAGTTTTCTCAAAACAGTGCACCAAAAATTTTCTCCAGCATTTTTTTAGCATTGAAAATGCTTCTTGAGTCAAGTTGTGAAAATGTGTCCGTCTCCCAATTTTTACCAATGTTTTATATTATGTGAATTGTATGAAAATAGGTAGATGATGATGGTAAAAAAAAGTGGAAGAAGAAAATATTAATGAAAAATAAAGTGGAGGTGGTAGCGTTTCGTTGTTTACGGAATGAATACGAAAATGAAAGAAAACAAAAAAATGAACAACTCTTAAATTTTTAAATTTTTATTGACTTTCAATGACCTCCTCTCATTATTAAAAAGGGTTCTGAAACCTGCGAATATTAGTTCAAAATGGGAAAATGGTGTTATTAGTTTTCTTTTGTTATGAAATGCAAAATTTTCACTATCCCTGTGGTAAATAAACTTCTCAAACCATAAAAAGATTTTATAAAAATTTTTCACTTGAAAAATGCCTCAAAAAATTCTTCAAAAACTTGCCCTATTTTTACTTTTTGAGATCCAGATTATCTCCCTAAAAATTTTTAATTTCAAAGAAGAAAAGAATTCTAAGGTGAAAAATACTTATGAATGAAAATCTATATTTAGACTGACAGAATCGTTCTATATTCGTTGAAAATGAGACACCATGGGTTAGCTATACCTACTATAATCTAAATTTTTTATACATAGATTTTCACCAAAATTAAGTAAAGGACATTGTATTTTCTTTGATCTTGCCTGGCGATGCCAGTAAGGTCCCCTTTTAATTTTCTATCTCTCTTAGAATAATATTTTTTTTTTCCTCTTCTGTCTCTAAAATGATTCCCGCTACTTATATCCTTTTCTAATTATCGAGACTTTTTATTCTTTTCTCTCTCTGAAGACAAGGTCTTCGACAGTCAGTGGAAAATTCCTATTAGAAAAAAATCTCTGGCTATTTTTCATCCTTTTTCAACTTATTTTGATGTATCCTGCTCTTTTTTTAAAAGTTGTTGCAAAATTAGGTCTCTATACAGAAAAGTTTCAGCCAGTCGGCTGTTGGTTCACGTAAAGTTGAGATACCAGCTAGGTAAATTTACAACTACATAATCTCAGGATACTGATTCTTTGTTCACTTTTTTCCTACTGTTTTCTCATTTTAGAGTCATGCAGTACCCAAAGTGCTGTTATAAAGTATTCTGTCTGGTGATATTGAAAAAAGGTCACTGAAGCAATATTTTATGGCTTTTTGTTTAAATCATAAAATAAAAAGGGCGAGAAGTTGTCCACCATTTTTGAAAAAGTTTTGTAAATATTTTTTGTGCATTTTAAAATTTTTACAGTGTGCTTTTCTGTTAAAAAAATTTTTAATTTTTTAAAGACGAATTCACGAAAACATTTTCTGGTAAATTAAACATTTCCAAAAATGAATTTAAAAATCTTGTAAAATTTTCAAATACACTAAAAAGTTTATAATTAATTTGGAGCGGAGATTATTTCACATTTCCATTGTAATGACAACCGAAAGTGTTTAGATCAACATCTACAATCTATTAACTGTTCCAAAAAATTTCAAGATCAGTTGATTTTTTCAATGTGAAAACAACCTAGTGGTTCCTGAAGGAGAGTATTTAACTAAGTTATCATTGGTTGAGTTGAGACGTATCTTCGTCGGTTAGAGTGACGGTAGCAGTAAGGATAAAATCAAATATTTTGGTACTTACAAACTCTAACTTTGCATGATGTTTTTAAGGTAAGTGTTGTTAAATTAACATTTTTGTTATTAAATTAATGGATTTTTGGTCAGTGAATTTATTTTTTGAAATGTACTAAATTATTATTGTTATGGGTTGAATCGTGAATTGAGGTGAGCATAATCAATGTGAGGTGAAAGTGTGTGTGAGGGTGAGATAATATAAATATTGTAATAAATATTGATGTGGAATACCTTACGTCGTGGAAAGTATAACAACAACAGAAGGTGTTCACAGAACAATTTGCGTGTTTATGCCAAAATACCTAAAAGGTATAGGGGAGCCAAGACCTCGGCAAACACAGGTGATTTAGCCTAAGATTTTCTGGTCTAATATACCCGGCTCCCTACACGCACACATACACACTTATGTAATATTTACATAAGTATAGTATAGATTATTCATCGTACTTTATAGTTGCTATGGCAATGGTAAGGTATGGAGAATGCATCTTTGTATCGGTTTGTGACATCGCCAAGATCATTATCTATCGATTCGTCACGGACCAAAATTTGTAACTTGTCTATCTGCAAAAATAGACAAGTACAAACAAACAAACATTCAGTTTTGGTTTAACGTGCAAGGCATGAAAATTGGTCACCAAAGGTGACGACTGTCGTCGATAGTCCGAGCCTATTTCCTCATACGAGTAATCTTCTAATCCCTACAATTGATCTCAAGGATAATGATTGGTACGATTATTATGAAGAATCTCTTCCAAATTCCAGACTCTCCATAAAATTTTATTTTTCTTCTTAACGTTTTTGGTAAAAATTTGAAGCTAAGTCTAAAGGATATTGGCTCTCACAGAGGTAAATTCCTTATGAATTGAAGCCACCCCCGTTGAGATACCACGACCCCACTCCTAATTACTCCATAAGGTCAATTTTTGTATAATGTCATACCTTTAGTATACCTTCCTTAATCTTCAACCATTGAGAACGAGCAACATGTTGACTGAACCATTTTTAAGTTTTTTGATTCTCTGCGAAAGTTCGAGATAGGTACACCTCAGCAAACGCTTTGTCCCGGTTTTTAGCAGGTTTTCAAAACAAACTATGCGCCGTCAGTTTGAAACTGAGTTACGTGGACGAGTGAACTGCAGCATTTGTACTCGGAGACATCCGAACGTTACTGAAATTATGAACTTTCACCAATGAAAGAGAAACACACCTGTAGGCTACCGACCAAAAAACGTTTATCATCTGCGCAGTTGGGCGTCCATTTAAACAATTTGTCACGTCTCTACCATCGACGATGAAATAAAAGTGACTGGAATCTGTAGGTATATTAAATGGGCTGCGTTCATACCAGCGTTGGTGCAATATGACTTCTCCAACCACAACGATGACAACCCCTGGTTACGCCCTTAACATATTTACCCGAATGCATTTTACTTTCGCATCGTTTCGAGTTTGCCACGTAGCGACTTACTTAATTTAATCATTTCTGAGGGTCGTGTATGGGGAGCAGCGTTGAAGAGCACCGTATTGTGGTGGTTAATGGGCAAACCCCTTCGATAATTTATGCGGTATGATGGAATATTCTTAATTGACGGCACATCGTTTCGCCACTTCACAAATTAGTGAATTAGGGATAAACTTTTTACCATTCGATCGTATGCACGCTTTCGAAGGGGTGTGGGAAGAGGGTTGAAAATATTTGTTGTACTCGCGATAATGTAGTTTTTGTTTTTTCGCGTTGGCTGTTGTTAGGGGATCTCCAAGAAGAAAACTGTTAAGGTTGTAAAAATTAATTTAAGTTGATTTTTTATATGAGATTTTAAGTATAAAAAAATATCGAAAATAGATGGGGTGTTGTCAGTTTCTCTTCTTCGCAACTCTGTAAAATGAGAACATTGTTTTTACTTTGGTCGCCACAATTTTAGGGTACCGCTATTTCGAAATATATCTGCTGTGTTTCATCTGTACCTTTTTAGTGACATCGTTAATGTCAATGGTAGCCCATTGAAAGGGGCGAGCAGTCGACTGTTTTATTATCGATTTTTGTGAGCATAAAATTTTCAATTAATAAAATTCTGTAAATATGCGAAATAAAATATTTGCGTGGTTCAAAAATAGTGGTGTTGATTACTTAAAAATAATAGATTATTGATTGTCGGTTGATTATTTTTTCATTAATCGATTGTCCAGATTAATCGGCATAAAATAATCGACTATTTTGATCAGTCGATTATTTTTGGTTACATGTATTTTCAAATTTTACGTGAATATCTATATTGGGCAAAAATCAATTAAAATTGACGATTATGACGATGACGATTTTTAATCGGTTTAATCGAACAATAAATTATTTTATGATGTTTTGTTTAAATTTTTAGATTTCCATTTTTTTCATACATTTTTTATTTTTACAACTATTAATATTCTAAATTCGATTTTGGACCCATTATTTTTTTCGATTATTTTCAATATTTGTTGAGACCACCAATCCTTCTCCCCTCTCACTCCTGCGAACGCACGATCACATATAATATACATTTTATTTATATCTATTCGCGGCTACACTGATATACCACTTCCGCCGCTCATTCGTTTATTTCCATTAACATTCGTTTATCAAACTTAAATGTACTTTGCTTAAATTATGTATCTTCTCTGAAATACACTCGCTTCTTGGACGGAACTTCAATCAAATCTTTCTTTCTTGTTTCATCTCCGGTCCTCATCCTCTATAATATTTTGTAACCAATACGATCAATCGGAAGGAAATAATCGATTTAAAAAAATCAGTTATTTGATTAAATCGATTAATAATCAACATCACTGGTACGAAGTCTGTGTTTAACTAGTTAGAATTTCTGGTTATAGTTTCTACCCATCGTCAGTGACTGTGGTTGATATAGCTTTTGGAAATGGAAGTTTCGGTTTATGATTTTAGTTTATGGTTACTATTTGTGATTTTAATTGTGGACATGGCCTCAGTCCATTCTTATTAGTTGCTCACTGTAATTGAAAGTTAAACAAGCATCTGTGACCAGACAGAGGATGTTTTGTTGGGTGTTTCCAGGAGTGTCGGTTGGGATTTAGAGAAAACATATACAGTAAAATTCTTAATATCTGAGTTAATTGGCGAAGAAGAAGATCGGATAATGCAGAAAGTCGGTTAACAGGATTATGTTTTTTAACATGAAAAGAAGGAAAAAGTTAGTTCACCTTTGTAACAAAGTAGATAATATGGCAACTATATTATACATAAATATGAAGTACCTGTATGAGTATCAACTCTAACAACTTTATAAGAATGAGAGAAGGGCATTGAAAAATATGAATAAAAATAAATAAAAATAAAAAGTTGTTCATTTTTTATTTTCTTTCATTTTTGTATTTTTTCTGTAAACAACGAAACAATGTTACAACCTCCACTTTATTTTCCATTACCATTCTCTTTTTTCCACTTTTTTTACCATCGTTATCCACCCATTCTCTTACAATTCATGCATAAAACACTGGTAAAAATTTGGTAGCGCACACTTTCGCACAAACTGACTCGAGAAGCATTTTCAATGCTAAAAATTGTACTTTTGGAAAACAATAAATTCAAGTTTTAAAATAATTGGTCAATAAAGATTGTTTTTATAACATGTAATTCATCATAAGAAAATAAATAAAAATTGTATAATGAGAAAAAAATTGGAAGGATTTTTTGGCCCGGATAATCGAGATCACAGATAATTGGAAATTGGACAGTCGGAAGTCTACTGTTTGAGACAGCTGCCTCTTGAGGAATGTTTTGTTTTTAAATTATCGAAGGTACCCATTGTACCGTAATTAATTTTGACTCATCCAACCTCATCTCCAACACGTAAATAAAAAAAACACAAAAATCACATTGAACATACCAAAATAAAATCATTCTGAATAGGGATACAACTGTGTTAATCAACTATCAGTCACGGTTCCCTTGCTAGGAGCCAAAATTTACCTTAAAAACAACCCAGTCGCCAATACGTATGATAACACAAATGAAAAATTACCTCTTTGTCTCAACCTGGACCCTTCTGATAGACACTAGTAAGTAACTGGTCATATTTGTTTTCCACACTATAATTGTTAGTCTTGGTCAATGGTTGTGGTTGGGAATTGTGATTAGCCACTGACTATGTTTGGTAGTTGTAATTAGCAGCCATGATTTCCATTACCGGCTGCCATTTTTGGCTAGTGATTTTGGTCAATCTTATTGTTGAAAGCTGCCTAATGTTATTTATGGTCATACTTGTCAATAATGATTTCTAACTCTAGTTTCCAGTAGCTGGTCAGTTACTCTTCAATGTAGTTCAGACAGAGGGAAATTCCCAATTTAGCCAACTTTTCTCCAAGCAAATTGCCAACGTCCGAAAAAATGATAAATTGAAAAGCAAAAAAAAGAAAGGAGGTTATCAGTTACATAATTTTTTCAACTTCACCATAATTTTACCAAGTAAAATAGAGCCAGGGGATGAGACACTAACCCACATCCCCTTGCTCGAAGAGTCCCCTGACTGTGGTTGGTGGCCTTGATCACTTTTATTGACCACTTACTGTGGTCACTGGCGTAAGTTGCTAGTCATGAATGTGGGTCATGGTTGTTAGCATGGTTACTGGTCAATTTCGTTGGTTGTAGTTCGTGTCTGTTGTCAGTGGCCATGTTCAGAGATCGATTGGCAGCTATAATAATTAATAGTTATGGTAATTGGTTTTGATTACTCACTGATCATAGGTTCAGTGGTGAAAACTTTTGGGTTGCATACGTTGCGTGAGCAACATAAGGGAAATTTTTACAACTCACGTAATTTTCTATCAAAATGAAATATAATTTCTAAATTTTAATATTCTTCTCTATGAACGTGCAAAGTTCGTAACATGTAAGAAAAATCTCAGTTTCCTGTTTTCGATTCCGACACTGCATACGTTTTGCTTACTGTTTTAACCTCAAAACTTCGAAACCGTTAGAGTGACGTGACTTCAGACTTTCATTTATAGAAATTCATAGAGAGAGGGTACTACACCTCATGGATCCATCCTCAAACTTGGTTTTCATTATGAAATATAGCGCACCATTCGGAATTAAATGTAACATGAGAAAGATTTTTCAATGTTTTGGACGAGCAGTGTCCCTACACTTAATTCATACTAAATGGGTATTCTTTTCTCACGTATTTCAAATTTAAAAAACAAGAAACCGTGAAAGAATGCTCTTAGAAAAAAACAAACTGATGAAAAATGTTTGCTTAATTCCGGATATTAAGAAATTAGGTCTTAATCTACCAAAGGTCGTACTTTCAACCTTCAACCATAATCGAATATTTTCATATTTTTGTCGTCGCAATTACGTACCCATGCCGAGATATAAAATTACCTACACTCGTATAGACATATAGGTACTCATTGAGTCGAGAAATTCGTCGATTAAATTTCGCTGCGAAAATATACTCATCCATAGGTCGTGCGCCCACTTCGCATTAATGGCGTCAAATAACACCACGAAAGTACGGTCAACTCCCTAATCGCCAACCAATTAGTAAAACGTGCCGATTTTCAAGCACCTACTGCGTGACATTTAGCCTATACTATATCCTTTTCCATACAGAACACGTTTTCGCACTCGTAATTCGTACAATCGGCAAATTGCGAACAAACGTATATTTGAACGTTGCTAAAAGGTCAGCCTCTTCCTTCCTTTTCAATTCAAATGCAAAAAACAAGTAACCGAAAAAAAAAAAGAAAAAAAGAAAAACGCATAATGGAAAGTGTCTCGACCACATGCTATAAATAAACAAAGTTGTTCGTGTGTCGATCAATTTTCGCCTTCATTTGCGTGAGGGAGAATATGTGACCGTGAGAGGAAGGGGTGGGTAAGCGAGGCGCAAAGTAAAAGAAAAATACTACCGTGAAAAAAGGCTAGACGTAAGAAAAAAGTACACCGAATTCGGAACCACAAATCAGAAAAAAGTAAAGAGAAAGCAAAAATTTATTGAAAAATCGCCGAGAACCCTGCAAAAGAGAGTAAAAGACTTGGCAAAAAAAAAAAAAAAAAAAAAAAAAAAAAAAAATCGCACACACATATAAACAAAAACACACCCTTTGCTTTTACGCTCTCTCGCTCACAATTGTGCTTGGATACATTTTTTGGGTCGAAATTAAATTAGCATAACAATCGACGAGAGAGTCGTAACAAATGGGAAAAAAAAAAAAAAGAAAAGAAAAATAGGACGGAGGGTCGACGATAAAGCATTTAGTCAATGTTGTTGTTATCTATTAAACAGGCACCCTCTGTTCTACACCCTTGCCACCATATCAAGCATCACGATAAGTAATTACGGCAATAAAAATCACAATACGTGGCACCTTCTCGTTTATTTTCTCGTTTTTCTTGTTTGTGACGCTGTAAACGGTTAGGTGAAGAGGAGGGGAGAAGGGGGGTCGAGTGATTCTTTTTTTTATCAACAAATGAATACTGTGGAATGAATTACAATGACGAATTCAGGTGACTGGGCCATACAAAAAGTAATTTGTACGAAATACTATGACTATCTTTCGAGGAGGTGGGAGCGAGAAGAATCTGTTTAGGTATTTAGTCGGGGGTGATGTATCTACCGGAACTCTGCGTCCATTTCTTGTGGAGTGACGATTTTGTTTTTTATTTGGGAGTAAGGTAAAAATATAGGCCTGAAATTTCAGAAGTAAACACCTGCCGAGAAAACAGATAGTTCAGTCAAATCTTTAAAGAAACAATAAATTAGTACAAAAACATCAACTATACTGAATAGGGTTGTTGGGTGGGTCGCCTTGAGTAACAAACCGAAGGTGGCACCCACTAGGCCTCTTAAAATTTTAAAACCGCAGGAGGTGTATATTCCTAAAAAAATTCGTTTTTCGCCGATTTCATCGTGACTTTTAATTTTTGATAAAAATAGTTCATTAAAAAAGTTTAACATAAAATTTGCTACAAAAAAGATTCGAAGCAGGTTTTTGTTCAACACCCCACTTTCCCTCGGTGAATATGTTCAATAGCGTCATAATATGGGAAATATAACTAGTAATTATCATACTACGAACCCAATACATATTTTCTAACCATTCAGCACTTTTCCGTGACCCGTTATTATCCCCTCTACCTTCACAGCTCACCCTTTTTCTCGAACCAAAACTGATGTAGCACACATTTTATTTACTTATGCGTCATTTACACTAAAACTATGTAGTGTGTATTCAGTAACATATCCGTTTTCCTTCATTCGAATGGGTAAGCTGTGAAGGTGGAGGAGTTGGTAAGGGGTTATGGGAGCGGGCTGGATGGCTAGAAAATATTTATTGGGTTTACTAATTATTTAAATATAGTATGATAATTATATTTCTCATATTATAATGCTATTGTTATTGGACATATTCAATGAAGAATAGTTTTTTTCAAGACTCTCTGAAGGGTAAGAGGAAGGGTTGAACAAAAAACTCTATAGAATTTTTTTGTATAAAATTTTATTTTGAACTATTTCTTACTGAACTGTTTTCATCACATAAATAAAATTCATGGAGAAAAACACGAAAAACCAAATTGAACTGGTACGATTAATCATCTTGCCTCTAGCGTTGCTGCAGCCAAAAAATACTTACCTCTTATAAAAGTAGCTTTAGGCAAGCCATATAGTTCAGTGGCTTTTTCAACATATTTATAGAAAAAAAAAAAAAAAAAAATTAAAAATTACACATTTTAAAGGCCAGTCGCAGGGATGTAGGCCTAAATTATTTTTAGAAACGTAAAAAGGAAAATAAAATAAAGTATAAAACCTGCTAAAATTGAAGAACTAGTATCACATCGGTTCGGAAGAAAGAATCAATTGTCTCCCTTTTTTTTAGACGATACTTTTTCCACACTTCCCCTTATTTATATTACTGAGTAAACACTTTGATACGATTAACGTGCCATACAAAAATCGCGTACAGGGCATTTGACAGTTGGCACTTACATAATAGCATTAAATTGCCTTCATATTTACGACGTAGTACCACATTTTCGAAAAATTTCATCGCGTTTTGTAATTGGTATTTAGTTGGTATACGCACGGAGGGTGGGGATGAAAAAATAACGCTTTCTCTGTTGGTCTGGATGGGTTTTTCACTCTTTTCTTTGCGCATATTCTGTATTATGTATAGTACGGTGCACTATTTTTATCCGTACACCCCTAACTAACGCCAAGGTTTGTTTACCTTCTTCTTAACGAGATCATCTTTGATAGGCGTTGAAAAAGTCGCGTCTGTTCGATTCGATGTCATATGTCTGCGCGTTGTACACTAATAATTAAACGTATGACTCGTTCCAACTACCACCCTCTGGTTAATTCGATATTAGAGCGAATAAAATTATTAGGGGTGACAAAATTTATAAAAACATATAAAATGTTTGTAAACAAGTTTCAGGCTTTAAAACTAAATAATTCCATGTTATTTTTCAGGTGGTCATCCACATTCGTTGCTGGGAAAAACGAGAAGACCACGAACAGCGTTTACCAGTCAGCAACTTTTAGAATTGGAGAAACAATTTCGTCAGAATAAATATTTATCGAGGCCGAAACGATTCGAAGTAGCGACCAACTTAATGCTCACCGAAACTCAGGTATGCATTCAGAATGCTATCTCCGGTTATTTTTTGGCTAAATATAAGTTCTTGTGGTTATAGTCATGTTATAGAAGACAGAACCATAAAAGATTATATCGATATTATATATCGATTTTAGATCAATATTGTTGAGACCACCAATCCTTCTCCCCTCTCACTCCTACGAACACTCAACTATCTTTCACAATATACTTTTGTACCTTTAGTTGCGGCTACACTGTTACACTATTCCGCTGCTCACTCGTTTATCTCCGTACATGTTTGTTTACCTCTTACACTCTGCACCTTACACACAATTCACAGCTGTGCTGTAATTATACACACTTCTGAGATGTTACTTTGAGTACATCTTTATTTTTCTTATACAATTACTCTGCTTCATCGATCCACAACCTCTATAAATATTATATATCAATTTTGAATATATAATATATATCGATTTTGAATAGATAATACATATCGATTTGAATCTATAATGGTTGAGACCACTAATCCTTCTCCCCTCTCACTCCTGCGAACACACAATTACCTTTATACATAATTTATATATCTGTTCGCGGCTACACTGCTTTGCCACTTCCGCCGCTCATTCGTCCATTTCCATATATATTTGTTTATCATACTCAAATTATACTCTTTCTTAAATTATGTAACTTTCTAAAAATACACTCGCTTCTTGGATGTAACTTCGTGTAAAACCTCTTTTCATGTGTCATCACCGATCCTCATCCTCTATAATAATAAATATAGATTTTGAATTGATATTATATATCGATTTTGAATCGATATATTATATCAATTGAAAAAGTGACTAAAATCTAAAGTTAAAGTAGGTAGATCATGTACTAATATTCTTAGGCCAGTATTCATAGTTGACACTATGAGTGCGAGCATGTTATAAGAGTTAAACTTTGAGCATTAAGCATTGAGCATCATTGTGTAAAAATGCTCAATTCTCACACTCAGCTCCTAAAATTTTTGATAATTAGTATAAGTGTAAGTGTTAATGCTCAAGTTGTGTCCAAAGGCTAAGTGTTCACTAACCATAAGGGTCTATTTTTAAACAATAGTGAAGCTGGAAAAAAAAAAGTTTAGCTGGGAAGTGTAATTTCCATGTCTTTTTTTGGGACAAACTATAACAAAGCTATGAAAAAAACTTAGTTTTACTGAGAAATATGGTGGAAAAATGCAAGTTAGTTTTAAAATGACACTTCAAGTTACTGAACACTAAGTGTCAACTATGAATACAAATCCTTGAAGTTTTCATATTAAGTAGTGATGGTAAATGCTCCACAATTTATTATTGATGAGCAAATGCTGAGTATGCTCAGGCATTTGCGTAGCATACTAGAGCATTTTTAATATTGCCTCTTAAAACAATATGTAATCGGTTACAAACTTACAACTTGTAATAATTATATGCTTACTCAGTCCGGATGTTCTGTGAGTTGTTAAGAGAAGATAAAATTTAGACTTTTTGGATGCTCAGTGGATATTAAAAACTTATTATTAATTTGTTTAGGTCAGAAACCAGAAATATTGAAAATGCTCATAAATTCTCAAGTATTTGCCCATTTTAGTGCACAGGTATGCTTCAATTGTGAAGCATTTATTTTTTAAGCACTTGTTGAGCAAATGCTCAAATGCTTGAGAATTTAAAAAAAAAGCAAATTCTCTTTACCATCACTAATATTAACTACATATACAAGTACCAATTTCATAACAATGGATAATTTGTTAACAAAATAAAATAAACTTACCTAATATTTAAAATTTCAAATAAAAGTATTTAGTAAATTGGGTAAATTACCAGTTTTGGATCACTCCCAGTTGTGTTTAAATTTTCAAGATGACATGCAGTATTTGTACAAAATACAATTGGGTACACAACAGATAGGCATCAAAGTAGAGAGTATTCTCAACAATTTTTATCTATGACATTTTTTTGTAATTCTTATCAGCTCGATTCTACAAACACCTGAAGTTAGATACCTTCTGAACGATAGTACTCTTTTTATAAGCTTTTATTCTACTTGCTCATAATTTCAGTGTCCAAAGTATGATAGCAATCACTGGGTTTTGCTCTGTGTGTCTGCGTGATTGACATTAAGTACCTATGCTAGGTTTCACTTTACATAACAGCGTACCTATTTAAAAAAAATTATTTTTCAACCTATCTAATTAGGTTATTACAAAAATAAGTTTGATTGAAAATTTTTAAGTATCCAACATTTGAGGTAAGCATCATTATATATAGGTATACTATTTTTGGGCCTATATCGATAATTTGTAGCCCATAGAACACATTTTAATTGATTTGAAATTTTTTCCTTATACAACACTTATGTGGTGGAGTCAATTCACATACAAAAAAAAGTCCTTATTTCAGTAAAAATAAATATTTTCTCGGTTTTTTGTTCAAAAAGTATATTTAGAAGCGTAACTGAATGTATTCAACCAAATTCCAACCCCGTATATGCAAAAAATATTTTGGATAAACTACTAGTTTGACCTACAACTTACTATTTTTTTTCTTCAGTTTTTCATTTCATATTTATTTTTTATATAAAAATGAATTAAATGTCGTATGTAACTTAATGCATTATAACTATCTATTAATATACAACTGTAAAATGATGTTGGAGATAAAATTTAATTACATTATTCGTACCAACCAGTTTTGAGCCAATTTATTTTCAGTCATACCAGCGGCGTGTAAACTCACCACTAGTAAAAAAAAAAAAGTGTTGTAAGTATAGGTATATTCAAATGGCTTTGGCTATTCAGTTGTGAAATAACAAGCCGTAGTGTCCTTACATGGCAAGTTGAATGATTACGAATTAGTTCTTCTAAAGCCAACTTTACTTATCAAGTCATGAAAATCTTCTCCCCAGTTGCCATCTTCACTATTTCAGCTCTAATTCAATTATAACTACAGAAAAAATGATCAAGACAATGCACTAATTTATAATAAATTACATTTTAGGAAATAAGAAATTTTTAAACTTCAAATTTCTTATTTCTTATAGTTTTAAGGTTGATTTTTAAGTCAACCCGAAAACTCTCATTTTTCAAAAATCAGTTCCTCTTCTACATCGTAGAAATTTTAACTTCAAAGCTTGATAATGAAGTTGACTCTGGTTCTTCCAATAAGTTCATCATCCCCCAAAGGTAGTAATTTCCTTTTGTTACCTGTTCATTCTCTTTTTGCCACTTTTTCTTTCCTAAAGTGAAGTCGTTATTAAATAATATTATTATTTGAGTTAAATTGGGAATGGACTGAAGGGAAACAAATTTTCTGTTCTTTTCAGAAATTTGATCAAATCAAAACACTGCAAACAGGTGAAAAAAATTTTTTCCCTTGCATACTCCCAAGAAATTTTATGAGAATCTGCCTATGATGGTTCTGCAATAATCAGTTTCTTCCAGTGAAGTTTCTGCAATTTAATGTTTCAAATCTCACAGTACATTAATGCGTCCAACCTAACAGTAAAATCATTTCCATCTCGCATGTATTTGTTGCAGGTTAAAATATGGTTTCAAAACCGAAGAATGAAGTGGAAACGAAGCAAGAAAGCTCAACAAGAGGCCAAAGCTGCATCCAAAGACGAATCTGAAAAACGTACCAGTGCGTTACCATCGACGAATAATCCACATACCAATACTCTACAAAGTGCCAACACAAATAATGACAGCAACAATACGACGACAAATAATAATAGTTCTAGTCATAATAACAATAATAGTAGTAATTTTAGCAACAATAACAATAATGCGACCAACATTCAAACCCATTTATCCCTATTAAACAACAATACATCACCTATAAATATCAATAATCATTGTAAGTCCAGTTTAGAGTCCACATTAAAACATAACGATGCTTTAGATGCGACAAAATTCCATCAAATAGCTCATTTAGCACATTTATCACGTAATCGGCTGCAGGCTGATGGTATTCGTGAGACACTTTACAGACCATACACTTGACTCAAACTGTAGTTGCTTCAAAATTATGCAAAAAGGTCACAGGTGTGTCCTGTGTGGATTAGTCTGCTCAAATTAATATAGTCTGTTATAATGTAGGCGTACTGAACTATAGAGAAAGAACTGAAGTACGGCCAATCTATACTAAAATTTGTGGCAAGTTATCATAGATGGCGAATATTGGTTTGGATCAATGTTGTAGTTATCGATCAAAAACTAGGAATTTTACGGCCAAAATAAAAACTAACATAGTGGTATCAGAAGCACCACCCAGTTGATCAATTCTAAATCCAACGGGGTCCAGTCTTTGGTTAAACACCGATGTATGTACCAAGTTTCGTGACTATCGAACCAAAATTTTTACCTGTACCCTGATAACAGGAAAATGGAATAAGTACCTACATATATGTATAATACAAGCCCTAAAGTGCCGCTACGGTAAGTTTTGGCTTGTGGCAATCCTGAATTTCTGATAACACTGTAGAATTTGTTGTTTTGGAGGAGACAACGAACTTTTTTTTTCATGTCCTTGTGTGGCTGTGTTTGTAGTGGCACAAGGACATTGAGGGAATAATTGGTAAAATAATACTGGGGAAATGATTTTGTGAAATAGTTAACAGCTTGTACGTTTGTTATAGTTATGTACACCTATAGACTAATACATAATTATATGAATTTGAGTATTTAGTGCCAAAATTTTCTTTGAGTTATGAAATGTAAAATGTCCCTGGTCGTTTCATGAGATTGAAATAGAAAGTAGATTTTCATACAAAACCTGGGTACTTACTCAAAAAATGATCAGTTAGTACGAGTTTGGCATTTTACATACTGATATTGAGTCTGGAGATGAGAAACACCCCTCCAACCACCATCTGAAGAGCCCTCACACACAAGGCTTTAGTCTATTTTTTTTTCACCATTGTACAACTGAGTTCTTTAACCGATCAATTTTTGATCACTTTATCATAATCAGTCATTCCTTAAGGGGGAGGGAAATGTCCAAATTATAAGTCAATCTTCCAATTTTTGGAAAATGAAAAAGACTGAGAATTCAAGGCCAAGATTAAGATCAAGACTTGACTGTGTACGATTAAAACCATAACCATATGGTAAATAAATTGACTATGCAAGTTTGAGACCAAGACTACCATCATTTTGATCCAGTCTTGCTCATCACTTGTTTGTTTTGTCTTCGCCATTTCCCTGATATCCATATCAAATACATATATTCTTTTAATAATAAATAATAATAAAAAAATAAAAACTACTTCTGGTGGGATTCGAACCACTGCCTCATACATGTTTGGATCTAAGTTTTAACTACTGCGCCATAAACAAAACCGAAAATTTTCGAAAATTAGTTCTCCTATTTCCCAAGAGATGGCGTTAAATTCAAATATATGTAGGTACATAGATGTAGACATACAAACAAACATAATTATATAGGTAAATCCTTTATACAGAAAGATTTTTAAACCTAGTGAAGAGGGCTGGTTGAAGTGTGTAATTTCAACTCCTTCAATTTCCTAATACAACATTACTGCTGGTCAGAGTTGAGTTACACAAATTTTCTATATGCATTACCTAATATATTTATAGAGGCATAATTCTAGTGAGTAAGGTGGAGAGCTGTTGTGCCCTCGATATTTTGAGAAAAAGAAACCCTCCTCTTATCAATATACAATGGGAGCCACTTAATCCGGACTGCCGCTTATTCTGGCCAAAATTGCTGGAGACAGATCAAATACTTTCTTTTTTTAGTCTACTGCTTAACCCGGTGAAAACACCCTTTGCTCAATTTCTCCAGATTAAGCACCCCTGTAACTCGGTCCTAGATTCCATGATACTGTTCGATGCTTGCCTAGGCAGTGATGTGCTCATAGGTTATACACGATGTACAAAGTATACTCTCAAAAAATTGATAAAAAATTTAGATAGGCAAGGTAAGGTAAGGTCAGCTGTCTGGGCTACAGTGGTGTTTGGGCCATATACTTCCTGTTCTCCAGAGAACATTTTTATGAGAAATTTTTCAAGTATATGGCAACACTGGTGATGTAAACTTCATAAATCAGTCATCAATCGCCAGTTGTTCCTCTTGCATCTTATCGGAGGTGTAGCATGTGTTGTTGTCTTTTTTTTACTCAAAACTTTTCTTTGCAACATTGGAATAGGTGATCTTGCAGTACTCAATGCAAAGTGCTGGTTTCGGGAAGTCAGACATGCCTTTTGGGTAACTGGGTATCATGTTAAGCAACTATGGCCCAGTTATCCTCATAGTGTTAGGATGCTCTTATAATGAGGTTTCAAGCAGAGTGTGATCAGCGACCATTCGCTACATTTCAGGCAGTGTAGCCACTTACCTACTTGAAGGTCGCATTGTTCCATAATTCATTCTTTTTCCTTTACAACATGGAAATTCCAGTTTTCTCTCTTTAATAAAGCGAAGAAAAAAATATAAAAATGAAGTTCATGATACAAGGAGGTGATCCAATTACTCAAAACTTTTTATACGCTCATCTTTAAAAAAGTACAGGTTAGTGACCCACTTACTCTATTTTATTGAGTAACTCGGCCGAAACATTAAAAAAAAAAAAACCACTGACCACCCAATTTTTTTTCATTTAAAATTTCTTCCATACCAATATTATAATGTTGTATGGTCCCTTCAAACATCTGCATAAAAAAATTCAAGTTGCATGTACATTAGAGCAAGGAATTAGCTTTTCTTAAATTTATATTTTTTTATGTTTTAAAATAGCCGACCTTACCCTATATGCAGTATACTCTCACAATAGTGCGTAAAAAAGCATTCACGAGTCGTACTCTCAGTTATTCTGATTCGTTTAAAATTA
This sequence comes from Ericerus pela, assembly GCA_011428145.1. Taxonomy (NCBI): domain Eukaryota; kingdom Metazoa; phylum Arthropoda; class Insecta; order Hemiptera; family Coccidae; genus Ericerus; species Ericerus pela. The sequence goes on along the minus strand of WOFM01000185.1, from coordinate 399,100 downwards.
TCTGCTTATCAATAAAAAATGCTCATTTCTCTTCTCCATTATAGTTTCGAGCTAGCTCTTTTTCTACTAGCTAATGGAATGATCTCATTTTAAGGGAAAAGTGAGAGAACCATAATATTATGCTAAACTACGGTTCACAGACTCGTCTCATTGGAGTCCAGAAGACCTTCATCGTGGAGCAAAAAATAAGAATTTCGGTTAGAAAAACGTTCAGAATACGAAAAAAACAAGTTCATCCTTTTAAAATTTATACTCATGTGATATCCTAGTGCCGGCTTAATAAAAGCTGAAACGTTTCTTATTTTTTGTTGTCAGCAGTAGTTGTAGTACCTAGTAATAGTAGTAGGCCCAAGGAGAAGGTAGGGTATACTCTCAAAAAATTTCACGAGCACGTTACTGCAGTTGCCCCCAATCAAAATGTTCACTCCTATGCAAATTCAAAGCGAAAGAATAATATTTTTCGGCGATACCAATGGCCGAATATCAGAAAATGATACTTAGGTAACAACCAGCGCTTATAGACTATCAATGATTAAAAAAAAAATAAAAATAAAAGCATACTTATGAAACAATCGACTTTCCTCCCAATAGTTCGAGTTCTCACGAAACATTTTTTTTTTTTTTACAGAAACAGAAAAAAAAAATGCTTTTGTTTGTTTTACATGACGGCCCTTTTTTCGAAAACTAATATCCAAGTACTGATTGTTATATTATAAGTATATCGTTCTTACACTCGGCTCGGAAACAGAAGTACCCGTTTTTCCCACCAAGTGTAGGTATAACGACACAAAAAATTTTCTCGCCACTTTTTCACACTGTCCATACATATATCTATATACATATATATATATATATATATATATATATAAGATCCGAAGACCATTACTTGAAAGAAGGAAAACGAACTTCGAGAAATGCGATTTATTAAAAAAAACGAATTTTAAAACGAAGTCGTCACATAGCGCATGGTTTTAGTCGGACAGAATAATCACAACTAAATATACAGAAAAGAACATCGATGCGAAGTATAATGGTACGAGAGTTAAAAGCAGATAAGACAGAGCGGATAAATGTAGGTACGTGTACGAGCAAGAGATAACGAGAGAAGAGAGGAATCTTACATCCCCCCCTCCCCTCTCATTTAGGAGCGGAAAGATAATCGAGGAATTAAGAGGAGATTGTCTTATCTGCTGGACAGCGTAGTAATTTGCTTGCATGATACAAACGTTTGCCTGAAGGGCCATGGTTGACAATGATTTCGAAAACGTTGTTGGAGATTACTCTAGAGATTAGGAACGGTCCAATGCGTAAATTATCAAGTTTATTACGATTGAGCTTATTGCCATTGTCGACGTAAACAGAGTCTCCAATGGCGAAATTGACATCACATTTATTTTTATCGTATAAATGTTTATTGTACATGTGATATTTAAGCGTATTTTTGAATGCGGTTTTCCTATCCTCGTGTACGTCTGCAGGAGAGGATAAAGTTTCAGGGATGATGGAAACAGGTCGACCGGTTAACAGATACGAGGGAGCAAATTTGGTGACCGAATGAGGAGAGTCGTTGTATTGTTTCACGCATTCGTTGGCAATAGTCGACCAACTCTTCTTTGGGGGAGTGGATATGTCGTGTTTCGAGCAACGAATGCGATTTACCAATGTTTGATTGAGACGCTCATTCAAACCATTTGAAAATGCGCTGTCGAGTGCTGTAAAAACATGGCGAATGCCGGAGCGGGAGCAATATGAAGTAAATTCGTCGGAGGATAAGCCGCCATATTGATCTGTGAGAAGGATCCCAATCTGGTTTTCTTTCTGCACAGAGTCGATAAGCTGAGACATGGTTTTGGCTGATTGGCCTTTGGAAGAGAGGATGTACGCGTATCGCGTGAAGTGGTCGACAAGTAGATGTAGATAACGTAGTGAGGAGTGATAGTGGCCGAAGCCTCCTATTGTATCGAGGGACATGACTTCGAACGGGGCTTTGGCTGGACCAAGGAAACCCATTCGGGCACTGCGGCGAGGACAACGGGATTTGTTCATTATACAGATTGTACACGAGTTACAAAATTTACGAATAGAATTGTACATTTTTGGAAAAGTAAAATGTTTCGAGATAATAGCTATTACATGTTTTGGCCCGATGTGGCCGTACTTTGCGTGAACAATGCAGATCAGATATTCACCTGCTTGGCTATCTAATACGATACGAGAATTGCCGTTAATATTGCGAAAGATGATACCTTGTTTGGTCGAGTCCAAACTTGATATTTTTACGTTACGTTGAAGTTGTTTAATTTCGCCGAGGGACAGAAAATTAAACGTGGGTAATATCGGTTCGATATCCGTGGAGTCAGACTGAGGTTTTAGTACAGGGTTTCGGGAGAGGCAATCGGCTTCGTGATTTGATGTTCCAGGACGGTAAAGGATTTTGAAGTCGAACTGAAGGAGTTCATTGGCAAGATCTCCAAGTTCCTCGTCAGTTCGAGCTTTCAGATTCAGACCCTCGAGGGGTTTGTGGTCGGTGATGACAGTGAAGTGGCGTCCTATTAACCAATAGCGCCAATAGCGGATGGCTTCTCGAACAGCAATGCTTTCGATATAAATAGCCTTCTTCTTCTTTTGCGCATCTGACAATTTCTTTGAGAAGTAGGCGACTGGTTTTTGCAAACCGTTCGACTGCGTCTGCTTTAGCACCGCACCGATACCTATTCCACTGGCATCAGTGTAAATAAATATTAGTTTGGTGCGATCAAAAATGGCCAGAATGGGTACGGAAGTTAGTAGGTCTTTTATTTTATCAAAACTACTTTGGCATTCGTTTGACCAGGAGAATGGAGTGTTTTTTCGTAGGAGGTTGTGGAAAGGTTCGAGGATAGAGATGGAGTCTGGGATGAATTTTCGATAGAAGTTCACTTTGCCAAGGAATTGACGGATGTTTTTCCTGGAAGAAGGAGTTGGAAAGCTTTTGATAGCTACCAAGTTATCCTGGAGTGGTTTGACAGTATCAGGTCCCAGGATGTGACCTAAGTATTGGATTGAGGAAGCGGCGAAATTACACTTCTTAAAATTAAGGCGGAAGCCGTCTTCAAAAATGGCTGTAATTAAACGTTGAACGTGAACTAAGTGTTCATCAAAGGTACGAGAAAAGATTAATATATCGTCCAAGTAATTTACGACAAAATTGGAAAGTCCGTTACGTTTAATAATGCCAGAAAGTGCATTTTGGAAGACAGCTGGGGCTACTTTTATTCCAAAAGGCATAGAATGCCACTCGTAGTGTCCGTGCTGGGTGATAAAGGCAGACTTGTGTCTATCCTGAGCACGAATAGGTATTGACCAGAATGCCATGTTAATGTCCAGCGCCGAAAACCACGAGCAACCTCGCGTTTTAACAAGAATTTCATCGATCAGCGGGAAAGGTTGACTTTCCGGGATGATTAATTTATTCAACTCGCGGAAATCGACGCACATGCGAGTTTTTGTTTTTGTGTTGCTCAAGCCATCTTTCTTAAATTGCATCGTTACAGGGGAAGCGAAAGGTGATTTAGATTCGGTGATCATGCCAAATTTTAAAAGTTCGTGGCATTGCCGTTCGATCTCTTCCTGATCATCGAATGTGCAGCGGTAAGGTTTCTTTGCCACGTACGTATCTTTCGAAAGGTTGATTGCACATTCATATTTAGTGACGTTGCCAACGTCAAAAGAGTGTTTAGCAAAAGCGGGGAAATTTTTAAAAATTAGCGAGCTAATATCGTCTTTTTCTTTAGCTGCTAGATGCGATATTTTTTTTTTGAATAACTCTTCAGATAAGTAGTCGTTCCAGATATCTACGTTGTTTATGGAAATTTCAGGAGGAGTGATTTTACGTTGCTTTAGTATTAAGTTATGATCAAGTGCGAGGCGAAACTCCGGAATTAAATCGAGGGCGATAATAAAATCAAAACAAAAGTTGCTCGAGTTGAGAACGTATAACAGTACTCTCTTTTTGATTTCAAAAATTTTGATGTCAAGCATCGTGACACCTAATATGGAGCCCGGGCCGCTCGTGGTGTTATATGTTGATTTGATAGGTATAAACGGACAATTCTTTATTTTTTTGAGCGCGTTGAGCGAGACGACTGACGCATTTGCACCAGGGTCGTAAAGACCTTTACCCATTACAGAACCATATTCAACATTAACGACCACGAACGCGGGCATCACGCGTTTTTTTGTATGGAGTCGATTTCCTGTTGTAAGCTTTCGAGTTCGAAGGAGTGGATCGCCTTGTTTACGTTGCTAGAGTTTACATTAGGGTAATTAGGATTATTGTTACCTGGGTTTGCGGAATTATTACGGTACTTGGTATCTCTGATTTTTGTAAGGCAATCCTTTTCAAAGTGGTAGCGTTCGTATCCTTTCCTCTTGCAATAGGGACAAGGATTTTGCGAGCGTGGAGACAAGAATGGTGCAGGCTTGGCCGGGTTTGGAGCAATAGTAGAAGAAGATTGCAGGGGGCGGGTAGGATCGAAAGAGTTGATTGTCAAAAGCATCTTTCCAAGTGTCGTTGTTTCGGCAAGATTAATTCGGTCTTGGAGGTGGCGGGGAAGTCCGAGAGCAAGCTGAGTGATTCGGTCGAGCTCATGCATTTTTGGATTGTAGGATGCTAACAGGTTCAGCTTCTGTTGGGCATAGTCGGAGATCGATCCGGAAGTGTATTTGAAGTAGAAAGCTGAACGGGCTGTGGCGAGACTTTTAGTTCCAAAATTTTCAAGGAATGACTGTCGCCAGAAATTCCAATTAGTGGAGGTGGATGATAGACGTGTGGTGTTATACCACTTCTCGGCACTTTCTTCTAAAAACAGGCGAACAGCTTCCCAGTATCGGTCCTCATCGATGAATAAACGTTGGCATTCTGATTCAAATGTATCTATCCAAGCGTCTGCATTGGATAAGTAGGTTTTGGAGCCAAATTTCGGTATTATTGCATCCTTAACGATTGAGGCGAGAGATTTAATGGGGGTGGGGGTAGTAGTATGCGAGCGGCGGGTAGAGGTGGACACAATCGAATCAACCTCGTCGAGTTCATCTAGGAGGATTCCGTTGAAAAATGCATTTTCAAATTCATCAAAATACAATTTAGCAAGGTCGTCATCCAGGGTGCATTTAAAAGATCGTCGGGTCCATCTTGGGGTTAGGTCCTTCTTTGCTGCCTTTGCAATAGGCAGAAGCATCAGCTTATCGTGTAGATTGAGAGAACGTAATTCAGGTGGAAAGATATGTATGGACTCTTCGTCGAGGCGTTGAATGGAAATTACGTGTGTAACGGTGGTGGCAGCATTTGTGAGTGATGGCTCAGCACAAAAAGTGAACTTTACCTTGACCGGCATGGCGGAGGCGCGTGAAAGCGAGAGAAACGACGAGTTTTAAAATTTATAAGATCCGAAGACCATTACTTGAAAGAAGGAAAACGAACTTCGAGAAATGCGATTTATTAAAAAAAACGAATTTTAAAACGAAGTCGTCACATAGCGCATGGTTTTAGTCGGACAGAATAATCACAACTAAATATACAGAAAAGAACATCGATGCGAAGTATAATGGTACGAGAGTTAAAAGCAGATAAGACAGAGCGGATAAATGTAGGTACGTGTACGAGCAAGAGATAACGAGAGAAGAGAGGAATCTTACATATATATATATATATATATATATATATATATATATATATATATATATACACGACAAGGGCGTTACTATTTTCTAAATTTGCTGCTCGACCAAGAGAATGTGGTGCCACTCGGGCCATCTTGTATTTTAAACGATCCAAAAATTGGCCCCTACACCCTTCACCCTCCTCCACCCGTCATCCTCCTCCATTCGCCTTTCATCCGAAATGAGTAGCACGAGATTTCCACCCTAAAAATATTTAACGAGAGAAGGTGAAAAACGATAAACGGCACGGAAACGGGCCATTTATGGTATCGCCGGGCTCGGCGATGCGGGGAGGCGGCAGAAGGTTGAAAGTAGTGGCTAAATCGAAATATAACCCCCTGGAAAATTGCTACGCAAGTTTAAATGTGGAGAAATTAGCTGACTGGTGCGACGCAATGAGTGAGAGGGAGACAGAGGGACTAATACCTATATAGATATATTATATTATACAGTAGTGTTGTATACCTACCTATTATACTATAGGTATAGTACAGAATAGGCAGGGGAAATGGTTAGTTAGAGAAATGGCACGACGGTAAAGGAGTGAGGGTGGAGGGGAGGTGGTTGGATTGGAGAGTGCAAAAAAAAAAAAAAAAGAAGAGAAAAGGACGCAAACGACGACGACGACGACGACGACGACGACGACGAAACGAAAATTTGGTGGGCGGATTGTTGGCTGCGAAAACGACGTCAAAATGTGGATAAAGGGGTCTGGTTTGGGGGGGGCGAGAAAAAGAGGGACGGAGAGAATATAACGAGGTAGCAAAAAGAAAATAGGGGCGAGCGGGCGGCGAATGGGGTGGGGTGTGGTGCGGTTGGAGTAACGGACTTCCGGAAAGGTATGGCGGAACGGTGGGGTGGGGGTAGGGTGGATTCGGCGAGGTGGTGAAGCAGGGGCGAGGGTAAAATACAACAGGCGGATGGGTGCGAATGCGGAGGAGGGAGTTAGGTTGCAGCCACAGTTCTAATTAGCTCCAGATTAAAGTAATGTCAAGGGAGCTATTAGGGACATTTAGCTGTTAATTAAAACTGTTATTCGCTTTTGCGTGGAAAAGGTGCGGCTGGCGGTAAGAGTGGCGGCGATTGAGGAGTTGGGGGATGAGTTCGAAAAGGATCGAAGGATGGAGTGGAGAAAGACGAAGGGAGCGAGTGCGAGTGAAGTGGTTTGAGGGGGCGAGTGAGAGAGAGAGAGCGAGAGAAAGATAAATGAAAAGAGCGTTTAGTACGCTCGTAAAAACTTCTGATTAATGGCCAACGGGAGAGGAATATAATTCTATTACTAGTCTTTGTAAAAACATCAAACCGAAAACCTTTATCAAAAGTGAAACTGCCGGGTGGAGGGGAGAGCGGAATATTGCTCTTCTATTTTTTTTTTATTTTCTTTTTTCTCTATAGTTTTGTGTACCGAGAGATAAATACTGTGTATCGATGTACGTATTTTTCGCAACGTTGATTTCCATTATTTTCCCTCTTTTTTACTCTTTTTGTTTGGTAATTTCCTTCCAACGTTAGATTTTCGTCATCTTTTCACACACCAGAGGAAGGAAGTTATAAGGTACCTAGATTATTAATATGAAATGACTATATCCAAACTATATGTTTGATTAAATTCATGTGGCAACGTGTTTAATGAATTTCATGTGCGAAAGTACTCACTTAACTACATTGTACTAATATTTAAATAACTTTGTGTTTTTGTTTTTTGTCTCTCTCATTTTGATAAATACCTTTGTAAATATTCATAAGTACCTATTAAGACGGCATAATATGTTTTTTCTTCTTTATTTTTATTTTCCCCTGTCCTTATGTTGTTTATTGTACATTATATTTATTTTGTCAAGTATACCGTTTCCATTTACAACCAAACAAATATTCGTTTCTGATACAAAAATATTTTATTGTGTTAACACGAACTTTCAGCATAGTCGGATGTGTCATATTATGTATGCAATGACTCTACGCATTTCAAATCTGTGTGTGACAACACAGGGCTATGATTAGAGTTGTAAATTTAGTGCCTTAAAAACATGTTGAAAGTAGTGGCGTAGCGTCAGGGAAGATAAGGTCGACATTGTCCTCTAACATAAATTCTATACTATTACAGCCGAAGAAAAAAAAAAAAGAAAAGAAAAAAGGAAAAAGAAATGGTTAGAAAAATAAAACAATAAAAAAGAAACATAGCAAGCATTTTCTGCGCTATAATACCCTTTTAATATCGACTCCCAAAGGCGAACACCTATTGAAATCTACCTGATCTACCAGTAGTAAAATCCTATAGGTAGACATTTTTAAAACTGTCTCTGACAAAATCAACTTCATGGCTAAAAAATCCATTATGCTCGTGTTTTTTTTTGTCCCAGTTTGTAAAGGCTATAGGGTAGACAATTTTGAAATACTGAACTGTCTTCCTAACCGAATTTTTCACGCTACGCCGCTGGTTGAAAGTGGGCTCAAAGAATTCCCTTATTTTACTGAAAAATGCTCTTTAAATTCCTTTAAAAATGGAAAAAAACTAATGTATAACGTTTTTCTAATCTAATGATGACATGGCACCAACTCATAGGAAATTTTATATTTTTCCAGAAAAATCATGAGTTTTCATTCAAGCACGTCTCCCTAATTCTTTGTATTTTTTGCTACAGTCAAAAAAGAACTGCAACATGTACTTAGTTTACTCATTGCAACAGCCTCAGGGCATGAACCATAAAGTCAATCGCAACCAAATTTAAACGCAGGTTAGAATAGCTCAAAATAAATATCTATTTAAAATTATATAACTATTGCTGGAAAATAATTACTCTTCTTAGAGCCATTATTAAACCGTCAAAAATGCAACATAGTGGTACTTACCAAACGTACCATAAGACCAATTAACAAATAATTTAAATCGTCTTTTCCTTGACTCGGTACCAATTTTTGGTCCAAATTTTGTGACCATTGCACAAAAATTACGACTTGTACCGTGTAAACAAGAATTGTACGCGCGCGCGCGCGCACGCACACACACACACACACATACACGCCCACACATGCACAAATATATGTATATGAATTTTAAAAAATGGTACCGAAATTTTTCTTGAGTTAAGAAATGAAAAAATTACTTACTCTTAACCCTGGGTCCTTCCATGGGCACAAAATTAATAAGTAGATGTTTTGGGGAAACTTACTTAAAAAGTGTTAGAAGGCTCATCTATAAGGGCTCCCTCCATCTATATAATCGCTCCAGTTGTTGCTCTCCGCAGTCAGAAGAACATGTCTCATGGATCTGAAGCCATGAAAGCGTCCACCAGGAACGTGAGTCAACCGTATCAAATTTCGTATATATACGATGCTCGCCAATTACTCATACTATGCGCGAGTTTACAAAAACATTGTATCAAATATCAAAATGCGGTCTAATCAACGCCATTTAACGTACTTACGGAAAGTTTTAAAATGAAAATTACCAAAACTATATTGAGGGACGTGGCTATTGGGAGATGGGGCGGATGCTCCACCAAAAAATATTTGTTAAGTTGGATAAATTGACTATAGTTGTATGTATAGTTGAAAAATCGTGGAATTTGTTTACTTTTTTTTTTTTTTTTTTAGGAAACTTCAAAATTTTGCAGCTATTGGAAATTTTGGAGCAGGAAAAATAGTCAATAGTATACTATACTAGTTGGAAAATGATGCCAGTTGATGAGTTTTTTTTTTTAGCTTTTGGATATTTCAAAAATTTCTGTTGGCAATATTCGTTTTTCTCTCCCCCTTAAAAAAGGCTTTCGCTACTTCCCTGCTTGAGTTAAAATATTTATCGGATAAAATTTATTAATCAATCTCAAATTAAAAAAGGTAGGAACATACCTACCATTCTTTCTAAATAACATCAACCAAGACTAAAATTTATCTTTTTTTTTCTCCTGTGTCATCTCAGAGAATTTTGTTTTTTAGTGGTGCAGTGTTCATTTTGAATTTATTTCAGGGGAGACAGTCCCCTGACAGTCCGACATCAGCGCTATTGTTGGCTATGTTGAAGAATATGTGGTAAGCTTTAATTTAACAATGTTTTGTTCTGGTTCTTTTTATTTTTCAGTTTTAGTAACAGTCAGTAATAAGGGTCAGTACCTAGGCTATAGATGAATTAATACTTAACGAAGGTTTGATCCCGTGAATTTGGTGGTGAGAGGGGAGAGAGTCTTGTGAATTCGCTTTTGTAACCTGTGCTACCAACAGGAGAGCTTCAAACGTGGTAACATCAATATTCATTTTTTTAATTTAAAAAATATTTGGTCTAATGATTTAAAAACAATTGAGAAATATTTGCAAATAGCTAAGTATACCTGCAAAGATAATATTCATAAAATTTGACTCGAAAAATTTCAGTTAGTTTTTTGATTATCATAGCAACTGATATACAGGGTGGTTAAGAAGGGTAATTTAAAAAAAATCATAATAAAGTGTGCCTCTTACACCTGTATTCAATTATTTTCTTTTTATTTGAACACTGTGAATGATGGCCGACGTAATACCGGCCAAAATAATTGGTATATCAAGACTTTCCACGTGTATAATAATATGTAATCTGTACAAAATATTTAACACCGTTGCATCCACCGTGTCTCCAATATTGGATATAGACAATCAGATATGCCCAGTAATTAGACTGAAAGCCTACTCCCTGTGCTCGTCAATATTCTCACTAACATTTTTGTGCTACTCGAAGTAAAAGAAATGCATATCCATGGACCATAGAGCATAATTATACTCTTGAAATTAATATTGTCATATCATCAAGGAGTGAGCAGTAGGAAACTTGGTAACCTCTCACCACCAATTATTTTTTTTAATGTAGGCTACTTACCAACTCTTATTCTTTCATCATAGTTTTCTTTGCTCACATCCAGTGACTGGGAAAGGAATAACTATATAACTATTAGGTTTGTAAATGATGATGATCATTATTTTCAGACTGAGAAAAAATTTTGGTTGGCATTACAAAAATTTTCAACACTTCATACGTTTAATTGAAAAAAATGTCCATTCCGTTATTCTCATACTTCGTGGAAATTTGAAAAATTCTTCGGCTTCGATATTATTGAAAATTAAAATAAGCTTGAAAGTGTAATTTTCAAAAATCGAATCAAGTTTTCAAGCAGAGCATCGCAGATGGTCTTTAAGAATGGGAAATCGACTTCTGCCTGCAATTAACGAAATTCTACTTGGTTTCAAAACAGTGACGATTTTAGCGAAAATTAAGGGTAAATATGTATAAAAGTGACATGTCTTCAATGCAGAGCATGACTGATGGTCTAGAAAAATACAAAAGTGATGGAGGAGGTTATATTTCTACCCATAACAAATTTTAGACACTTATTACTTCAATACATCAAATGTTTTTATTAATCTGCATCAAGATAACAGTAAAAATTAAATATTTATTGTACATATACATACAATGACAACATGACAATGGCTCGTACATGTAAACACACTTAAGCATGTTTTGTTAAATTTTGAGTCAGTTTTTAGTTTCTTTTGAATGACTTTATTTGCTCATCTGAGCTGCCGTGTTAACGAAAAAATACTTATCTACGATGTGAGCGATTTTTCAGGAAAACCAAAAAACTTTGATCTAATGGTAAAACTAAAATTTTGATCAGATCTGTTTCAAATAAAGTTTTTTTTCCATTTCAGCATCCTAAAATTTTTATAAGAAAGTTGGCCAAACTGTATTTAATTAATTGATCATTTTCTATTGGAAATTACACATAAGGCTTGAGTAGGGCTTGTAACCACAACCATAATCACAACTATAATCAGAACAATAACCACTGAAAAAATAAACAAATTGACAACAATGATTTGGAAACCAATAAGCAAAACAAAAAAATTTCTCCTAACCAATAACCAATTATCAGTTCCTATAAAATGCCGAAAGCATTAACCCCAACGATAACCAGGAAGAATTGGTTTTTAATTGGTTTTCAAGAAATATCAATATTATTGATTATTTTTTTCAAAAATTAACAATAAATTATTTGCTGGAAAATTATTAACTGCTGATAATTTGACCTGTAGAAAACATTTTTTTATTCTACACCAAATTTTTTCTCAAACAATAGCCAGTAATCCCAACCAATAACCAAAAAAGCTTTTTGGTTAACCAGGACAGTAACCAGAAACCAAATAATTACATTTTTAACCAATAACCAGTAACCAGTAACCAATATAGAGTTTTATTGGTACACAGTAACCAATAATACCAAAAATGTTTCGGTTATAAGCCCTAAGCGTGAGTAGAATATTTGCAGTTAAGGTGTTTTAACCTGAAAGATGAGTTATTCTTGATTAATATTTGGCTCATGTTTTCTTCAGTTGAGGCAAAAATATTATTGTAGCAATAACAATGAGGTAATTTTGCTTACCAAAACAATGTTGCTGTGACAAATGAGCTGTTTTTGTTCTATAAAGTGCAGGAAAATAACAAAATGAGGTTATTGGAAAAACCTTTATTTAATAATGTGGGGACTCACTGGTATGAGGAAAAGGGGCTCGGACCCCTCGACAACAGTCGCCGCCTTAAAGGGCAGGCAAATAATCGTCCTTGTGACGTTAAACAACACAAAATACGTTCGATCGTAATTACCTGCACGTACTTGCAGGTAATGTACGAGTACTGAATTGTGACACAATAAGATGATGTCACAATTCGTACACAAACTGGCCAGCCATCTCTTATCTCAATAGAGGATGATGCAACCTGGCCGTCCTCACCAACGTACGTATTATCCTACATACGTGTGTTTGTGTACATGCAAATAAGCCGTATATAAACCACCCGAATCGGCTCTAAAATTGCCAGTGTTCGGTCTGGTTCTGGCTTACCAGTACTTATGTACGAAGTGGCTGAACACGCTTAAATTCTGTAGAATTTCCTTCTGGTGAGAATATCTCTCACAACATGGTATTCCACAGTGGTGACCCCGACATGATTTTTTGGCTACGTCGTGAGGTGTCTTGAGGCGCGTTGCGCTTTTACAAAAATTTGGCGCAATGTGATGGCGAGAAACTTTCTTGCCCCGCAAATAAAAATATTTTTTTCAGACTAAGACACCTTTTAGGTCATTGAAGTAGAGTCTGCTAAAGTGGGAATTTACACCCCTCTCTTTAAAATATATAAACAAAGAGAAACCAGACAGTAGACCTGGAGGAAGAAGGTTGGAATCATCCCCCAACCCCCCCAACTTCGACTCGACACTCTAAGAATTTACCAAATCTGGAAGAAGGCCCTCAACACCCAGAATTAGCACAACTGGGAACTGCAATAAACAGAGAACAACTAGCAGTTAAAACGTTGAGAAATGGTCAAACTTTAAGCCAAAGTTCTGACCCAAAAACACCTGTCCTACAAACACAGGAGCCATTGTTTTCAACCAGCAAGGAAGGAAGTAGTTCTGTGGAATACGCTTGTCATCAGAAAGACACAGCAATGGTCCCACCACCAACCAAAAACACACAACCATCGCAGGGATGTAGTAGTCAGCCACAGCTGACACCCGAAGTCTTGGCACAAATAATGCAGCTTTTGCAATTACAGCCAGGACAGAACCCTAGATTCTATAGACAAAGGATAGAGATCCCGGAATTTCTGCCAAACGAAGTAGATTTATGGTTGATACTCTTGGAAGGCAGGTTCAAGACTGAGAACATAACTCTGAACCAGCTGTATCTACACATCTGTGGAGGCATGCCCCCGCAGATAATCCGCCACATTCCGGACATCATAGAATGCCCTTCGACAGAAGATAATAAATATGCCTGGTTTGTCAAGAAGATAAAGAATGTATTTGGAAAAACCAAAAACCAAATTATTGATGATGTGATGGGTGGTATGAAGATGGGGGATGACAAACCCTCAATCTTCATGGTGAAATTGAGGCAGAAGGCGGATAATATTGTAGCCCTTTCTGTCATAGGAAACCAATTTTGCAAGCAACTTCCTCTAAGTGTTGTGCAATGCCTAGCCACCGTAGGTTCGACCGTGATAAACACATCCGCAGACTTTGATTTCCTTGCAAAATCAGCAAATAATGAGCTAGAATATACCAGGTCAAAGCCTGTGGTAAGTGCAGTATCTGCAGAGACTGGAGAGATTGCTCAACTTCGAGCTCAAATAGCTCAGTTAACTGATGAAATGAAACGGAACAAAAGCCAAAGCTCAACGAAACCCAATAGCAGCTGGCGACAACGATCTAAGTCAAGAAACAACAACAACAACAGTAGCAATAGCAAAGAGACTGCAGATCCTGTTCCAATAACAGGGGTCAGAGTTCAACTCCCCCGAGAACATCATCACCCAAAAACCAGTCTTGAAATTGGGATGAAAAGAGTTGTTTCTTTCATAACAGGTTTGGCGCAGAAGCCACCAAATGCAACAACAACAAATGGTGGGGTAAATCCTATACCAAGGAGGCGTCAAACTAGAACAAGGGGCCATCTATGTGGCCAAAGACCCCTTAGAAAAACACTCATGCCACCTGTTTATTAAGGACAGGACAAATAGGAGATGGTACTTGATAGACTCAGGTGCAGACTTGAGTATATTGCCAGTAAGTAGAAACCAAAAAGTACTTCCTCCAAAATACTATCTCTGTACTGTGAATGGTCAAAACCTTCCAGCTAATGGACTTGAGACCAGCAAAGTCGACATCGGACTTAAGGAAAATATGACGTGGTCCTTCACAGTTGCTGATGTTCCAAACCCAATCCTGGGTGCAGATTTCCGCACACATTATGGCCTGATCATTGACCTCAAAAAAAAGAAATTGATCGATAGTGAATCTAAACATTGTGTGGATGGCAAAATGCATACTTACAGACTGGACACAAATATATCCAGCAGTACAAAAGTCGACGGACAACTCTTACGGATCCTGTCTGACTATCCTGGAGTCACTCAACCATCAATTCGCAGGCATCCTACCTATAAACATGACACTGTTCATTACATAGAGACTAAAGGACCGCCTTGCCATACTAGAACACGAAGGTTACTGCCTGACAAACTCAAAGTGGCATGGAAGTACTTCCATTGCATCATTGAGGAGGGCATATGTCGCCCCTCAAAAAGCTCATGGAGCTCCCCTATCCACATGACCAAAAAAGCTAGTGGAGAGTGGCAAATTGTTGGAGACTACAGGGCCTTAAATGCCAAAACAGTTCCTGATCGCTATCCAGTCCCCAATATAATGGACTTCAACGCGAATATGAAGGGTAAAACGATGTTCACCAAAATTGACATCAACTGGGCATTCCACCAAATTCCTATGGCTGACCAGGACATACTAAAGACAGAGGTTATAACCCCCTTTGGACTATTTGAATACCTTCAAATGCCATTTGGACTTTGCAACTCAGCACAAACTTTCCAGAGATTTATCAATGGACTATTTAGGGAATTTCCATGTGAATATGCATACTTGGATGATATCTGCATTAGCTCTGAAGGTGGTGAGCAATAGCACGAGGAGAATGTGTGAGCCGTCATACAGCGTATACACGCTGCCGGGCTTACTATCAACGTAGGTAAAAGATTATATGCACAGACTGAAATTGACTTCCTCGGCTACAAAGTCTCGACCGAAGGCATTTCCTCCTTGAAGACCAAAGTAGAGCCAATACTGAACTTCCCAAAACCCTCAAATGTCGCTGAACTCAGGCGTTTCTTGGGGATGGTGAACTTCTATAGACGTTGCATGAAGAATGCAGCAGCTGAACAAAGTAAGCTGTTTGCACTAATTAAGACAAGTAAAAAGAAAGATAAGACTCCACTCGAATGGAATGAAGAAGCCGAACAGGCCTTTGAGAAAATCAAAGATACACTGGCAAATGCAACTCTATTGGCTCATCCAGACAAAAGTCTGCTGTTATGCGTGAGTACCAATGCCTCTGATTTTGCTATTGTGCAACCCTGTACCAACTTGACAAAGACAACCAAAAGTTACCGTTACCTTTCTTCTCGAGGAAGCTCTTAAAAACAGAAAAGAACTATAGCACATATGATAGGGAATTGCTCGGAATTTTTGCTGCGTTGAAGCATTTCAGGCACCAATTAGAGGGTAGATGTTTTTCTGTGTATACTGACCATAAACGCCTAACATATGCCTTCACACAAAAAGCAGAACTGGCATCGCCAAGAAAAGCGCGACAATTAGACTATATTGGTCAATTGACTACCGAAATTCAGTATATAAGTGGAGAACTTGACACTCCAGCTGATGCCTTGAGTAGAATCAAAGCTATCTCGGCTCCTGTCTAATTGCCTTATGCTGAAATAGCTAAAGCACAGCTTAAGGATGCAGAATTGCAAGAGTTGTTATCGAACGATGATACTACTCTCAAATTGAGACAGCAAAAAATTCCCGGTACTGATGTTTTATTAACATGTGACATCAGTACAGGTAAGAATAGGGCATTTCTACTGGTAAAATATAGCAGGTTGGCTTTCAACAGTGTACATAATCTGTCACATGCTGGGCCAAAATGTAGTGCTAATATGATTTTGGCAAGGTTTGTATGGCCACAAATGAAGTCTGACTGCAACAAATGGGCTCGCAGTTGCCTGAACTGTCAAGAATCCAAAGTAGGAAGACACACTCGCCTGCCCCTCAAATCCTTCAAACAAACAGAGCGGTTTAAAACAGTACATATGGACTTGGTAGGCCCATTGCCACCATCTCAAGGACACAGATACCTGTTAACGATAATAGACAGGGCAACACGATGGCCAGAAGCAATTCCTCTATACGAGATGACAGCTCCAACTGTTGCTGCCAGGTTATATGACACCTGGATTGCGAGGTATGGCATACCAGAAGTCATAATTACGGACCAAGGTGGCCAATTTGAGAGCTCGCTCTTCAAAAAGCTAGCAAATAAGCTTGGTGTTCAACACAGTCATACTACAGCTTACCATCCTCAAGCCAATGGCAAAATCGAGAGATGGTATAGAGCTCTCAAAGCCTCTATCATGTCACATGTTACAAAGAGATGGGTAGATGCACTTCCAACCATCCTCTTAGGCCTTCGATCTGCCCTACAAACGGATACAGGTCATTCTGCAGTGCAATTAGCATTTGGCAAAGAGCTACGCCTCCCAGGGGACTTCTTCACAGAATTGAAGGAAGTTAGCCCCAAAATCATGGTACAAAATATAAGAAACAATGCCAATAATTTCCTAAAACAGGCAGCTCGCCATGGCCAGCCAAAAATTTACGTCTTGAAACACTTGGCCAATACCTCACATGTATTTGTTAGAGACGACAAAATGAGATCTGCGCTGGAGAAACCATACGCTGGTCCTTACAAAGTAGTATCACAAGATGAGAAAAACTTTGTGATACTCATTGCAGCCGAACCTCGAACAATTTCAATCGACAGATTGAAGCCTGCATACATGGTCAGCGATGATAAAAGAATAAAAAGATTGCAGAGGGAGAACATAGAAAAAATACAGACAGATTCACCAACAAACACAGAAGAATCCGTCGAAAAATGTGAAACAATAAATTCACAATTAGAGAAAACACCAAAAATAAAAAAGTCTGTAAAATTTTCGGACGATGTTACCACTAAAACATTCGATCCGGAGGCCCCCATATGCCCACGAAAAAGAGGCAGGCCCCTAGGCAGTAAAAAATATAAAAATTCCCATCCTTCGCACAAGTCTGAGAGGTTAATGCGAAGAAAATAAAATTTACTCCCAAAAAAGTAATATCCGCTACGTAAGTTTAAACCCGCTAAAAAATATGCGACGGAAATCGGAATTCCGTGAGACAAAAGAAACTCCGGAGATAAGCAAATGAGGAATGCCAACAAAAAGAAAACGACAGGAATAAACAAATCCACGTGCGATACGGAAATAAACATCACAACATGCGTTTATTGTCAAACACAAAGATAATCTCAACGTTGTGACGTCATTTGTAATAAAATTTGAAAAATATATTCTCTGAGTTTATTTCAGGCATAACTTTGTTTAAACCGATCAGAACTTAACCGGATAACTTGCATACGGCCGAGAATTTTAAGCGCTATCCCCTCCATGAGCTGATAAGAAGATGCAAAAAAGCTAAAACAAAACTGTAATAGTAAATTGAAAACAGCAGTAGATTCACCAGTTTTAGAACTGTCTCATAATACAGACGAGCTTTCTAAAATATTTTTGGTTCTCTGTTTCCCTGCAATCTGTTTCCTATGTCGCTGCCAACCACCTTCCTGAAGTCCGCCACCTCCCAGACTGTTTGGAAAACTGCTGAGTTTTTGCAAACTCAACAGAAAACCAAACAGAAAATGGAGCTGGACCGGATCAAGGAGGAGCTGCTCATGGACACAGCTCCTCCCTTAGACGATGTCCTAGTGGAGATGAAATCTCCGCTGCCTCCGATAATTTCTCCTCCCCGGTGGCCGAAGGAGCCAGCCCTGACTCCAGAACCCCTGAAGCCAGAGCCAACCCTGGAGGAAAAAGGGAGCCAATGAAATTTTTGTTTACGGCAGAGCGGGCAGCCAACAAAAAGGCGAAAATGGCTACCTGGATATCGGGGAATTTAAACTCTCCGATGTTAAGGAAGCTACAATTCAAACATCCGCTGCCCCCTCACTCCTGTCATCACCCCTACGCCTACTTGAAAAACAAACCACCGAGGCGTAGGGAAGAGGACAGCCGGGCAAATTACCTGGCCCGAATGTACGCTCGTAAGGAATCTTACGAGTGTGTCGGGGGCGCGGTAGGAAGCGCCCTGGCAAAATGGGAGGCCAACCAGAGACAGAAGTAAAACCCGCACGTCCGCCCAGGCCTTGCACATTTTTGATCATTTTTGCGGCGCAAAAACTGGGGGGAGTAGCTGTGAGGACTCACTGGTATGAGGAAAAGGGGCTTGGACCCCTCGACAACAGTCGCCGCCCCAAAGGGCAGGCAAATAATCGTCCTTGTGACGTTAAACAACACAAAATACGTTCGATCGTAATTACCTGCACGTACTTGCAGGTAATGTACGAGTACTGAATTGTGACACAATAAGATGATGTCACGATTCGTACACAAACTGGCCAGCCATCTCTTATCTCGATAGAGGATGTTGCGACCTGGCCGTCCTCACCAACGTACGTATTGTCCTACTTACATGTTTTTGTGTACATGCAAATAAGCCGTATATAAACCACCCAAATTGGCTCTAAAATCGCCAGTGTTCGGTCTGGTTCTGGATTACCGAAGTGGCTGAACACGCTTAAATTCTGTAGAATTTCCTTCTGGTGAGAATATCTCTCACGACAAGGTATTCCACAAATAATATTTTGTATTATTTATTAGAAATGAGGCGTCTTTGCTTCATATTTAGGTGTAAAATTGCCTAGTTTTTTATTTGATTCCAAATAGTCAATATAAGTCTTTTTTTATTATCATGATAGTGTGCATTCCACTTCTTTTCTGCACAGTATGTTATAATTTACTCAGGCACCGACTAAATAACATTTTCTTTTAGTAAATATGTGTATAGATATTCAAATTGTGTGAAAAATTATGTGTATATGGCAGGGTTTGGCATCGAGTCCTACAAAAGGGCTCGAGTCAAGAGTCAAGTCACGAGTCGAGTCCCCCATTATATTTTTACCCATTAGAAAATTGAAATTATTGTTAATAAATTTTGTAATATTCATTTTATTTTTACATTAATACGAAATATAAACTTTAGGTAGTCTGCTGTGTCTTAGCCATCTTAGGTACTAAAATTACATTTTTATTTTTAATATATCAAAATTTCCCTTCACAAACATCAACTTCTGAAAACTAAAATTTGACATAGACGAACGTTGTGGATTCAGAATGAAATTACCCCAGGAGAACAGACGTTCAACTGGGGCAGAGGAACATAGTGGAGTATTATACTCCAAGAAGAGCTTTTTAATTGTGGGAAATTGTTGCTGATTATTTCTGAAATTATTTATAGAAACAAATTTTTGATTTTTTCTTTCTTTATGTTTGAATATGTTTTACTTTAACTCATTGGGAATTCATGCACGAATCCGTTTAACTGAACGGATTTGTTGATTAATGTTAGGGAATTTTCATAGACAAATCCATTCAGTTAAACGGATTCGCACATGAATTCTCAATGAGTTTGAATATGTTTTACTTTAACTCTTTGAGAATTCATGCACGAATCCGTTCATTTTAACTGCATTAATTCGTTCACGAATTCCCTGAGATTTGTGGACGAATTTATGCCGTTAAAATGAACGGATTTGTTGTTGAAAATTACCTAATGATTCATGACAAACCCATTCAGTTAAACAGATTAGCGCATGAATTCCTGATCAGTTATAATAATTAAATAAATACGTAGAATACACTTAAAAAATTTAAACTTTTTTCATTTACTAACTTACATCTAACAGTCCGGACATCTTCTCAGTATAAAGTATTTAGATTTTAGATTTCTCTCCATTACCTATAAAGGCTATAAATTAACAAAAATTATTTTAATAAAAATGATAAAGCTTTTTGTCAATTGTCTAATTATCGTGTACAGTCGTACTGTCCTACATATTATTACACTTTTGTTCGCTATCCAGTTATGCTAATTGATTATAAGTCTAAATTTGACTTTTGTGAAGTGGCAAACTGATAACGGAATATAAGCTAATAATATTAATACAGGAATGATACATAAATAATAGCTACTGATAGTCATACCCAAAAGATATTTAAACAATAAAACAACTCGAGTGAGTTAAATAAAGGCGTATAAAAAAGCATATAAAAAGAGGACTCGACTCAACATTTTGGCTGAATTTGTGACTCGAGTCTGAGTCTTGAGTCCTGTAAATTCAAAGGGACTTGAGTCGGAATTATGGGTCATCATAAATGACTCGAGTCCTGCCTAGCCCTGTATGTAGGTGTGAATAGTTCGTTTCATGTACCAATGTATGCATGTGCGTTTAAAAAAAAACACACTACATATACATATACATATATGTACAATGTGATATCTACTTGGAATATGCGCACTATGTATAATTTTGTGCGTGTACATTGTATATATATTTTACACACACGTATATATACTGCAAATATGTGTGAAAAATTTTTGTACATATGCGTAAATAGCCTTATTTTACGCATTAAGTATGCACATGCGTTTTTTTTTTTTTTTTATAAAAACGCACATTTTTTGCCGCTAAGCATACATTTATGTGTGAAGTGGCAGAACACGCAAATAGCTGTTGGCTACCTTCTTGTTGAGAATCCTTTTCACGACAAGGTATTCCAAAATGACCTTTGTCAATTTTGTAATTTTTTCATACACTCTTTTCTTTTGAAAAAGATCTGTGCAGCCCGATGTAGACATACTTCATGGTAGATTCTACTAAGATTTTTTTTTCACATATGTACATATTTGGAAAATTAAAACTTAAAAACTAAAAATAAGTTGGTCCCATCAAAGTTTTGTTTAGATCGTATCACTTTACCGAATCGGTACCGGATGCAATTAGTTATCCATTTTAAATTCATTTTACCGCGGTTTTTAATTAAAAATTCCATTTTAATTTTCATTTTGTTTCGTTCAGTAAAGGTAAATGTGGTGTGTAAATAAACGACAGATAATTTCCAACTCTAAAAAAAAAAAAAAAATAATAATAATAAAAAAATGGTTAATTCAAAATGAAGGGTACACCAACGATGAAATTGGAACCATTTCTATTTGCCAAAAAACAAATATACAAGGGAGAAAAAGAGCGACACAAAATAATGGTGACATTTTAACAATGATGAAATAAAATATGAAGCATAGTCTATAGGTACTAATAAAAAAAAAAAAAAAAAAAAAAATTGATTTCGTTTTATACGTCTGTTTAAAAAGCGATATAATAACGTTTTCGGAATTTTCCGGTAAATGGCTCGAATAAAGCGACTGTAATATTTGCCAATGGTGGTAAACGGGTCTATACATTAAGCGGTGTGATATGCGTATGCATATCAACACGGTTTTGGTTACACATTTATTCCGATTCCAGCCTTAATGCAAGGTAAATATTGAAATACCAGCCATCAAACGTGCCGTGTAGCGTTCATAGGAATAATACACACGCCACCCCCTCCGCCGGTCATTGCCCCGCCAATAACCCTATTTCCGCGTCCACATTCTGCCATCTGTACGTACGTGTATATTAGGTACCTACTCATCCACACGTACACACATTCGTGCTCACCATCTACCTGCCAACTTCCGTCCGCCGTAAACGTGAGTACCTCACGCTATCAACTTACCAGCCACCATTTATGTATACAGGGTGGTGAACGGGTACACGTGTATTCGTGTACATCTCGTACCCCGCCAACCATTTCCCGAGGCCTCATATAATCACCCCTTCGTCCCATTATCGTCCCCCTCGCTATGTACTCCTCCTTTATCACGAACATCATCCGAAGACTAAAATGTAAACTGCTAAATACATAATTTTCTCGGAATAATGTGACGTCATGTAACTCTGCCCCAGGCTAATTAGTTTAACTAGCTAGAATATACGTTAGTATACGTATATACATACCTACGTGACGTGTACAGGCTAACCTCCTCCCTTTCGGGATATTTTCGTTGATTGAAGGCTAATTTCGCAGAGCACTTCACCTTCCCGCCACGTTTTACTCCTTCGCCATTTTAGCGGCCTGCCCCTCCTACTCGGCGTTCCGAATATTAGCATCTTTTAAACTCGAGTTGACGACAAAGTGAGCGATGTGGGATGAATGTTTTTTTTTTTGTTTTTTTTTTTTTGTTGTTGTGTGCAAAATTTCCATAACTACGTTTCGAGTTGTGGCTGGAAGGTAGGTGGTAGAGGGATCAGTTCGTGGAAAATTCGAAAAACGGTGAAAATTCACCCCTCTCTGTAACCACAGTCGAGGTTAATGGTAATTTATTCGCGAAAAAATTTTCTTGAAACGTGACGGCATTAATAACGTGTTGAGAGGGTAATATTGGAAGGAGCGGGTATAGGAGAGAATCCCAGTGAAACAGTACGATAAAGAGATATGTGATTGGTGAGAAGGCGGCGGGGAGGAGGGATTTAGCATTTCATACTTCAGAGACTTGGTCACGAAGGGTGAATAGTGTCGACATAAACGAGATAAATTAAGGGAATCTTCTTTTTCTTTTTTTGTCAATGGAGACGGTGGTGGGAATAAAATATTAATTTTCGGTCCGAATGTAAATTCCATAGGGTTTTGATGGAGGAGATGGAGTTTCGGAGGGATAATTTGGTCTTTAGAAGGCGTTAAGTAAATTGAGATGCGTAACGTACATGGAAGAATTTTAAGTTACAAAAGTTAGTAATTAGTCCATACATTATTTTTATACATTATGGCGTCTTAAATATATCAACCAAATACCAACATTATAATATGCCTGGAATTCTGGAAGGTAGAAAAAAAAAAGTCGGCCTAAGGCAAAAAAACACAAACAAAGAAAAGAGCCTAAAGATGGCAAATATTGAGAGTTTCGGTATCGATATTTAAAAATTATAAATGCATTCAATATTTTAAAACTATCGATACTATCGATAATTTAAAACTCTTAATACTATTGATAGTTTTGATAGTGTCTCATCCGAAGTCTTTATTGAATATACCAGTCATTTCACTGCTTGTCTTATCAGTAAAATTTCTGTACCTACCATGCCAATTACTTCCACACTTCGCCACGACAACGTCCTATAAGATAGGTATTCCTAGAATTTCCATTTAATTTTATTGCTACCAATGTTATCGAGAACCATTGTGAAAGAACCGTTGCTTTTGGAGAGGTTAAAGTTTTCAAAGATATTGTCTTATGTTAGGTCAAGATTCTGTGAAAATTTCATCAAAATCGTATGATTCGTTATGAACATATCGTTGAAATTGTGTCAGATTAAATGATTCAAATTATACGAACTCAGTCAATTCTGAAGAACCAACTTTAGAATTCAGCTGAAATTTCGATGAATCATTTTGATACCTTAGTAGCTAGCTAAAGAATCTGTGGAAAATTTGGATGAAATCATGCTTTGGGTTTGAGAGATAATGCTGAAATTTTGTTTGCATTCTGTGATTCAATTCTAGTTGAAGAATTTCAGCGATATCTCTCAAACACAGTGTATGCATGATTTCATCCAAAGTTTCACAGACTCTTTAACTAATACATCAAAATGATTCATCGAAATTTCAGCGCAATCCTAATTTGATTCTTGAGAATTGAGTGAGTTCATATATAATTTGAATCATTTAATTTGACATAATTTCGACGATATCTTCATAACCAAATGTACAATTCTAATTAAATTTTCACAAAATATTGAACTAAAATGTGGCAATGTTTCTGCAAAATTTCAGTTTTCTAAAAGCAAAAGTTCCTTTGCAGTTGTTTTTGAAACTTTACAATGTAATTAATACAGAATTAAAGTGAATACTTCATCCAATGTGCACTGTGGTGGTGATTTATGGAACTAAATTTGATGGACCTACTTTTTTAAGTAGTGAAATGACTTGTATATTCCATAAGGACTTTGGTTCAATCTTTACATTTGTCACCCTAGGGCCTAGAAAAAAGGTAGCTTGAGTCCATAAATGTCATCTCCGCATCATACTTATCAAAATTTTTCTGGTGCTGCCCTCTATCATTTAGTTCGGCTATCTCAAATCCATACCTATTTCTTGGGAATTCAAATAAACACTAAATACATAATAGAGATGTCAATACTTGGTGAAAAATGTTGATATTCAGTATCGAGGATACTAGAAATGAGTAATATCGATCCTGTCGATACTGAAGTATAAAAATATCAATACTTGAGAATTGACATTCATATTTTTCTGTACATCAGTTTTATCATGAATGATTTAACTAAGATAAAAAAGAAAGGACAAGGGAAAACCAAATTTATAGAATAAAAACTAGAAAAAGAGATAAATTTTATTCAATAGTACATCCAACCATTGATAAATCTGTACTTCTGTAAATTTTAAAATATAAAATAAAAATCTGTAACTTATAATAAATACACTCATTGCCCTGATTTTGATAAGAGAATCAATATATTTAAAATCTGGTATCAATACCAAAAAAATGAAGTAATTTAAAATATGAGTGATACTCGATATATTTTGGGCAATACATTGAAAAAGTATTGAAAAAGTATTGAAAAAGTATCGGTATTAATATAAATCTCTAATACATTCTTTCTTAAGTCTGGAGATGAAAGAATTTGTTTGTGCAGGAGTAACTCGACTGTAATTTTTTCTAACGCAGCTATGCAGAATTATCCCAAGCCAAAGATAAGCTACTTTGTTGGTTGGAAAGAAGTAACCTAACTCCACTTTTTTATAATTCATTAGTACAAAACTGTCTCGAGTCCAAGGTAAGCTACTTTTACACTCACATTTGAATGATGTTTTACAAGAATGGGATAAGTCACATTTTTGGGCTTTTCATGTTTCCACTGATTTTAGTAAGTAGTACATTTCTCTCTGCATTAAACGGCCAAATTCAATCCACACCATGGAAATAAAATCATTTGAAAATTGACTGTTCTATAAATATTTGGTAAGTCAGGGATAAATTTCAAACAAGGTGGTGATATCAGTTTGAAATAAGTTGTTCATCAAGGAAAAGGTGCAGTTGTATGAATGGGGACAATGTTTCTTTCATCACTGGTTTCTTCATTTTGAGATGTAAATTGCAAACTTTCTTGACTTACCCTGTTTTTTGTTTTGTCAATCAAGTTTTATTCTTTCATTTTACAAAAACGGAATAAGTTGCGCCTCTCAGCAACATTTAACCCCATGGCTCCCCCTCTGGTGGAGATTTACCATCATCCGTACCACTACAGCTTTGTGGAAGGTTACTTTTGACATTCTCCAAAAATGATGTTACCAGTTCCGGTTAATTAAACTTCGTTTTTGCTCTCTTGAAAAATTGGTTTTTCTGGCTTATTCATTCTTGTAAAACACCATTCATTTGCATTCAAGGTTCAGTGCAATATTAATTTATGTAGGACTTACGATAGCTCTAGATGATAATTCTGTTCAATAGGTACTACATCTGTCATCTGAAGTCCCTTAATTTGGAGGAAAACAACAGAATTTCAATGTTTTTATGAAGAATGTCCCAACTGGGTTCAATATAAGATGTACCTACTATAATCAGTTCACCATCCCATTACAATAATCAAAAAATTTATACTTTCTGAAATTTCTTTTCACTCTTCTGAAAAATACCATTTTTTAGACACAGGCTAGTTTCATTCTAGGATAACGCCTTGATGTTCCGCTTTAAAAACGTAGTGTGGGAACTGCCATGCCTTGCTCAATACGAAATACATTCGCTAGTTATAGTCGGTGGTGAGATGGCTGTGTAGTTAAGTTCACCGCTTTTAGCTGGCAAATATATAGGTCCCTGGTTTGATTTCCAAACCGACAAAACCTACAAGCACAAAAATATTTGGCTACATTTTTTGCAGTATTTATCCAAATGTTTCAGTTTTCATATCATTAGATAGAGCATCCCAAATACTACAAAATGAGAATAAATTTAAAACCTAAAGTCACTTATAAATCTGAAATAAAGTCGCCCAGAAAAAAAAATTAAGGTTCTTACTACCAGAAGTATTTTTTCTGTGCTGGAAAACAATGAGTAAAAAAGTAGATATCTGAATTTTTCAGTGCTTTGATTCCTTAAGTTGAGATGATTGTGAATTTTTTTCTCAAATCCCTTCAGATATTTGGAGAGTGATAGGAATATGTATTCACTACCAATGAATATTGCGGTTCATAGTAGGCCTATAGATAATTAAAAACAGAGCAATGAACGAATTTATAATTATTTTGATAAATACGTTCGTCCAATTAACAGAGTTTATTTTTCGAACAAGTCCATTTACAAACTTTTGACTGCTCCATATATATCTGTATCCCTCGATTAAGAAGCTTGTATTTTTTTTTATGTCACAGTTAAATCGTCGAAAATCGTTTCAGTACCTTCCATTCAGCTGATTTGTTGCCATTTGAGATGAATTTTTGAAACAACATCTGCAAAAGAAAAACAAAAAACAAAAAAAGATAAGCATAAAAAGTTAACCGTCAAATGTAAAAAATTAATGGCTTTTATAATATTTGTCTCCGTCACCTTTCGCTCCATGTATTAAATATAGAGATTACAAGAAAATAGTTTTCTATCTCTTTTTTTTTGTTTTCCTTCTTAACCAAAGTTCTCTTATTTTAATCTATTTTTGTTTTTTGTTTTTGTTTTTTTTTTTTTTTTTTTTTTTTATTTCCTTCCCCATCTTTCTTGTGGTATTAAAAAGACAATCTTTATAACGAAAAATAAAAATTTCATACCATACTTATACTTCTGTCTCTCAATCTCTACATCTCTCACAATTTCTCTTTTTCTCTCTCCATCTCTTTCACACTTCTTTTTTTTTTGTTTGTTCAAACGATTTTCTCGTTTATTCTGTATTCTCGAAATTACGCTATAATCCTTTCGCGAGGAACTCTTAACGTGTGATTATTTGTATTTCGAATTCGTTTCCAAAGCTAAAAGTATAATACCAACGACAAAAGAGAAAAAGTAAGAACAAAAACAAAAATGAGGAAAAAAGCATCAGCTAAAATGAAAAAAAAAAAAAAGGAAAAAGGAAAAAGAGTGAACGAGGTAAATATAGAAAAAAAGTAAAAATGCCAGCCAAAAAAAAAAAATCTGAAGAAAATGGCAATTTACGAATACACATTATATCAATTCTGGCTCTTATACGTTAAATGTGGTTTCCATTTCGCTAGACCGAAATCAATTCTGGTGATTTGTAACAAATAGGAAAAATTGGTTTAGGGGATGACGGGGTCGTCTACGAGGTACAGTGAGAGGGGAGAGAAAAAGAGAGACAGAGAAAGAGAGAGTGAAAGAGAAAGACAGAGAGAAAGAGACTTATTTAACCATTGGAAAATTGTAATGAAACTATTTTCAAAAGAAAAGAAAAAAAAAAAAGCCTATCTTTGTTGCGAGTATAGTCGACTTTTGATCGAAACCATCACAAGACCACTTAGTGTAAGTGACTTCTACGCACACACACACACACACACCTATATATATATATTATACAGACCGTACTCATATAGAAGTAAAAACAAAAAAAAAATCCTGTAAAACTACCCTTTCGTAGTCGACGCCCTTTATTTAGCAGATTGGGGAGGATTTAGGGGGTGATAAACACACCCTCATCCACTTTTATACACTCACACAATGGTAAAAAAAAAAAAATGAAGAACATTTGCGCGTGTATAATATATTCTCTTTTGCTCGTTTCGAGTTTACCAATCTGAAAGACATTCGTAAACGGTTCGAGGGTTGTGCGGGTGGGGGCGAAGATGTGGAAAACCCTCTCTCTCTCACTCTCATTTCGTCTTCTTATAAATGTTAATGAGGCACTCTCCTTGATATTACGTCGCTGTTGGAATTTCAAATTTGGCGAGCTACATTACGAATTGAAATAGAATTGATTCCATTTTCCAGCTCGGTTGCTCCTGTATATCCTTTATCCTTGTTCCTTTTTATCACATTCGGTTGTTGTTGTTTTTTTCCTTTCAACTTTTTTTTTGTCTTTTACTTCTTTAGAAAGCTCTTGTTTTTTCGACCCAAAATGGCGAAATCCGACTTATTTACGAAAATGGTAACCGCGTTTTTCTACTTTACTAAATGCTTTTCTCTCTCATTTTCTTTCTCTCTCTCATTTCGTTTCTCACTATATGTCTCCGTTACCGAACGATTTTTTTCTTTACTTACCCTTTGTGTAGCTTTCTTTTCTTGTTCGGTGTAACTTTTTTTTTTTTTTCTTTTTTTTTCCCCCAACTTTCTGAAACATTTAAGTTTTATTTTATAAATGTCGTTAATGCTTATTCGTTATCGATGGGTACCTACTGGGTCTCCATACTCGTTGGTTTGGATTGTTTCTTTCTTCCTTTTTTTTTAAGCCCCAAAAATTTTTACATTTTTCGTACTGTTTCCCGAAGTTTATGGTACGAGTAATTGTTATGACTTAATATGAGAATTTTCATTTTTGCGATGGGGAACAGGTTTTTTTTCACATTCTATACCGCAACATCATCTGTAAGCTTTAGAATAACAATTTTCAAATGATTATTATGCGAGCTGAGATCACTGTGAAGGAAAATATTAATTGAATGCAAGATTTTTCAGTGAAAAAAAGACGGAAGTTATGAAAATTTTTGAGATGGGGAACGAATGTTCTTTTATGTTCTAGATGGCAGCGTCATTTGGATACTTAGAATATTAATTTCCTAAGTTATTCAGTGCGAGCTAAGATTCCTGTGGAGGAAAAGAGTAATTAAATGTAAGGTTTTTGAGTGAAAAAAGAAAAATGAAAAAATGAAAATTTTTGGGATGGGGAACGAATTTTCTTTCATATTCTATTTGGCAGCATCAGTTGTTGTAACGGTATAATTGTTACAAAATGATACATGACATGTATATTACTTTTTGTATGATGTGTATTTTATAAGTACCTACATAAAAATATTGAGATGTATTGAATTGTACAAGATAGAATTAACAATGAATTAGGCTTAAGAACTAAGGGTATGTGTTCGAGTGAAATTTACACCGTTGTCGTGGAGGTATACAATGTGATTGGTTGATAGAATCTACGTAATTTAGTCAATAAAGTAACAAATTTATGACATAAAGTGGGTGTAGTTATAATTTGAAGAGAAATTGGGAATAGTGCAGAATTATGTATAATATTCATGGTATGAATGACATCTTGATGTGTATTATGAAAACATTATATAGTAGTGAGAATATAGGTGATATGAAACAATTCTTGACAAGTTTCAATTATATGATCAGAACAGGATAGAAATTATATTTCAAATAGTTTTGTTAAAATGATAATTATAATATACAAAAGTAATTTGGAGAGAATTTAGGAAATGATATGGGATTATCATATATTACATTTGTAAGCTTATAATACTAATTTCACGATGATTCTATGCGATGTAGGATCACTGTGAAGGAAAATATTATACTTAATGAAATGCAAGGTTTGTCATATTAGGAATTGGAAATAATGAAATTTTTTGGGATGGGAAGCAGATTTTCTTTCATATTCTATCTTGCAGCTAATGGTAGATCCAGAGCGTCATTTTTAAGGGGGAAATGACCAAAATTTTTTTGGGCTTCAGTTATTTTTTGTCTTCAACGAATTTTTGACAGTTTTTACCTAAATTATATGGTCGAACTTTCATTTTTCCATTTTTTAATTTTAATTTTTATCATTTGGGGAAGAAACTCCCCCAATTCCTCACTGATCCGTCACTGCCAGCAACATCATTTGTACGTTTAGAATATTTATTTTCAAATGATTTTATGTGATATAGGATGACTGTGAAGGAAAACAATAGTAAAATATAACATTTTTCAATAAAAAAAGGAAATATGAAATTTTTTCTTTGTGGAGCAGATTTTCATTCATATTCTATCCAACAGCATCATTTGTAAGCTTGAAGAGCTAGGATCACTTTAAAGGAAAAAATTAATGGAATTCAAGGTTTTTCAAAATTATGTGGTAGAGGGAAGATTTTTCTTTCATATTCTATTTTTCAGCATATTTTTTTTAAATTTCAACACTAGTACAGGTTATATAGGAATATTTTGAGAGGTGAAATTCTATCAACATGGTTTGATACTCTATCTCAATTTTCCTCAACTTTTTGTGCCACATTATCGGCAAATATTAATTTCCTCCAAACAAGACAATCAATTTCGTCTTCAACGATCCAAAAAACATCCATTAAAAAAATCAGAAAGTAAATTTATTTTTGAAATTTTTCCTCAAAGTTGTAACGAGAATCTTTCTCTTTTTTAAACTAAAATATTTTTTACTGAACTTAAAAAGGTTGTAATTTTTGATAAAAAATTCAACGCCTCCATTCTCATAGCTCTATTTTCATTAGCTCTTTAGATTATGATGATAAGAGTGACTAAAATACAACGCGTTTTTCAATTAAAATTCTGAAACGATTCGAATTTTGATATTTAGCTGCCAATCTTGATCTAACTCGAATTTCTCCCACGCCATGAATGTTTTAAGAGTTGATTACTAAGTGGTACCTACATAGACACATTTATATCACATTGTTCATTTTTAACCACTTTTCTAGTGGTTGTAAATGCTGTGTGCAGTATAGCAAACATGATGTCAATTATTAGAAAAATTCAGGAAAAAAAGAAAGTCAACAAAATTACGTCAGTTGTATTTGACAAATTTAAAGGTTTTCAAACCTTTTGGAAAGTCTAAAGTAATGCTTTTTATCGATATAAGTGAAAGTCAGCTGGAAAATGGTCGAATAGAACACAGAAATGAGCAACTGATAAGAGCTTGGATTTCTAGATTCAGTTTTACCAAAATTTTAAGCCATATATGTGCCCATATGAATTCAAGCCAGTAGATTCCAAAAATTCTACTAAAATCAGCGTGTTCTTCAATGCGCACAGCTGATTAAGAAGCAGTATCTCACTCACGTGTGCAGTGTGGCACATACTCCTTCATAGGGACGAAAACGAAGAGCGGAAAATAATAAGAACAGAGAGAGCAAAAAAAAAGAAAAAAAAAAGAAAGAGAAAGTTGAATTTTATGTTCGTGTAATTATTTACAAGTACGTTGACAAAGGTAATTCTATTTCATTTTGCTGCATTTATGTCATAAATTCGGAGGTTGTTTGGAAAAAAATAAATAAATAAATACCGAGTGAATATAAATAGGTCGACAGCCTGTTTTTGAATTGCTTATTTGCAATTTAAATGTGAAAAGCTATTTATTAATCAAATTTTTTTCAAATTAAAAACGATAAAAATAAATAAATGAACAAAAGGTTTGCTTGAAAATATAAATTTTCGTGTGCTCTAAAAATATAAAAGTAAGTACATACCTACCTAAATGTCAAAGTTTAGGTATTGAGCTGACGTACCAAAACTCAATATTTAATTGTCGAAGTACCTAATTTGAATTTTAAAAAAAAATCAGAAAATTTTGATAGTTGATCTGATATAGGGCCTACCACAAAATTTCGTAGGCAAAAAATTAACTCCCGAAATTTTATAATTTCTTTTTTAGGAAGAACTTTGATAATTAAATAATGTGTTTTAGTACGTCAGCTCAGTTCTCAAACTTTGCCAATTAAGTATGTATTTTTGTATTTTTAAGGTACGCAAAAATTTATATTTTCAAGAAAACTTTTTGCTCAATTATTTATTTTTATCTTTTTAAATTTTAAAAAATTTTTCATAACTTCACAATACGTATACTTAAATCATTATAAATTTCTTTGATAAATCAAATTTTGGCCTACATGCCTAATTTTTAGCGTAGCGTTCTTCCAAATACTTTTTATATTAATTAATTACCTATTTATTTATTTACTTATTTATTTTGTTTAAGAAAACCTGCATTTTCTATCGTGTTTTCTGCGCTAGAGTTTTTCAATTGTTTATAATTTTATAATATCGATATTTATCGATAACAAGACCTCGTATTGATATTATTGCATCACTAATTTGGAGATATATGTAATCAGGTAGCATATACTAGCAAACATGAACATTCTTGTTTTTTTTGGCAGGATATTTTAAGCCTCTAATTTACTTAAATTGACAATCTTCAAAATATAATGGCACAATATCAAATTATGAAATTATGACAACTGGAACATTACCTACAAGTTTTATGCGATTCAGTCTTTCGTATAGTAGATACTCAAGTAATTCGAGGCTCGATTTTGAAGTAATTATTTATAATAAGAGGAAGAACACATTAGGACTTGATCGTGATGCGTATAAAAACTCTTGATTTTATCAGTTTCGTATGTAGGCTAGAGCATGCAAAACAATAACAAAAACGTCGCCTAAGCTATGCTTGACAGCTAAATTTAAGGTCCAAATCCTCTTCGAGTCGTTGAAAAAATACGTAAGTGTCGTATACTTTAGTCTGTACCTTTGCGCTCGTTTCATATAATGATCTTGAACAAGGTCCCGAAAATAATTTCATAGATGACAAAAATTATAATTCGGGGTCGTTTGTCAGTACTCATTAATTACTTATTTGTCATTTGTTGGACACCGTAAGTCAAACAAGTGTAATTAGTTAATTTGCAAAAATGTACGTGATGAGAGGTCATTATTAGAATGGAAAAATATCAAAATTGTTCTATACTTAAGGAAGAAAATCGTTTAAGCGTGGATAATATTACTTCGTATATAAATATGTAGTTAATTCTTTTCAAATTCCTTCATTTAGTCACTGGATACCCACATAATGTATTATAATTGAAATGAGTTCACCATAGAAAATCATATAAATTATTAAATCTCGAGGAAAGTTTCGAAAAAAATCAACGTTTTAAAATCATTTACTACAATACTCTCAAATTTCATTCTAAATCAGCATCTGTCGAAGTAGACAGTAAAAGTTTAGAGGGTAAACTTTTTTAATATTACAACCAAAGTATACTTAAATAGAAATAGGTATTCAATGTTTATACCTACCATATATTTTGAAATAATTGTCAAAATCTGTTCATCTTTTACCTGAACTAGAGTATCTCAAGATCTAACAAAGATAAATGAGACGTACTTACTTGGTTCTAAAACACTCAAGGATTTTCAAGTCGTCAAGATGAACCCTCATTTTCTTGAATCGGTGCAATGGGACTTAAGTTATGGTGAAACATATATGAAATGACACTCACAAAAATATATTTATATATTTTACTTAACCCAGAAATATCTCAATTTTGAATGTGAGATCAATGAAATTCGATTTTTACTTATCGTAGTTACCTACGACTTTAGATCATTGAAATAAAATAATACCCAATGAGCTGAGCAATCAGATTCGTGGATTCGGGTCCAAATTTGAATCAACGAATCCACCCGTTTTATTCAAAAAAAGGTGATAATGAATCGAATCATATTCTAACCCTCAAAAAATGTATTCGAAATTCGAATCCATTTTTAGTGGATTCGTGCCAAACCCTGAATGAAATGAGGTTTGGACTTGTATAGCCAGATAGCCCATACTAGAACAAAACAACACTTGAGTTTTTGGGGTTTTTCATTTAGGAGTTAGGTAAGGAAAACCGGGTCACCATGGAACACTTTTTTCCTCTTTGTCTTTGGTGCGAGTTAGAATTGAGTTGGAAATCTTGGACTAATAAATTTAGAAATAGTGAACTTTCATCTACAAAGCAACACTAAAAGAAATAATGAACATGTGATAGTTTTTTTCTAATTTCATCTTAAAGGAGGAAACCTTTTTTGTTCCATGGTATGCTACCCCAGTATACCATGAAATTGAGGGTGGTGTACCATGGTAGGTACATGTTAAATCTCATAAGAATAAAAAGGTATGAGTTCCAACGGGCCATACTCATGAAGAATTAATGTGTAAACATAATAATAGTGTCTTTTATGTGTGTGCAATGCGTTGCACAGGCACACAACCACACTCCTACATATCATGTAACACACAAAAATGAGAATTAAGACTACTAGAGTTACAGTTACACAAATTTGACAATCTTAATTCTCATTTACCCCCTACCATAGACTAAGTGCTAAAATGTTTACTCATCAAAAAATATTTTTAAACCAAAAAATAAAAATTATTTTATCTAATACAATATGAAGTTCGCTGCATCTAAAAGTAATTATATGTAGATAACAGATGGTGTCTGCTATCTGAATTGTAATAACATAATTATTATTAGGAGAATTGATTATTTTTCAATTATGAAACTTTCCTCATGAATTTGCTAATTTAAGACATCTTTCACAGTATCCTAAACTTTCTCGAGATCCACCGTTTCATGTTTTTAGACAGTTTTAATTAAAAAAATTATTTGAAAAAAATTGAAAGGTATTTTTAGCTTACTCCATGGTACACGAGGTTCACCTTTTTATCAAAAATTAACGTTACATTTAATCTAAGTGTTTTTAAGTATTGGTAACTCTGACTAATTAATTGCTGATTATTAAACTTCTTTGAAATACATCCGCAAAATTTTAAATGATCAACTTCTCTCCCATTGGTCAGACTTATGTGAGGTATCAAAATTTTACTTCTGGTATAATTTTGGTAAATATTTCAATAACTTTTGAACAATTGTTTAACGATAATAAACAAATGAAGTATTTACCAGGTCTATGATGCATAATGCTACGGGATCATTTTATCCATAAATTAATGGGAAGTCAGTTTTGTCCGTGGTACACCGGTCTTCTCTGCCTATTTAGGTACGTACCGTAGGTATAGGTATTATACTTGTTAAAACTGCATTGGTAATTATTTAATCAACCCGAATCTATGAACATCATTTTTTCAGAAGTATTATCAGTTTTTTGCGAATAAATGAAGGTGATTTTTTAGATAGGCACTCCATCATTCATTACAGAACTATAAGAATTAAGAATAAAAGTAGATTTTCGGTGACGAAAACCAGCAGCCAATACCTAGGCTACATAATCCTAGTCTCGTGCACGTATTACGACATAGAGTTAGTAAAAGGGTTAATTACGATGACAGACCAATTGTCAAATGTACTTGAGCCTACTTACGAGTTCTGACATCGCCGGTATTTTATAAATTCTCCATTTGCGGGACATGTATCACTGAAAAGGTGTGTATGACTGTGACAGGAATATAACTTTTGTCTTTTCTAATGTAACCTACAGTAAATGAAACTCCGTTCAATTAATCCATTTTTTTTTTTTTTTTTTTTTTCAATTTGTTTTATTTTACTTGATTTTTTTTTCGTTCGTTCTTTTCGCTCTCAGTATTTATTTTTGGTAAAACGTAATTCCAATGTTCCAGTGAACAAACATAAAACATTCCATACCATATATACTGACACTGGATTCGAAACGTTTCGCAGATTTTCGGTATTGCTCAGTGTGGCAAGTAGGACATCGAGTTAATCTAATTTTTCGACCGGATGATTTTCTAAATTACCTTTTCATTCGGATGAAGTGGCTATTATACTGCGAACTGGTGGTAGTCTACGTAGCCCATATTATCTGCAAGACATTAAAACGAGGCTTAAAAATCGACGAAACGTTGTTTAAAACCCGTTTTAAGTGCTAGAAAGTATTTTGTGAAAGAATTAGCCTACCGAATTCAACCTGAAAACTGTCCGATGCAGTTTTTCATACTGTACAACAGTGGCGTAGCAATAG
Source organism: Ericerus pela (assembly GCA_011428145.1). NCBI lineage: Eukaryota > Metazoa > Arthropoda > Insecta > Hemiptera > Coccidae > Ericerus > Ericerus pela. The sequence goes on along the minus strand of WOFM01000185.1, from coordinate 363,083 downwards.
CACAATTTTGGGAGAGTTTAGACGAAATGTTCTTAAGCAACAGCCTAATTAACACGACTATTTTTTTGAGGACATGTGAGGTAATCAGAAAATTTCGGGGTGGGGTTGACCACAAACCTTCCCCATTCCTTCGCCACTGCTGTAAAGTAACTTATACGAGTACATTATGCCGAAGGCTAATTACAAAATAATATATTGTATTTATATGTATATGAAATACGAGAACGGTAACTCGTATGAGTTGTGAATCAAATAATCTTGATACCTACGGTATTATTTGATTTCAGTAGAAGTGAATGGCGTGAGGTTAAGCCTAGGCCTACTGATCGGTCACTTGGTTAAAACAGATTAAAACAAATCTGGAAAAAAATTAATAAGAATAAAATAATAGATTTTGTTCCCTCAAACAAAGTTTTATTAAAAGTATTAGAATCATCTTAAGGTATTCTCTGAAACATTTCATAAAGTTTAAATAAAAAAGCAGACACAGCAGAAACCAAGTTCTGCCCTTATACATGCTTCAAAAATTAGTTTTTTGCAACACCTGTTTATAAACTTCATTTTTATATGCACCTCGACTATGTATTGTGGCGTCTAAGTCACCTGTAGCCTTCCCTTCACGTCACCATCAACTGTATTAATATTACGATAGGAAACGGCTCACGAACTCTAAGTTTGTAATAATGATAAGGTGAACCAGAGATACGCCGATTCCCCATCGGGAATAAATTCCCGAAATCTAACAAACATAAAAACACGTCGACCGATGATTATTTAAGGATATGGTGACGTGTAATAATAAGATATCGATCATCGGTGAACTGTCACTAATCTCTTTGACTGTTCATGTTTTAGGCTAATAGGTGAACAGTCAGTCTCGTTTTAGACGTGATCGTTTTTAGTTCGTCGTGAATACGAAATATTATTCACGACAAATACAGTTCTTTTATACGGCAGCAAGCCACCTATTTATTGTTTTCACCGATATTTTCGAATGTGAACGCCAGTAGTAGAAATTAAATAACTCGCGATATTATTCTTTCGAACTTAAAACGAATAATCGATCGAGATTTGATGGTTCATCGAACTTCGAGAACCATGAGGCGATGTGAAGAATAACCTGCACGACCTGATTGTAGTTACCATAACTGTAAGTAATATTTTCAATTGTAATAAAGTATACACTGTGATAATGGGTCGGCCAACTTATTTAATTCCACATACGTAAATTCGCCCGATATACTTCGTAGGCCTAGGGAGCTATCGCTGGTAGGCTGGTGGCCTAACTGTTTGAGCTGGTTTGTGGTTTCGACTCTACGATTGATCGAGACTTAGTGATATACATCGAATCGTGATATCATTCCCCATACTCGGGATGTACGTTCGTTTTCGGACGTCACAGTATAAAGTACTAATTACTTCATACATAGGTTTTTACTTTATAAATCGCTTTGAGCGCATGCGTCAATACACTGATACTAACTACTTACTACCGAACACTTTGACTATATGTGTAGTCAGAGCCGGCAACTTTTCATTTTCCCATGTGTAACGAAAAAAAAAAATTTTTTTTAGTGCAAATTTTAAAAAGAATAAAGAGTAATTGTGTGCAAATGTAATTATTTCCCATGTGTAGCAAAAACCACTTGGGAATTTCTCATGTGTAGCGACTGCTACCACGCTACACAAAACTTGCCGGCCATGTGTGTAGTACTGGAACAGTAAGGCTTCATAAGACCCATTCACTTTTTAATGTCGATAGATGCGTGCGAAAAAGTAGGCACTGCTAGCATACCTTCTGCATATTTTCAACATTTTACTCAAGTTCACCAATTTAGAATACAACTGATAAAGACATCCCTTAAATTCACAAGTAGGTATAGTGTACATAAACACAAAGCAAAGTACATCAGAAGGTACACATTGGTTTCCTGTATGTCTAATCAGAAATCATTGTTCTTTACTGGTCCAGTACAATATAGTCAAAGACTAAACATAGCCGAAAATTGTCATTTTTTAATTTTTTTTACTTTTTTTTACGTTGAAGTTTCTCCATTATGGGAATTCAAACCTTGGATTGCTATATTCTCAGGCCAGCACCAAGCCACTACGCCACAAGGTTTGGTTGAAATATTGGGGAAAGTTTACACTTATATTTTCCATTTGCAAAAATATTCATTTATCTCAATTTTTTTTTATTTTTTAGGGGGAGGGAGTGTTGCAAAAAATAGTGTGTGACTTACGTGTATGTAGCAGGTGATTGATACTTATATGGTTTGCATCACTTTAATCGAAATCACTTACTCTATATACTTATATCACAAATAACTATTTTGGAATACCCACGTGCTGATAAACTTCATTTTTATACGCACTTTGAAGATGTATATTTAAAGCAAGCAATTTTTAAACCATTTAGAACCGATATATAAAGCAAGGACTTTTTACACTCGTCTTTACTTCATACATTGTCTTGGGTGTACGCATCATTTTATACATTGGTCCGTAGAGAAGCATATCCCTATGGTTCTTGTTTTATTTTTTATTTTTTTCACAAAGGCTCCTCTGCTTCGGAGATTTGAACTATTGATATCTGAAATGTCAAGCCAGCTCCGTACTGACTACACCACATGGTCTGGTTAAATATTTTGTGATAGTATGTGCTTATGTGTTGGCCAATTGCAAAAATATTTATTTGTCTGAATTTTTTTTTTTTGTTTTTTAAAAAGGTGGGGTATTACAAAAAATTGTGATTGATACATGTGTACATGTGTAGGTGATTGATACTCGTATGATTTGCATCACTCGCCTCTGGCTCATGCTTCAAACATCACACTTGGGTCATAATCACCTGCTTGATTCATTTGTATCACAAATAGCTATTACACTGCCTATTTATCAACAATATTTGAAGGCTTATATTAACAAGTCATTAGCAAAGTTACACAAGTCTAAGAGGCCCAATCTTTGTTTTCCGCATACTGAAGCTTAATAGTAGTTCCAGTCAGTCTGTATACCAAATATTTAAGGGGTACAAAGCGAGCTAGATGATATTAAATTACAATTAAAAGCAAAAAATTCACAGGTTTCACATTATGTAAAAATAAGAAGAGGAGCATTGAAAATTAATAAAAAAAAAAAAAAATTTATTAATTTCCTCGTTCAGCTTCGTATTCGCTCCATAAACAATGAAACAACGTTACTACTTCCACTTTATTTTTCATTACCATTTTCTCCCACCACTTTTTTTTACCATCTATCTACCCCTTCTCTTACTCTTCACGCATAAAACAAACATGGCAGCGACACTTTTGCACAAATCTGAAGCATTTTCAATGCTAAAATACAATGTATGAAAGTTCTGGCACAGAAAATGCTTTTAGGGGCAGGCCTGAGTGGTTTGACACGTACGCACGAGCCACTGTTTTTACAGTGATTCTCATCACATAATGTACACGCTTCTAGTAGTTCACAGGTGAACGCTTCGAACAAGAAATCAAATTGATGATCCGAGATAATTTCTCTTTTATCACCGAGTGGAGTTGCTCATTCGACGCGGTTTAGATCTGATAATCTCCAACATTCAGTATTTATTTCGAGCGATTTAGTATAGAATTAGAAAGTCAGTTCAATGGCAGAGTCGCTTTTTGCTGGTATTGCGCCTACCCAGTTCAAAATTTTAGGGTTACGTTATGGAAGAAAAAAAAAAAAAATATTGGACGTAGTTGTTTCACTTTCCTCGAATTAAAAATTTGCGAATTCAATAATTATTTTGATAGGACGAAGAATTAGTTGTGCATAAATTTTGATTATAAATCCTACCTTAACATATTTCAGCACATGTACCTATAAATCGAAAATAACTAATTTTCAACGCCATATTATATTTTTCAATAGTTGAATTACCTTTCGTGGAAATGGAAAATGAGTATCTATTTAAAAAGACTAAAAAAAAAAAAAAAAAAAAAAAAGTTTCTAACGGACCTTCAAACTGCATAACAATCATCGAACGTCTATCTGTTTTACTTGAATACACAGCAGGAAATGAGTCTTCCTGGCACGGCGTTATCATCAAAATAAATACTCGCCTTACATTGTGATACAGTTTTTTGTTGTTGTTGTTTTTGCCAACTTTTTGTTTTCTATTCTTATTATTACGAGGTTTACATCCGATAGAATGCCTGTAGTAATTGAAACGATTTGGACGTGCTTTAATTTACTGACGCAGTGAATAGTCGAGATTATTCTCGATTATAACATGAACAGACTCTCACTGAGCTGATTATACTACCTGAATGAAGAAAATGAAACTTTTCTTCATGTTGGTGTGGAAATTATTCATAACTTTTTATAAAGTCTTCACAATGTGACTAGGGATCACTTTACAGTCAGTTTAGTATGCGAACCGGACAGAATCTGTAAATGATTTAGGCCAAAAAAAATGTTATGCAATGCTCATAATATTACTTTGCAATTTATACATGTAGGTAGGTGTACATATTATGAAAAATTATTTCGTCTAATAAGCTATTTAATATTATATTGATAAGATGAGTTGAATATGCATAGTAATTGTGATTAAAACATTACTTAAGCTCTTTGTCCCGACTTTCTGTCTATTGAGGAAAACTTTTTGGACTTCGGAGATTTGTTTGAAGGTATTTGAAAATCAATATTACTCAGAGGGGAATCTTAATTTTTTTGTTGATACATCTCAGGAATATCAGATGATATATCTATTTTTAAGAGAGGAGGTTGATAAAAATTTAAAAACTAGTATAAGATTACTTGGTTATATTTTTGTTATATTTTACTCTGTGAATGAAAAATGAATCGAGTTTTCGTGAATTCAGGATAAATGCTCTATAAAAATTTCTAAATAAGACATTTTTTTCCTCCATTTTTAGTTGGTACATCATTTCGGCTTTCCTAGATGTATAGGAGGATTCACCACTAATATTACTGTAGGTACCTAAAATTCATGGAGTCTCCGAGGTGAGCTGACTCCAGGGTAAATATCACAGAGAGCGTAGGTACCTCGTTTTGATTCTTTGTAAATATCTCGCAAACGGTTGGTTGTAAGCCCATAATTGTTGAATGCAGAAATAGTTGATAAAATTTACAATGGAAACATTTTTTTTTTCTCTGTCTTAAAGTTTTTGAAAATTTCTTGTCAGAAAAGCAGATTCAGTAGTTACAGGGACGTATTTATCGAAAATGTGTGGAAATAGTATACCTACTGTATTTCGCTAAGAAAGAGCAAAGTGAGCGATCGGATGAGGTGCAATTTACAACATGAACATTGTAAAGTGCACTAGTCAGGTCGCTCACATTGCCCTCAAATTGTGAATGCTATTTTTCACAATACATGCTCATGCGCAATTAGAGAAGGCGTCTGATTGGTTAGAAGGAGGAGCTGAACATTTTCATTGCGTGAGCAAATACTTGTTTTGCTCCCACTATTGACTTTTGCTTCCCCTAAAAAAATTTTTTTTTTTTGGACTACATTTTGAACCTTGAAAACAAAAACCTAATTGCCATTTTGCGACATGTATTGCAAAAAAAACCTTTTTTTGGAAGAAAAATAAAATATTTACAGGAAAAATTCATTAGTTACATGGATGTGGATAAGGGGAGGATCTTGAGGAACTAAGACTCAACTTCTAAAAAGTGTGTATTTTTGAAAGTTTTGGAAATTTTTTGTTGATGGGGTGTTAGTAAAGACCACTAAGAATATATGGACCCCCTCCCCTAATGTGGGAACTATTTACACCCTTGATTAGTATTATTCTGTGATGTCCGAAAATGATTGTCAAATAATTGTTTAAAAGTTTTGATAAAAAAAAAATGTTATTAGCCAAAAGATGAAAATTGAACAGACTAGCCAAAAATCACAGATCGCAAGAAATAGATGTTCTAGGTCAAAATGGGAAATGACATGAAACGAACTTGCCTACATACTACTTGAAACCACAAGGTCTTGCCTCATGGTGTCTCACACAACTTCCTGTACTTATTGTTTAAAAGCCTTTGGTTTGAGAAAAAACAATCTTCTCTTACAGTTTGAATAATAAGTAAACTTAATCATAATAATTAACGATGATACAACCAGATGTTTAAGGTTTTATACTCTTGGTGTTACAAATCCGTTGATGAGTTGACTTGGTAACCATAACGATCTGATGTTAATTTAAAGAGATGCTTTTAGCGTTTGATCTTCTGGTTTGATATCGTGATTGTAATGAATGATAATAAAGAACACAGAAAGAAAATAGTGAATTCCTAAACTTGAAAAACTTTTTTAATTATTTGATTATCATTTTAGTACATTGGTAAAACTTGATTGAAAAACGTACCATTTAATTGGCCAGTTAGAAACAGAGACTGAATTGTACTGACTGTATGTGCTTAACATCTCACATAGAACATACAGTATTGTTATCCATTCGATCTTTTATTACATGTTGCCACGTTTGACCATTTATGTTTGTCATCGTTGAGTTCCATCTTTATTACAGTACCTTATAAACTGTATTAATAATTTCATTGATAGATTAACTGTCAGGAAAACATGAGTACTACATATAGGAGTAGAGTCTATATGGTTATGGAACTCAACGGACTTAGTAATTATAAACGAATTTTATATTTCATTATTTCATTTTTATATGATGACGAATCTAGTGTTAATTGAAATTAGACCTCACAATTCAACTTTCATGCTGCAATGATTCTTTTGTAGGAAATACATTTGTCAATGACTAACTAAATGAAGTATGTTTTACATCAGCATTGTCACGTTAGAATAAGTAGGTAGTACAACTGCTTTATATGATGACAACTTTAGGTTGAAAGAGATTGGTAAATTCAAAAGAAACTTTGCTGAAATTTCTGTAGGTAAAATTGAATTTAACTTCTCATAATAATTTGAATAATACAAATCAGGTTAATTTCAAATTCACCAAATTTCCCATTATTTGGAGTCACACAAAATCAATTAAGAATATCGAGTGGATGAATACTGTTCAAGATACCTACACCTAATTAAAACTCACGTGGTTGTTCGGATTAAGTGAAGTGACAATTGTTGTTTGGACACTCTCACTGCACTCGAACACTGATACTACCTACTTGTTCAGATTGATAACACTTTCTCATTTTTCCACTCAAAACGCTTTTCTTGCAATGGAAGAAGATTGCCCTCTCTTTTTCAGTTGATTTTGTTCTTTTAATGCAATAAAGTATTTCAAATTGATTTGTTCATTTTCTTCGGATCCAAAAATATCACTTCAACAATGACACGTGTGAAATATTTTTTTGCAAAATATGATTGAAAAATGAGATTTATTTAACATATTAATTTGAATGCATAGACTTGAAAAAGATAGGTAACTATATTTGTGTACTATATAGAGAGTAGGGTAATGTTACCAATTTTCCATCTTCTAACTATAATTTTAATTAAAATTTTCTGAAAATATGATAAAAAATGTTTTAAATTCAATCGCATATTGACAATAAAATTGTGAGAGCTGAAACATTTTTTTTCAATCCTAAGCTTATTAAAACAACATGATAAAATTATTTGTCCTTGGGTATTATTTTTTTCTTATGCTTTTAAATATGGGGGAAATGAGTATATTGAGAAAATGTTTATAGTTCCCTTAGGGTTATTTGTATTTTGTTTCATTACTCATCGCATAGATCAGTAATTGACTCTCTCATTTTTTAAATATCAGCAGTGGTACAATTTAAGAAATGGAACAATTTTGTCAAACTTACCCTAATATACAATGATTGGGGAGGAGAATATATTTTATGATTTTTATGACAATTTAGATTTACACTCGTAAAAATATGTACTTGTGAATATATCGTGATATTCTACAAGTTTAGATTATTATAAGAAATTATTGTATGGGGTGTAACGATAGGTAGGTATGAATGTATGTGCATTAATGAGTTGAATATATCGTTATAAGTAGGTATACTTTATCTCTGAAAATAAAATTGATTTTAAGTTAAATAAAATATTCTTTTGATGCCCTTAATGGGAGATAGATGTATCAAAAATTTATCTTATCAAGAATGAAACAAAGAATTTTATGTTAAGTTCACCAGATATGGGATTTAAACTCTGGCTTCCTGGTTCACCAAAGACGAGCTTGTTGAAATAATTGTTCTCAACCATATTGTTCCAACATGCTCAACATAAAGTCACATACTTCTCATTTTTCTATAGTTATATTTTATTGTGTTTTTTGTAGTTTCTAATCCACGTAAGCTATTCCAGAGTAAGAAAATTTACCAACTTCAATGGACGGACAGCCTATAGTTAACGAAAACGGAGTTGAACATTTTTTAACTCACATATTGATTGATGATATTAATATTATTATGATTAACTTTTAGTCGTTGACTACGGTTAGCAACACTAGTTGGGTATAACAAGTGGGATTACACTCACAAGATTATTCAGAGAGCTCTAGTCTGTTGCGAAATATCTTCAAAGATACTCGTACCTACTTCTACTTCAAATACTGCTCGAGAAGCGAATACCTAACATAAACATAAAAATGATGTACCTACATGCGCATTATTTACTGACACGTTCCAACTTCTATTTGTTTGGTAGCTTTGCTAAGTGAATATGTTTGCTGACCATCCGACCTATTATTGCTTCTCTAACGAATACTGCGCAAATTCTGGTATAAAAACCGTGAATTTCGTCATTCGAATTTTTTTCATTTAGACATTTGTGCAAATACCTTACCTGCTCTCGAGCTCAGCCTCCTGAAACGAGTGAATGCGCAGACAAAGCATAGGTAGGCTACTCAACGCCCTGGAGTGCAACCTTTGGTTCGCACGTAATAAAACTGTCGCTAATCATTAGTCATACTTACATAGGTGGTATATACATACACCTGTATAAAATATGCACTTGACTAGGATAATGACTGATTTAGTCGTGATCGTTCCAGTCGATTATCTAACGATTAGTTTGACCGTTCATTATGACTAATTTAGAGGCAATTAACTTTTCTCTATTATTATTATTTAGGTACTTATGTCCTATGTTAATTGTTATACAGTTACAGTTTCATTTACGATTGATCAATCAATTAAGAAAAAAAAAAGGAAAAAGAAATTTATTGTTTACAGCAACAATAATTTTTTGGAGGTGAAAAAATATTGAAAATTCAAAAAATCTGTGGGGACTCACCGGTATGAGGTAAAGGGGCTCGGACCCCTCGACGACAGTTGCCGCCCCAAAGGGCTGGCAAATAATCGTCCTTGCGACGTAAAACCAACACAAATTACATTCGATCGTAATTACCTGCATGTACTCGCAGGTAATATACGAGTACCGAATCGTGACATATCTCGACAATCAGATGATGTCACAATCCGTATACGAACCAGCCCATCATCTCTTATCACCATTAGAGATGACGCAACTGGGCCGCTCTCACTTACGTACATGTGTATGTGTGCATGTAATTAAGCCAGTATAAAAACCATCCGAACTGGCTCTAAAATCGCCAGTGTTCGCCTTCGTTTTGACTTACCCATATGTTAAATATGGAGTGGCTGAACACGCTTAAATTCTGTTGAATTTACCTTCTGATGAGAATAATTTCTTACAACAAGGTATTCCACAAACTCTTTATCATGAGTTGTGTTTTTTGGCTGGGTGAGAATCCGAAATTCACGTTTTGTTCTATGACGTCATAATAAAATAAATTGAAATAATTAATTCTTCATTTTTTTCACTGATGTATTTTGATAGAACTCAATAAAATAAGAAAAAAAAATTTACAAACTTATAATCTAATCCTAAAATTGAAGGAGCCACACCGCTTTAAATACCTAGTATTGCAGTTTTTGAATATTTTTTCTAAATTTGAAATGTTTTGAAATTTTCCCCCCAAACATTTTCATTTTATGAGGGATGTGAATAATGGACACCTACCAGCATATTTTTTCAATGTAAGTGTTGAGTAAGTGGCATACAGTGAACTCACGAAGGCAATTTCCACCAAATGGTATTTTATAACAAGCTACATCGCTAGATGATGTGGCAACAGGGTTTTTGCTTTATTTTTATATGATTTTTTCTTAGGTTTGTTTTATTTGTCATGAAAAGTGACCCTACGGTGACACAATTAACATCAACTATTTATGAATAAAAACTGGAAATAAAAAAGTACAAATAATTGAGAAATTTCAGAAGTATTTTTAAAAAGAAGACAACTGTTGAAAGGAAGTAATATAGCTATATATTTCATTTAATAATACTTAATGAAGACGAAAAAGTTAAAATTGAAATATTATTATCAATTGTCACATTTTCCATAAATTTATCGTAAAATAGAATCAAAAAAATAAATGGTCAGATAACATCATACCTTATAAATGGATGAAAATTTTATTTTCATTTTTTCACAGTTAAAAAAGAAAACAGAAAACACAAATTGAAGAAAATGATGAAGGAAAAGAAGAAAAATAAATAAATAAATAAATTTATTTTCACGGTTAAAAAAAAATGTAGAACTCGGGCTGAGGAATAATGAAGGAGGAAAAGGAAAAACATAGTGATTTTAACAGGCAAAAAACCCTAAAAATAACCTGTACTATACCAATTAAGGGTAAGCAACTTATTTGACACATAAAATACAAGGGATGATTCTCATCTATTCTAATAATTTATACTACATATGTATATCTATCTATATTAGAAGAATGAAATGGTTTGTAATGTTGCAAATTGGCTCAAGAATCGCTGAACCAAATTGAATGAATCCTACTAAATTAATTTTCCTGATCTTCTGCTGGTTTAAAATCAATAAAATTAAAAATCTATTAGACAGAAATTGAGTTATCTTTAAAAAAATGATCCCTCAAATAAATTGTGTGACTGTGTGGGTGAACGGCTATGAACATATGCGGCTGCTATTTTATTCATTCTCTTTAATTTTTCTATTCTTCAACACTTTAGAGTTGTTGCAGTTGCAAATACCCATATATGGCTTCGATTTTATTCATTCAATTAAATTTTCACATTCTTCAAGTTTTGGTTTTTCTGCTTTTGAAAATATCTGTAATGAAAAATCAATTGGGTAGGTATTGCTGAAGTGTGGTAAGTGTGAAAAATTGGGAATTTTTATAAGCGATAAAGCCTAAATTATGATCCTGAAAAAAATGTGTAGAATACTTTTTTATTGATTTTTAAAATATTCTTTCAATTTTGTTGAACCATTTTTCACTCACCTCAGATGAACCTGCAAAAAACATAATTTGAAATTATATTTATTTTAGGCAACATCTATCTTTCTAACCGACATGAGCCATTGACCCTTTTTATTGCTCGGACAAATATTAACAGATTTTCTTTTATAAATTAAAATAAAGCTTTAAAATGGAATTAAAATCAACAAAAAGTTTTAAACCTGAAAGGTAATGGGGGTGAACTATTGAGTAGGTGATGAAAATGCATGACCCCTGTACCATCTTCTTCATTTGGGGCGCTCAAATACGCCATTACTTTCAGCTTTTTTATGTTTTGTAGATGAATACACAATATACTGGGGAAATAATTCAGTAAAAAAAAAGTCCCTAAAATTTTAGACAATCAATTGCAAGAGTATTAAGGTAAAGTCGCCTAATATCGCCTACTTTTTTAAAAATGACTATAAAATTTCACTTATTTGATCTATCAACCTTGAAAAAAGCTCAAAATGTTCGTACATCCTTCTGCTACAAAAGTATCACGCTAAAATGGAGGAGGGGAGGTTCATTGATTTTACATGAATTTTTAAAGCAAAGTAGTCAAAATCGTAAAATTTATTTTTGGGCTTCTAATATCGCTCACCAAAATTACATGTAAAAATCAATTATCTTAATATCGCCTATCTAAAAATCGAAAAAATTGACATTTTACGTTACTTATAATTAAAATAAATGAGATTTTGACTTTATCCGTTTAAACAATTTGAACAAATGTACTTTTTTTTGTTTGAGACTTAACCAAAGGCAGCGTTGCAAACCTTATGCGCCCACACAGAACATTTTAAACACAAAATCCATCGTTGCCCTTTGTAGCAACTCTTCCTCCTTTTTCGTGCGCTTCTAGTTATTCATGAAAGCAAAGAAGTTCAGGGATAACAGTTTAAAGTATGTGGTTCCTAATATCGCCTACATGTTATCAAGTGGGCGATGTTAGGAATTTGCGAGTGGGCGATATTAGGGAAAATGGTACTCACTTTCTTCGACGCCATATTCTGCTTAATTATTTATGAATCCTGGAATTTTTTATTGAAAATTACAAATTGAACGTTTCTCATCACAACACTATTTGATTCGACATTTGGCATTCATCTCATCAGTCACAAGCGCCATCCAAAGACAACACTAAAAAAGTTTTCAGGTCCTCGATTTCTTCTCCCAGTTCTCACTCTTCAGTTTTTGACTTCCAGAACCTAACTTTTTACACGTTTTACTGTTTTACAATACCAGACATGAAAAAATTTTTTCCCGCCAGATCACGCCACTACAGGGCGAAATAAGGTGGTAGGCGATATTAGGAACTGGGCGATATTAGGCGACTTTACCTTACACCCATTACCCGTGCGAAGTCGAGTTAGACAGCTACTTACGTATAAAATTTGTTATAAAATATGACAATGAAGTTGGAAAAAAATATAGAATTTTAGAGACACTATTCATAAACTGAAATACTAAAAATCTGAAGCAGTGTAGCTCCTTCAGTTTTAGAACAATGAGTTACAAGTTCGGAGAAATTATTTTTTCTTATTTTATCGAATTCTATCGGAATACAGTCACCATCGAAAAAAAAGAGAAAAAAAGAAAAGATTTTTTCAATTTAATTTCTTGTCAAAAATATCCAAAAACCAAACTAAAATTTTGAAATTGGAGAATTTTTTTATACAACATTTTTCGTTTGTCTTAAAACGTTCTACTTGAGGTTTTACTTAGGACATATTATATTGCTAAGATGTACAGTAAATAATTTCCGATTGGGTTGATGACGTCTTAATTATATTCTTAGGAGCACTACGCGGTTCCTTTGGGACATTCATCTTAGGAGCCGGAGGTGCATTGGTTAACCATCGTATCTGATTATGGTAGGGCGAGGGGTCGCTCTAAGCACCCTAATGTTTTAAATATAAATTCGAGAATTGACATCCATTATCTACTCGGGTAACCGAAACGGAATACGTGCGAAACGACATTGTAGAAACTATCGACGACACTCGTCTATAGTTCAACCGCAGGAGAAGATTAATATTCTCTAAAGTTTTAACTACGTTCATTAAGTAGGTTAGTAAACGCAACGCGGACATGGTGTCTAATCCAAATCCAGTGCACTTACAACGTGCGTTATACCTGACAGTCGATACCGAACCATCCCTCAGAGATCTCTCGTGTTGACATGCGTTCTCCTTGCAAACGAATATCGACGACATTGTGAGAACTACCAATGGTAAGTTACGTAAGAATCGCGAGGCTACGTAATTGCAAACGACTAGTTCTATCAACGAGTGCGAAAAAAACGATATCGCCACACCCACTTATAACATCGTTTTCAATGATAAGTTGTGTAAATGCTTAACAAAGTCCTACCCTTACCAGTTTCCTAGAATTTCCGTATCTCCATTTCTAACGTGCACTGTTTTTACCCAGTTCGCGTGTAAACGCGGTATCAAAATTAACCTCGCCAATTGGTTAGGAGTGGGGATGATGAAAATTATCCGTTTCGTGAGAAAAGAAAACGATTGGTACCGTTTTCCCATTTTGATTCAATTTTTTTCACGTACATATACAACATAATATAATATCATATACCTAAATATTACATACCTGTTATGTATATATATATCAACCTATAATGTGTACTTATATACGCATGTTGAGTTCAAGGTTTCGAAAAATCTATTGAATGGATAGGGCTGACATTTTCACGAGAGATAATTCCCATATTGGAGCAAATCTAAGAGAAGTTTGGTGCCTATTAGTTTGGTTGTTTCCGAGAAAACAGGAGAAGAAAAATTTCTGGAAAAAATACTTCTACGGTTTTCAGAAAACTACCCAACATATTATAGGGTTGAAATTTTTACGAAAGATTGTTATCATATTATAGCAGCAGGTCAGAATCAAGCTTGGTGCTCATCGGTTCGGTAGTTTCTGTAAAAACTGAAAAAAAAAAAAAAAATTCCTGGAAAAGTCGGTTTTTTCAAAATTTTGAGAAAAAAACCTTCGCAATAGATTTTCCTTACGTAGGTGCATATCTGATAGAAGTTTGGAACCTATTAATGCTGCAGTTTTTAAAAAAACTGGAGAAGAAAAATTGTTGAAAAAATTTTGTGTTCATAGTTTTGTGAAAACTACCCAACATGTAGGGCTCAAATTTTCGTGAAAGCTATTCTATTGGTTCAGTAGTTTTTGAGAAATCTAGAAAACAGTAAATTTCTGAAAAATCGGTTTTTAACAATAATACATCGATCGATCGATATTTTCGTTTAAGAAATCGAAAAATATATATTATTTTTTGTAATTTTCTAACCAGAAACTAGCAATGAAATATCGATACATATATATATATATATATATGTTTGTCAGATATTGATAACTATCGGTACAAATATCGATTACTATCGACATTATTTTACAATTTTTTCAAGTTACTGGATTCATTTTTTCGTCTTTTCGAATTACGGACTAAAATTAGCAAATTGGGTTTTCTAGCGAAGTATTGCTGTGTTCGAGTTTTTTTTTTTGGTTTGCATTTTTCTCAGGAACTACTGAATGAATACCTGTATACGTACCAATCTCTCATCAGACCTGTTTGGATCTAAGAACGACATTACTACATTTCGTGAAAACTTTAGCCCTTTATCGTTTGTAGTTTCCACAAAATCCTAAAAATGTCAGTCTCGTTACCATTCATCTTTACACAGTCGCTGCAAAACACAGCAACCAATTTTCGTATTACTAGTAGCACACACCTAAAATATCACAATCGCAATACTTTCTGCCACTCCCATAGTATTGTAACTTATTTTTTAGGTTGATTTTCAATTTTTGCGCACACCAATAACGTGCGTACATCGTTTCCTGCCGACATATATCTAACCGCATAATATTTTCACATTTAGACTGAGTAGACAGGTTGTATTGTTTGAGTTCATACAAAAAGTAGTTGAAAAGAAAAGAAAAAAACTAGCGCAGCAGTCGCTCTGCTGTAAAATGTAGGTTTTCAAAAACCAGACAATTACAACTAATATTGGCAACAAATTGGTATAGACCATATCCATATTAAATGATGACTGTGTTAAATTTTGTAGCCTCTGATTCAAAACTACATATTTTAAAGGTCCAAAATCAGAACTGAATCATAGGTACTGTCTGGCCGATCCGGGCTAAAATTGATTATTAGGAAACCTCATAATTATACCTACACCTATATTTTCATGTAGCAGTCATTATTACTATTTACTAAATCAGCTTTTTGCAAAAATTCCTGGGCAAAAGGGAAAAATCCGACAAAAAGACTTGATGTTTTTATGAAAATACCTCGGAAAAATCAGTTATAACGATAAATTTTTCTGAGAGTTAGCGAATTATGGAACTAACATTTTCAACTAGTTTTTGTTTACTTACATTGAGGTGCCCGAAACCTTTGACTATATAGCTTAATGGACTGCTAGAACTGATAAAATCTTGAAGCCAAACAATGCAGGCGTTACTTTTCGAAAAAGGTACTTTGTATGAAAACTGAATTTGTATTGAGTTATATTTTCATCACTCTTAACAATATAAGCAGATACTAGTGAAATATTAGAACGCTATACCAATTTATTGTCTGAAATTAATAGTGAAATGTTTGAATAATGATTTAAATTAATCGACAAACTCTTCAGAATGTGAAAATGTAAGTTTTGGATAGAGTTCCTTTTTTCTTGAAAAGTTTGAAGTAAGGTTTTCTTAAACTGAAAAATTCGGCTGTTAGGTAAATAGTTTCATCGTTCGCTGATTTGTTATCTGAAAAAAACTTTTTGAACTACCGTAAGAACTTGAACAAGTCCTAAATGAGCTAAAATACATTTTTTGAGTGAAAATTTATTTTATTTTATTTGATCAGAGAAAACGTTTTTCGAATTTAGAATAAATTTCAGATGATATAAACATTAATGAAAATAAACAATTAGATGACATTTATGAAAATTTGGCTTTTATTTTGCCATTTTTTGTTTTTAAAATGCCTGAAATAAGTAGTTATTGTAAAAGATTCAAGTAGGTACATTATTTGTCCAATAAAGGTTTGAAGTGATTAGAAATTGATGGTGTCTGTTAAAATATCACAAATTTCTTCATTTTGAAATATATTTCTAATAATTTTTCCAAGTTATTTTGTTTGAATCAGAACAAAGTAGATGATTTTCCATAATGATTTTTCAGCCTTGACAAACGATTTCTTACAATTTTGTTGAAAAATTTCAGCAAATTAACAGTCAGTAGGATTTACAATTGCAGAGAATATCAAAATTGAATATCCCAGTGTATTCGGAATCTGAATTAAAGATATAGTGCTGCCATAAGTACAAGTTTTTCATATTTCTGACTTGTTTACCACACAATAAATGAAATAGGTATCGATTTCATATGTAGTAGGTATGCTGTTTCTGATTTTTCATTGTTTCTAGAACTAATAAAATCTTGAAAATCACCAAAGGTCATTTTTTGTAAAAAGAACGCCTGTTAACAGTGGCTTCAGTGGTGTTTCATTTAACCCTATGTATTTCTTATCAGTTCTAGCAGTCCATTAAGCTATATAGTCAAAGCTCAAAACCAAGAACATAGAATCAAGATTGTAAGACATTCATTATATTTAACATTCATTTTCACTTCACCTTGTATATATTTCTTTCTTTTTTCATTTAATTTATTCACTTCACTCATTTCCTACTACACCTGAATGTGTAAGATAATAAATTCCTCTTTCAAAAAATTGATTTTGGCATGGTTATAGTTTAAGAAAAAAATAATCCAATAATTGACTGAAAACCAAAGAATTAACTTTTCTTATTCAAATTACTCAGGCACATAGAAGAAATAGGGAATTTTCTTCTAGAATTTTCCATTATGACTGAAATTTCACAAATTTTTCTGATTTTTTTATTTTAACTGTGACATGTGCCTATAAATGTATTACATTTTATTTAAATAGATCTCAGACTAAGTGCCTTCGTCATTCCAATGTAGTCCATTTTATCAAAATAGTCTATATTTTATTTTAATGATAGCGGTTCGAACCTATGTCAATTAACAATTTTGTCATAAACACAACTAACTGTGACAAAACAATTAGTATGCTTATTTCTGAGAGAAGGCATTAAATTCAAAAAAATGTACATAGATGCACAAACAAACAGTATTATAAAACCTTTATGTAATTATAAGCCTTGGATTTTTAATGGCATACTTAGGTAACCTTCCAAAAATTTTTGTTTTTGTAAAAAGAAACTAACATTTTTTCCATGTTTGTGTGTGGCTGTGTGCGCATGAAATATGAGAGAATAATTAAAGAAATAATATAGGGGAAATAACTGAGGAAATAATATGGGGAAATAGTTTTATGAAATAAATATAAAGCCTTGTATTTTTATTATATTGATAAAGATATTAATCTGAGTTTTTATGATAAAATTTTTTCATTGGTTATGAAATGAAAAATGAATCCAGCCCCCCCCCCCACATCATTCAATGTAGGGATTGAGTTGTGAATGGAAACCAAATTAAAAGGAAACACCAAAATTTTCAAGTTTAAAACAAAATATTAAACAACAAACCAATAGCTATCAAGGCCAATACAGAAGCAACAAAAATAGAATAACTAATCATTTCAGTTTCCGTTTCTTTACATTCGAATAATTTTTAATCTGGGGAGGAAATTTAAAAAAATATTGATACTTTTGAGAAAATATCAAAAATATACCCATATTTTTTGGAAAATATCAGAATATATTAATATTTTAGCAGGGTTTTACAACTTTAAAAAAAAAAAAAAAAAGAAATTTGTTCCATCACCTTTTTGCAGACGATTCAGCTTGTCTACAAAAATATGTCGAACAAAATATAGACAACTATTATTCCAAATTCTTGGAATAATAGCTGTCTATATGATACCTGTTCTCACGTACAAACACAACCAAATATGCTGACAATGAAGAGTCATCATATTTGGCAGATGTTCCAATGTCACACCACCTATTTTAGATCGGTCATTTTGAACCATAACAGTAAAATTACGGACACTGAATTCTCTTCTTTTGAAGACAAATTCATTCCTATGTCTCCAGTCAATCAAACAAGTTAAGGTCCACACTATTTTTTTGTGAATGTACCAGGTTTCAAATATAGTATAAGTAATAGAAGTATATTGATAAACTAAACGTAATGTAGTAATTGATTTTGAATAAATAAAAAGATAAACAAAAAATTTGTCTCTACATTTGTCAAAATATTTTATATGTAAGAATACTTTCACAACAAAATGGAAACTAGACTCAAGGAGAAACTGAATGAAAAATATTTTTAAAGCCAAGAAATATAACAGAAATGAAAACTAAAATGATGAAAAGAGAAAAAAAAACTAACATATGAAAACCCCAAAAGTAAAAACCGATTAGCCACTTTTGATCAAAAATAAGATTTTAGGGCATTGTGGTAGTTTTTACAAAAACTCATCAATTGATGAAAACTTTTACACTCTATGTCCATTTGTTCTTGTTCTATGGCTGTTCAAAGTTCACATGTTTTAATGGAGTCAAAATGAGCCCCCAATGACTGGACCCGAGTCCATAACATTTTGACATTTTCCACGAAAACGTCATTAAATAATACAAAATTAGGTGGTCTCATTTTTCACATCGTTAGAAAAGTTAAAACGTAGTAGGCTGAGAATTATGTGCGACCATAATAAATTAAGTATTATAGTTGAAATATTATTATAAATCAGTTTCTACCATCCCTTGCAAAAATAGAATTTTGAACTTATCCATTTTTGCTATTTACGATTTATTTATCATTTAATTACCTTTGCTACTAAATTTCAGAAACTCAACTATATAACCGAAACAAAATGATAAAAGGTTTCGTTCCTCATTCTCTGGTTTCGCGAGATCGAAATTAATATGCAGATTTTCCTGAAGACCCACATAAAAAATTGTATATAAGACTAAATGTACGTACTATAGAGTTATGAGAGGGTACTGCATCAAAGAGACGCTCGTCCGAATCCAGATCGTTCCACTACATGATTTTTGGCGTTTTTTTTTTTTTTTTTCCTTTTTCTTTTTCTTATACTTCTGCGTTATTTTGTTTTTGTCGACTATTTTCTTTCCTCAACTCATCGGCGGGGAGCACCACTTCCCCCTATTATTTAAACGTTATTTTGCACCAATGCGTACTTCACCCCAAAGACGACCCCCTCCCACTCGACAGATCTTAATACTTTTCCAGACGTACCGTCTGCAAGTTTCATTATCCTCGTTACGGGCCACTGTGAACAACTGGTTCGCCAGTTTAGTGTATGTAGAACATTTTGATACGCACTATAACTGGCGCATGTCACTCACGTGAACCGGTTCGAACGTGCTAATCGTTTCAAAAGTAAACTTAAAATTTAAATTTTCAGCTTTTCTACACAATTTTGAAGTTTTTCGTTTCGAGTAGGTACTATACACGTTTTTTGCGCGAGTTTTAGTGGTGCACTTTAAGTAGTCGGAAATTCTTCGTCAAATTACAGTCGGCTATTATGGTTTTTGTTTCGTTGCATCGTTGACAGACAGACTTTTTAACCCAATATAACTATTTTAACCTTTTTTCTTTTTTCTTTTTTTTTTTTTTTTTTTAGTTTTTCGTTTTTCGTTTTTGATTGTTTGGTGAATCTATTCTGTTCGATTGTTTCGTTTTTTTTTGGTTTTTTTTTTTTTTGCTTAAAAGATTCGATATACGCGAAATGCTTATTGACTGTGCGCTTTTTGCGACGAACGAATCGATTTGGTGTGACATCGAAAATGTCTAACCTTCTGGGCGACTGCATCCTACACGTTGCCATCACGTTATTATCATGTGTGCTGTTGTCTTCGCAAAATGTAAGTTGCTTCGAAGAGTATATAAATATAAGAGAAAATGTACAAAAATAACGAAATTTTCCATAAAAATTGAGAAATAAAGTATTTTGGTATAATCAAAGTTGTGAAAAAAATGTCGAAATTTCGAATTTGGAAAAAATGGTTTATAATATATACTCAGATGGCTCTTAGATTTTATTAGAATTTGATATTAGACAGGCTGAATACGATGGTACGAAGCCTTTTTTCCGAATTTCAAACGTTAAAAATCAACGGCTCAGTCCTTAAAATGTCTCATTGAAATTTTTTCTTAAAATCTTCTCGAAGGATGAAGCAAGGATATCAAAGATCTTGTCACTTTTGTTGGGAATGAAAATTAGTCGAATAATAATAGTATATTGTATGACAAGTGCGTCATGTGGGCTATTTTTTTACCGGATGTGAAGAATCTTGAAGACGAGCTTTGAGTGCTGCAAACTCGACACGAGTTAAAATAGCCCACAAGTACTAGTCCCACACTATACTTTTTGCAACTAATGTACAAAAAAAAAGTATAACAACTACCACTCCCAATAAAAAAAAACTCATAAAGGAAATAAATTTTGGAAATTATAGCTGAAAAAACACAAAAATGGCAAGTTATACATTATTTTGCCTTTTTTTGTTCGTTTAAATTAATAAGTTATAAGGAAAGTAGTTTTAAATAAATTTTTTCATCTATCTAGCAGTGTTAATTCCAGATTTATAGCTTAAGCAGGAGCCCCACTAAATGAAAGAGGAGAGTTTTCTGGATTTCAAAAAAATTTTTTTCATCAATTAGCATTTTTTTCATTTGTTTATTTTCAAAATTGTTAAAGATGATTAAAAAATTAAACAAAAATAAATTCAGTTCAATTTTCTCCTCTTTTCAGAGATACCATTTTCAGCTCTCTAGCTTAAATACCGACTGAGAAATTATTGAGAGAAATAGAAATTTTTAGATTCCAAAATATACGGAAAATATTCTATTAATATGCGTTTTTTCATTTATTTGTTGTCAAATAGCAAAAGATAATTAGGAAATTATATAGAAATTTTTTAAACTTTATCTGCTTTCGATCATTATAAACGACTGCTCTCTAACTTAATCAGAGGCTGAGGAATCATTTGAGACGATATTTTTGAAAACTGAAATGTTGTGTTCGATTGGATTGGCAACTTGACGAATAGTTTTTCTCGAAATAACTAAATAATAATATCAAAATGATTATTTATGTTCGAATATTTTACACCCTGTCTCACAGAACTGGGACACTCAACAATGTGTAAAGTACTTTATAAACTCTTGCACAGGATTTGGATGTGCAAGAGATTGTAAAATTATGGTCTATTTCATAAGTCAAAAATTTGTTTGTTTACATTCGCTACACATGCGTGTAAAACTTTTTTATTTTGTGCATATGTTGGAAAAATTTATTTATTCCTTTTTCTAATGGGACGCTATATGTTGAGAGGGCATAGTTTACCTGAGCTTCCAGTTTTGTTAATGATGTAATACCCAAAAGAAATAGTAGTTAATGGAGTTTAGTACTCCTTTTGATATTGACACTTTCTACGAGAACTCTGGGAGTTACTTGGGAATTAGTACCTATTAAATTTAATACTTTCAATAAATTAATAAAATAATTTTCCTACTATGCACACTCGTATAGTAGACTTCAACCTGTGAGAGTTAAGACTTAGTAAAATAAATCAAACTCTGGTTACCTAACACAAATACCTAATTCATTAATATGCAGAGCTGTCGCGTGGGGGGTGATATAGGTGCAGTTGCACCAGGCCTCGCGCCTCAGAGGGCCTTGCGCAAAAGGAGGAAAAAAACTGACAAATTTTCACTACATCATACATTGTACATAAAAAAATAAATGAAAGGGAATATATACGTAAGATTGTTTGTTGCTTCGCAAATATACAAAAAAAAAAGAACAATTTCTTGGAAAAATAAAAACAGCTAAAAGTAAAATTGATAAAATACATGAAACTACGGCAGCGTTAGGTCTGTATATCTTACTGTAGGCTACTAGCTAGGAAATATTTGTAATTCACTAGAAGAAGTTGGTGAAAGAACGAAAGACCTTGTTGCCCATTCTGAGTCTTTGTCATTGGTAAACCATGGAGTTACTTCTTATGAATTTGTGTTGAGTTTGCTGTTTTGGTATGACTTGTTGCATGCCATCGACGCAGTTAGTAAAGTGCTACAACTTGGGGATATGAAATTGGGTGTGGCAATCCAAGAAATTAAGGGTCTAAAAATTTTCATTCAGAGCTATCAAGAGACTGGCCTCACATCTTCCATTATTGCAGCAAAAGAAATGATAATAGAATTGGGTAAGAATCCAAAATTTTCTAGTTGCCGTAAAAAAAAAATGTAAAAATTTTTTTAATCAGGATGAATCTGGGCTAGTTGATTTTGCAACATTAGAAAATCAAAGCCAAGCTAAAGCAGTAAAAGATTTTTGAATTAATTATTTCTTACCAATCATTGATGGAGCTCTTAGTTGTATGACAATTAAATTTTGTGAGCTTCAGAAGTATTCAGATTGCTTCGTATTTCTTTTTGACATACCACTGCTTTGTAAAATGGAAGAAGAACTGCAGAAGTGTTGCACAAATTTTGCTGTAATGCTTCAAGATTGGTGAATTACTAGTTGTAGATGGAACTGATTTATTTTCAGAGCTGAGATTATTTAAACATACAGTTTCTCTAGATATGAAAACAACATTGGATGCCCTTCAATTTTTAAAATCTATGTGGGATTCATATCCAAATCTCACTATTGCGTATCATATTCTCCTCACTCTACCCATCACAGTAGCTTCAGGAAAAAGAAGTTTTTCTAAATTGAAGCTCATCAAAAATTATTTAAGAAGTACCAAGAAACAAGATCCACTTAATGGTTTAGCAATTGTATCAATTGAAAGTGAGGTAACTCGCAGCTTTGAATTAAAAAATTTGATAGATCGTTTTGATTCACAAAAGGCAAGAAGAATAAATTTTGTTTAAATAGGTTACTTTTATTTTATATAATACATTTTTTATTTTGTAATACACTTTCTATTCTGTAATTCATACAATTTTCCCTCAAAAATTAGACAAATTTGAGTAACTTCTGTATTAGGGAGAGTGGATGGAGTGAATTTTGTTAGAATTATAGAACTTGTAAGCATTGGAATAATTACAAAAAGACACGTTTTTTGGTAAATCCCTTTATCCCTCCTCAATAATAATAATAATAATAATAATAATAATAATAATAACCAAGACTTTACCACAGTCCACAGGCCTCATTTGGGCTCTTCTAGCAGGGAGTGTGGAGGTGTCTCACCCTCCTAGCTCGATGTTAGTAGGAAAAATTGTGATGAATTTAGCAAAATTAGATGACTTGTTTTTTCTTGATTGTAATTTTATACTTAAAAAAAGTTGGCTGAATTAGGAATTTCATCCCCCCCTGGAAAAACTAATTCGGAGAGCCCCAAAGGCTTCGCTAATTTTATCTTGCACCCGGCCTTGCAAAGTCACGGGATGGTCCTGTTAATATGGTATATTAAAGTCAATCATAACAAGGTACAATTACATGAAAAGCATTTGTTGAGAAAGTAAACTCAAGAACAAACACATTTACTAAGGATAGGTATGTTAATTTATATACCTTTAAATCAGAATGTTATACCTAAAATTATAGTACGATTAGGTTTAAGATAATTGGACATTGTTTTAGGGAAGAGCAAGTGTTTTGTCTCTATTTTCCACATGGAAAATACATTTAAGTAGGGTTCTTGGTTAACGGAAAGTGTTCGTATGTTTTAATTAGGTCAAAGACTGCTATGAATATTCAAGTAAAATTTTATATCGAATATTTGCCATAAATTACAGTTATGATTTACACATAAAGAAGAAGAAGAAGTGTCATGGACTGTAAATGGACTGTAGTAATTTTAATCGGAAATGAATTTAAAATGTACCTAATTGCAAGAATATGTTCGACTATAAATAAAATTTGGTCGAATATATTCGTTACAAAAGATTTATATTTCATTTTAAGGAAATTTCAAATGTCTCCATCCTCAATGTATTTCTAACTAAACCTAAAATACTCACTCTTCGCTTGGCACTTAACTGGTTAATCCTGGTTTTGCTACACCTGAAAATAATGCCTTTAGGGTCATTTGAAATTTCGAATAGTTCGAATGGTTTCATGGACATTTTGACTTTGTGATTGTACTAGTGATAAGCTAAGCTTGTCTTGGTCTCTTAGTTTCAGACATTCTGTAGGATCAAAGGCCAAACCAGTATCAAAACTAGACTAGTATACTTTATTCAGTCTAAGAAGGTAAAGTTTCAAGGAGGGCCATAATAGTTTTCATAATTATCAATAAAAAACCCGTAACTTTTTTACAACATCCGTCCCAAAAGCACATTTTTTTATGGGCCCTGATGAAACAAAGAGTAGTGAATCACTTGCAACTTGAATTTTTTGCACATCTCGATTAATTTCTCGCATGGGTTGGCTACTTTTTCATTTTTTATTATTTCTTACTGGAAACAAAATGCTAAATTTTTAAAAACATTCTAAAAACAAGCTAACTGCAAAAAATTCAAAAAAAAAGTTCTAGTTTAAAAAAAAATTATTAATTATTTTTGAATCTGATGAAAAAAAAATTCGATATTTTTTAAGGGAAAGTTTGGGGTTGAAAAAAATATTGTATGACACACGTGCAAAGTAGGTGATTGATACTTGTGTGATTTGCAGCACTCGCCTTCGGTTTGCGTGAAAAATTCAAACTCATATCAAAATCACCTATTTTTTTCACTTGTATCACAAATAACTATTTCACAATACCCACTTGCATGAAAAATAGACGATTTCATTTATCTGGCTCAAAAGTATAAAAAGAAATAAAATTTCAACACAAACTAAAAATTATGACTTTGCAGGTCACTAACAAATTAATTCATTTTTTGCAACCTCTCCTAAATGCACCCGTGACTTTGCTTACTTGTATACCTCAACTTTTATAAATAATACTATTTTTCCAACTATTGTACTTGCAAAATTTTTGGAATAGTATTGTAAAAGAAATTATCTGATACACTAATGAGTGAGATAGGTGATTGAAGCTCGTGTTATTTGCTTTACATACCTAATCACACTTATAATAGTTATTGCAATCTTAGACCATTCATACTCGTATCACAAATAAGTATAATTTTCCACATAAATGATTGAATAGTAAGCTACCTACCTACACTTTACAATTAGAATGTAGAAAGAGTACTTAATTGCTGATGAGTTGTGATGTTTACACCACTCGTCCTCAGCTCATTGCTACCTCAACTGACACCGCGCAGGAATCGTGCAAAATGTGAAAAATATATGTTAATAAAATAAGAGTATTCTCCACTCATACACTAAAGAGTGGTTATTATTGCACTGATATTGGTCAGCAAAGTTGAGATATTTACAAATCAATTTGGTACAGTCAATAAGGATTTTCACTACTTCACTACCTATTATTGTAGTAGTAATGGAATTTTTTCTTAGCCGCGTTTTTATTTATTTCACAACAAAGTTAACCTCTCGATAATTAATAATTATTGTTCAAAATTCTATTTATAAATGAAGTTTACCAATTTAATTGAACAGGTGATAACTTCTTTTTGGTGGATTTGTTGTAAAAAATATCGTACTCAACCACACTTAAAAACTCTTGATAATCATCTCACTGTGATTAGAGCAGTTGCTTGTAGCTTATTCAGTAACTCCAACTTGTCGACAATCACTATTTGTTAGCTTGTTGAATAAAATACTATTTTTGAGTGTAACTTAAACAATTTTAATTCTATATTAACCCTTTAATGCCTAATGTATACTATAGGATACATCCTCTTCATTGGTTCAAATAAAATACAGATTTGGTCAATTCAGTAAACTGGATAGTGGATGTTGTAAATTTACCCTTCATTTACACTATATACAACTAAGAAGTCCCTTGATCAAATACATGAGCTGATATGAATTGTTGATTATAATCTGTTATCATGAAACACAGAACTTGTCAAACAGCTTCATTCATTATTTTATTTTAAGTCCATAAAAAGTGCAAAAGTGGTTAAATTTTTCAACTTTCTATTAAAAGAACATCAAGGGTAAGATAATGTGCAAAAACTTCATTAATATATCTAATTTTTATCAATCTAGTATCGATTAAAAACATATGTATCTTATAATGCACATCAGGAAATTTACTATAATCACAGGTTTGTATCTTATAGGACACATTGGGCTGAATCAGTCATGAAATTTCCACCAGAATCGCAGTCAAGGAGCTCTAAAATTTTGTCACTATGTTTTTCTCACTGCTTTTATTTATTTCATAATAAATGATAAAATTTAACTATTATGATTCATTTGCATTACCAAAAGTTCTAGCCAAGTATAACTAATGTGATTTATTTTAAACATTTTTTTATGCTTTTATTGTTTTAATTTACTTACCTCTGTTTTGTTTATTTTTTTTAGTTTTACTTTTTATATTTACAAAAACTTAACCTTATGTTTATCGAATATATTTGGATAATTTATCAATTGAAGGAAGCAAAAAAAATTGAAAGGCTTGAAAGAAAATAATGATTGATTATTATCCAAGTATATTTGATAAACAAATTTAAATTTTAAATTGTCTACAGATATAGGTTAAAACAGTTTAATAAATATAATGTCAAAACATTATTTGAAATTAATTTTCCTATTGTACTCATCGATTAAACAAAAAAAATGGCATGAGTTCCAATGGGAACTTATGACGAATTGATGTGTAAACATGACAGTGTGGTTGTTAGCGTGGGTATTGCGCACGCACACAACCGCACACCTATACGCCAACAGTTTACAATATTGTAACTATTATGAGAGGTATGAGTTATGATCATAATTCTCATTTTTGCCTTTACTAGAGTATTAGACCGAGCACTAAGATGTTTATACATCAAAAAGTTCTCTGGATCAACTTTCTGTCTTCAATGCTCACGGAGTTGAATGCATTTAATTTATCCCCTTACAGAATTTGTAGCAGACAACTCATCTTGCAATAATTTATTTATCTTTGGCACAACTCCGTGAGAATTGAAGATGAGTAGTTGGTCAAGAGAAAATGTTCTAATGTATTCAGCGAGTACAAGTTTCGATGGTAAAAAAGTATATTTGAAGAAATTTTTTAAATTTCCTAGGTTGCTTTTTCTGTGAAAAGTTTGAAACAAATGATTTGCAAACCCATGTTTATAAAAAAGTAACTTTATTTCTTATTTCAACACGTACACTGACAAAATTTTAAATGGTGCCGACCTCTCCCAGAACGTACTGCATAGCTGTGCAGAAGTCCAAGATCAGCTCATAAAACTTATATATTTATTGTTGATTCACTACACTTAGGAGAATAAAAATGTAGTTTTTCAGCCCATTTAGGTTGGCAAAAAAAAAAGAAGAAAAAGTGATTAAGTACGTAGGTACTTTAGGTATGATTAAACTTGCATCACGTTTTCTCAGAATTTATTTAATTTTTACAGAATCACAACTCTTTTCCACTTTAAAAAAAAAAAAAAAACTCAGTCATCACCAATCGTTGTAGATAGGTATCTACACATAATTAGCCCAAGAATTTTGCAAGAGATAGGTACCAGATTTTTTTGCTCATTTATGTTCCAGCTGAATCGTCATTCGACACGATAACGAGAGTAAGAAACCGCCAATTAGGCACTGGAGTATTATATTGATATACGATAATGAGGAGAACAGACCAAAAAAAAAAAGAAAAAAAAAAAAAGACTACCTATAATGAAAAAACGAGCATCTAATTAACAGAAATCGGTATTGTTCAGAAATTAATTAGTTCCGATGTTCGTATTTTAATGAAAATATTTAATTGGGTACGATGTTGTACGCTTTCTTTGTTGACTCAGCTGTATATATTTGGTGGGTATAGGCTATTGTCTGGGTGAATAGGTACAGAAAACGTTCTGTTGAATATCACATAGTGTGCTATAAACCTAAGTTCATGTATTCTTAAACGTTGCTCACTATATTCGATAATGACAACATAAATAATTCGAGATTATGAACAAGCCTACCAAGAGAGCATCCATGATATCAGACTGAGAACCAGTCCTCGAAAAAACAGGACAACTTTTCAAATTTTTGGTGAAATTTGCAGATATTGTCGTAGGTATGTACAGTGATACAAACAGAGTAAGTAAGTTTTATTGAATACAAGAATTAAATCGGTGTGAGAGTCAACTTAACACGCATAGTTAATTACCTAATTAGTATTTGGCAGCGATGAATGAAAATTTTGAGATCTCTTCAACCAAATTAGTTATTCTATGTGAAAATTCTTTCATAGTATTAGCTGAAATATGAGTGTCAGGTGAAATATCTACCTTTGAAACTGCTGGTTTCTCAAAGTTTTTTTTAGGTGGTCGGTGTAACGGCCAAAAGAGGTGGTAATGTACCTAATTAGAACCACTTTCAGTGTTACACCATACACGAGATATTTAAGACTGGACAAGCATTAATACCTCTATAATAATTTAAGTATTCAATTTATCATCCACAACTATCGTGGACCTTAACGTATTTGAGAGACTCAATAATATTTAAAACACAAGGATGAATTAACACTTTTAATAAAATAATAATTTGTACGACAACAGTACTTCAAATAATATGTTAATTACTATACAATAGATTTAACGTATAGGATTACAACCCTTTAGACAAGACTGTCTATTAACTAGTAGCTCTGTAAAAGAGGCTCTAGGTACTGAGTAGGAACTGTGTCTTATTCCTTCGAATCGAGGTTTTATATACTCATTTGGAGTATGAAAGTGTACGTGTCGGATAGGCTAAGTGAGGTAGGGGATTGTTATTATAGAGTTGTGCTGACTCGCGATATACTCAAAGGGCAGTCACAATTAGGTCATGAATATAGAGACATTATATCTATATATGTAAAATTAAATACTGGTAATTTAGTGGTTGTTTACAAAGAGCTATAGGATGTTTTCATTATTGATGAATACCTACATTTTTGGTATTCAAAAACGTGTAAACGAATATGTTCGTCATATTTAAAAATAGAAGAAAATATGCGTTACAGTTGGTCCAGTAGAGCTGTTTGTGACGTAGGTATTAGATGCAACGTACTTACTCAAAAACATTTACTATTCTAGGGATTCAATTTTTTCTATAAGAAAATAACCTTGTCATAGTCAAGATTAATCAATGGGAGGGGGATTTATAGTTTGAAAATACTTTCAAGACATGAAAATTTATATTTTCCCTGGGAATTCATTTTTCCGACTGTCTTCTTCTCAAAACAGACGCTAAAACCTTAAAGTAGAACTGAGAACTAACTTTCAAACAGAGCCAATACTAAACTATAATTCCTAATGAAAAATCTCTGAACTTGATAAGATATTTCAGCTGTTTGAGTTTTCACTCCTCTGAACTGACATGGATACAAAAATCATTAAAAAGATTTGAAAACCATCTTTGAAAAAAACAGATTTAGAACTGGAACTTTTAAATTTAATTACAGCTCTCAGAGTTAATCTTTCAAAAGAAACTTAGCAGAAACCATTTTAGGATAGGCATTTACATGGGGCAAATTTTTTTGAAAATCCATCATGTGGGTGAGGCATGATACTGTGACAAAAATAAAAAATAAATTTCAATTTATAATAATTATATAAAGTGTCCGTTAAAAACAAATTGAAAAAAAGGAGTTTTGTGTTTTTGTTTTTTTATAGTTTGAAAAAAATATATTACATACCAAGGTTCTAAAGTGAGCTTTAACATGTGAGGGGGTTTGTAAAACAATCGCTGTGAGTGAGCAATTTCTGAACCTCCAATGATGGCAACACCTATACATTCTATAAGAGACAAGGGGCAGGTCATTGTAAATTTTTCTGCACTGGGCTACAGCATATCACCAAATTTTTGCAGTTTCTGAAAAAATTTTTATGCAGAACTTTAAAGAAGGGGATGTTTCACATCTAAAGGCTACTGGTGTCTAAACATGAGTTTTTCAGTTGCATGCTGAGTTCCAATTGAATCAAATGAAACATACCACCATTTTGGGTCAGGAATATCACAGCTGATCTTGACATACTTGTAAGTAGACTTTGTTTAAAAAAAGTATTAGGCATATTAATTTCATATAGTTTTTCAGTAAATTCTAGTGAATACTCGTAACAGCCAGTTAGATATTCTTGAATGAATGCAATATTGCATTCTCCGTAATATTTGTTGTACTTATAAGCATATTCTAGTAAATATGTGTCGGTCAATTTTAATAATACTGTATAAGTATCAGTGTTTTGCAAGGGTGTATATATAATATGTTACACTCATACGGTTCAAAGGTGATTGTTTATAAGTGAGGGAGTTTGTGAAATGAGTGCAGTGAGTGAGCAATCTCCAAGCCATGTAAACTCACTTTTGAACCTTGTTAATGAAGATATTTTATATAATTAATGATCAGAAAGCAATAAAAAAAAAATTCTATCAAATGATGAGTCGTAGACAAAAATTATAAAAAACAAAATAAAATATCAACATCCTCATGATTGCAGATTTAACATTTAATTCAGAATGTGTAACTTCTACTTCAATGTAAAGTGAATGTGCCTCCATTCAAAAAGATGCTTCAGGTTTTTATATGGAAACACGTTCACTTGGCATTAAGTTTACATTTATCAATGATAAGAGCTACTTTTCAGTTGTAAAATACCAGTATAAACATTGCCTTTCTGATCATGTATTATATAATATTATGTTATTAAGTACATTACGCACCACGGTTCAAAAGTGAGAAATTACATATGAGAAAGTTGGCAAAATGAGCGCGGAGAGTGAGCAATTTCCAAGTCAAGTAAACTCAATTTTGAATCTTGTTGAGGAAGTTATTTTATATAATTAATGATCAAAAAACAACAAAGTATTAAAATTCTATCATAATGATGTGTCTTTTATGAAAATTATAAAAAACAAAATAAAATATCAACCTCCTCAATGTAGCAAATTTAACGTTTCATTTAAAAAATGTAACCTCTACCTCGACGTAAACTGAACATGCTTCCATGTAAAAACATTCTTCATGTTTTTATATGGAGGTGCGTTCCTTTTATATCGAGATTATATTGATCAATGATATGAGCTACCTTTCACTCGAAAAATACCACCATAAACACTGCCTTTCTGATCATCTATCATAAAAAATAAATTATGATATAGGAATGAGTGCCAGGTATTTTGTAGAATTGACAATTTGATTTGCACGCTAAAGAGCCCTCGGTATCCACTCCAGTTTGAATATCGCACTAATTAAGATGTGCAACTTTTTTTTATTATTTTGATTATTATATAAACTTCCTGCACCTAATACCTAGATCAGTAGTCTTCAACATTTTTGCCCCCATGGCTAAAAATACAGTTTTGAAGATGGCTGGCGGACCACGAAATAATAAACTTGGGTACAAAACGTTCATTAGCATCAGTGTCTTATGCCGGATTTACCTATAGGAGAGGGAAGTTACTAATGGAAAATATAATTTTGGAAGTGGAGCGAGTTTAAAAAATGTTTCAGGTGTTTTTTCTACTTAGAAACTGGTATTTCTATTTATTGGAGCCTTATGAGGAAGATTTGACACGAAAAATCACACCGCTGTGGATGTGACCCTAATTAACATTATAAAAAATTAAAATTTAATCACTCGGTAACTTTTAATTTTATATTTATATTTCAAAATCCCAAGGGTGAAAACTATTCATCCCCTACCTACCTATTATAAAAAATGAAAATTTGATATTTCCCCATTAATTTGTAAATTCTTTTGTATGCCTCCAAAAATTATCTCGCGGGCCACGGGTTGAAGATCACCGACATAGATTATATTTTTCTTGAAATTTACTTCTAACTTTTTTGATCGCATGTTTGTGATCGAAACATGCGATTTCCACGCATTTCATGAATGGTGAAGTCATGTAATTTTTATAATTCCAAACATTCTCTAAAAATTAAAAACAAATCTACAAAACTGTAAAAATTGGTAAATAAAAGAGACAAATATATGAAAATACGAAATTAAGCTAAGATTTTAATCAGGTATGAATAAGTAAGTATAATTTGTAATAAAGTTAAGGATTTTTTTTTAATGTCATTAAATTACCATACTTTTAATTATAGTTAATGTTTGAAATTTTTGTTATTTTCACTACGGAAATAGTAGCTACCTATGGTTTTTTTTTCACGAAGATAGAAACGCACGTCGACTTAATATCATTTTAATATTTTTACTCGAATAATTTACCCGCATTAAATAATGAGTCAATAATTTTGATAGTAATCCCCGAATTGGTTCTTTTTTATTGAAAGTAATTGTCAGGTTTCTTACGGTTAGGTACTGCTGTTGGAGTAGATACCTAATTATTATTTTAATCAAATAGTTTTAATGATATGATTATTCGTGGATTCTCAGGTCCAAAACTTTTACGCAGTGTCTCTGGTCCTCTGGACTAGTATTTGTAACGAACTAAAATAACCTAATTAATAAGCGAATTCTCGTAAAGTAGGCCTAATAAAAACTCGCGCACGAATGCCTGGAGTAATCTTAGCCAAACAAAATTTATGAAAGTTCGATCGTTTGACCGTGCTTCAGATTTGAAGTTTCGATGATGTCACTAAGTGTTTTGCACATTTAATGATGTCACATAACCTGCTGGACGTTTACGGAGGGTTAACTGGTTGGGTAGTAGGGATCGGTCTTACCCTGGAATCCCATCTGATACTTCATTCTTGAATTTTTTTTTTTTTTTTTTTTTTTTCAAATAATAAAGGCATTGGTTTATGTCTTTATATAAAAGAACAGTTGTGACTTTCAGTTTTAAGTAAAAGTTTTGGTTCTGTATTTGTTCGTTTGAAAGATAGTTCTCATTTCTGCTTTAAGGTTGTATAGTGTGAGTTTTGAAAAGTGAAAACTCAAAACAATGGAAGCTGTAAAAAAGTTAAACAAAATTCTTAATTGTTGACCTGTTCTGTTGAAAGTTAGTTCTCATTGTCAGTTCAGCTTTGGATTTATATGTGAGTTCTGATCAGTGGTGAAAACTCAAAACACTAGGAGCTGTAAATAAGCTGAAAAGTTTTTATTAAAAGTTTTATTTGTGGATCTTACCTTTTGAAAATTACTTTTTAGTTCTGCTTACAGGTTGTAGTGTGAGTTCTGAGTTGTGAAAACTTCAGAAACTGGGAGCTGTAGGTTAATTAATTTGAAAATTTTCGATAAAATTTAACTTAGGTACCATTTTTTTTAATCGTCATTGATTGATTTTTTTCATTTTTCAAATAAATAGTGATCTCGGCTTGGTCCTGCCTGAAGGTGATATTTATTAGTAAGTACAGATATATTCCCAGTATTTATTGTGTTCTCTGATAGATATATTATTGAGTATAAGATTCATGCTTTACAATGCGTCCCACGAATTGGCAACTAAACTTTGGTAGTTGATGGTAATGTATTGCCTATATAAAGCGAGTAAAAATTGTTATTAGAATATATAGGTAACGAAATTAGGTCCAACACTGCATGGTAACTGAGCCTACATCAATTTTTTTGAAAATACCTATTATTGAACCTTTAAAATTTGGCAATTCCTTCAATAAGGAATATTATATTGTATATAGACCACATGTTGATGTAACGTTTTTTACTAATGAAGTGTTACTTATACCGTTTAACTTGGCAGTTGATTACAGGCGTTTAAAATTACCCCTACGAAAATAATGCTTTAGAACTTAGTGTTCATTTATATAAAAAAACACTTTCGCAGCAAACTTCGCAAAAAAAAGTAGATTTTCTTTGTTTAAAAATCACTTCTATCACCAAAATTCTTCTAATAAAGTAATATATAAAATATTTATTTCTTTTGCAAAAAATTACCAATATCCCACATTATACGATGCATTCGGTGAAATATACTTATTAATTATCATATTTTCAAAATATTTTATGAATGTGTCAAAAATTATTATTTTTTTATGTTATAAAAAATTAAAAGGAGGGAAAACCACATTGAATAGCTAATAAGTTGAGAACAAATTGACCAATCCAAACCAAAATTGGTAGTTCTGGTCCTTGTATGAGATGTACTGTTTGTACCAAATTTCGTGACTATTAAAATAGAATTGCAATTTTTATTAAGATAACATTAGCACCTCCAACAGCCCCAGGGAATGAACCACCACACCAATAAGAGCCAAATTTGGAATCATGTTAGATATACTTTAAATCAATACATGCATCAAATTTTGTGACTATAGCTTGAAAATTACTCCTTTTAAAGCTATTAATCTGCTAAAACTGCAACAAAATCGCCTCTATCAAACGTAACGTAAAGCATATCCGCTCCAAAATTGGTAAATATTATCCTTGATTTAAAACACATAAGTATACCAAATTTTAAATTTCAGGCCAATCGATTCAAAATTGCGACCTGTACGTTGATGTTCAAAAAAAAAAAAAATTCATATGAACTGACCTACCCGACGGACTATGCTCCCGATCCAAACAAAAAACAACAAGAATCTTCCTTAGATGAATCCGAATATATTCTTTAAATTTCAAAACCATCCGATCAAAAGTACATAAAAGAAATTAATTTTCAAAAATAGTGCTAAAATGCTCAGAAAATCATGAATCGAAAAAGTACCCACTCCCATCTTTAGGTCCGAATATTCGAGAAATTTTAATAAGTAGATTTTTGAAAAAAATCTACTTAAAAAACGTAGAACATCTCTTTTTACGTTGGTATTTTAATTTATTGTTTTATCGAGCAGTACAATTACAGGTATAGGTGCTATTACCTTATTTTTACCAATCACCAGTATCGCAGTCGATTCTCAGGACACCCTGCATAATAGATGTGTCACATTCAGTTCGTTTTTCCAAACGTAAAATGTATTCGAGTGAAAAAAATAAATACATATTAATTTTTGAATTCCGGCCATTACTCTTTCACATTTTTTTTCTAGAATCAAATCGACGATGTCCCGCAATTCCTCACAGAATGGGAAGACGATGCGACAGAAATGTGTTACCAAGTGACTGCGGCCACATGGAGCTACATCACAAACATTACCGAATATAATAAAAATAAATTGGTAAGCAAACTCGTGTGAAATAGGAAAAATCCTGTAGGTACCTACCCACTATGGGTACCTTATTTATTATGTATAGTCTTTATCTTCAACAACCGCCGCCGTTGAAAATCTTCCAGATGGAACTTCACGCTTTGAATTCGAAATTCGAACGTTCGTCCTGGAGAAACGCCGTGACCATTCGATGGAATCGTATTTTGGACCCGTTAACTCAACGACAAATTAAATTACTTTCCACGAAACGTCATTACGCTTTAAATGATACGCAATTTTCCGAGGTACCGTATGGTCATTGAACGAGTCCAAATGTGACGAAGTCGATTATATACCTACAAAAAACTGTGTGTGAATTGAAATTAAGAGTTTTTTGCATTTCATTTTCATTTTTTTTTTTTTTGCAGTTACAACAGCTGATTGTTGACATGAAAGAGGTGTACACGAAAGCGAGAATTTGTCCTTATAAAGGTACCCATCCGGGATCCTGTGAACTGGCTTTAGATCCAGGTATAATATTTTCTTCTAATTTGAAGATAGATAGGTAGGTACTTATAGTCGTACATAGTTGTGAGATTTACTATGTATCGATATTAATTATGGAGCAGGTATTTTTTTATGTTTAAACAATTTACGATGAACTACAGATTTTGGATCACTTTTTTCTCATACGGCCATATTTCCGAGAAAAATATTTGCGGAATGCAATTTTACAATAAAATAGAAGTATAGGCCCATTCCTACTACTTTTTGTAACGACTTTCTCCCCCACCCTCCATATGAGCTATGAGCTCTCAAAATGTAACGTCGTGACCCGCGTTAAGAAGACAATACCAAATGTGGATCAGTTGAGATGAAAAAATTTTTTTAAAAATATGATAATAAATTCTACACTTACTAAATGTAGGTACACCGCTAGCTTTGTTTTGCACACTTCCTAAATCATCTGTTCCCAACATGCATCTCATCGAAAATTTACTTTTATTTATGTGTAAACATGTTAGCCGGCAGTATACACTCTAGTGGAGGCTAAAAGGGGAATTACGATTATAACTCGTTTGTCTTACAAGTTACAATATTGTAACTGTTAGCGTGTAGGTGTGTGGTTGTGTGCATGCGCAACACACACATTCACAACCACACTACTATGTTTGCGCATCAATACCTCACGAGTCCGGTGTGGATCATAACAGTTATGGGTATTTTTTTCACGGTGTTGTGGAATATATTCAATTACACTTTCAAACTTCCATTCTGATAACAATAAAAAAAAAAAAAAAAAACGAAAAAATAACCATTTTATGATAAGATATATTATCTTTCTTCTTGTATTCACCCTTTCACATAACTGTAGGAGGGATAAAAGATTCAAAATCAAGCGAAACATATTCTACGGATGATTGCCTATTAATAAAGCCCCAAAATTAACATAATTAATGTGCCTATCTCTAATTAAGCACATTTCAAAATTTTGGAACAAATTTTCTTTAGTAAAAACAGCACTATTTTTTATTATCCTACTTAGCACACTTTGTAACATTGAGCTGAGGATAGTTACGAAAAAAGTCAGAAGCCTATACGTTCAGTCAAAGAGGATATTTTTATTTACGTTGTCATAGGTTATCATAGGTGTTTTTAAAATGGTGTTGTACGTAGTGACGTTTAAATCTGCTAATTTGTAAGATTTTCCGTGGCTCCTTGCTATAAGGTGAGGACTGTCACCCAGGCAACCTATGTTTGAATCTTTATGTAAACAAAAATTTTTTTTGTAATTTTATTTTTTCGTTATTATTTTTTCTATTATTTTCACGTTGTATCTTTCAGAGTGGATTAGTCATATTATAATATATTGTATACAAAAAAAAAAAAAAAAATCCAAAAAAAGGAGGAACTGTCTTATTACTTTCATTCTGTACACTTTTTCTGAAATCGCCTTTATCTGATTACAGACACTTGTAAAAAAGTCAGCCAGGAAAAATGTCGAGAATACTTTTGATACCCATATAGTGTGTAACCTATCGTAATTTTTTTACAGCCGCAGCATAGGGCCTTCAAAATTTTGACCCACCACTGAAAGTGATCCAAAACTGGTAATTTACCTTATTGCCTGTGCAAATAAAATTTTTTATGAAGGCAATGGAGAGAAAAAACAATGTTTTAACAACGATGTTACAAAATGACAAAAATATGTAAAATCTGTTCGTGTTCTTGGTAGCGTTAAGGAAGGTAGAATAAATCTATAGGAACTCTCGTGTCGCCATTTGAGAGCCATTCCTATTATCAAAAGGTACCGAAGCAGGAATGAGGATTTTATTCCATGCAGGGTGTCCCTAGAGATTACAATGAATCCTGAATAAATTGCCTATTCGAAATTGCAGTAGGCAACTTATAATGCAGTTATGTATTTTTGACGTATAAACTTCGAAAGTACACAGTTAGGTACGAGAGCTTTTTTTTATCGTAGGTACTCCATGAGTATAGCAAGATTCGATCATCAAAAATATAGTTCAAATAATTTTTTGAAATCCTTCATTTGATTTTGCTATAGAAAATAAATTGAAAATTTGAGAGTCAGAAACTGGAAAATAAATACGTATGTTTTTAGGGAACTTTTTTTCGTAATTATTTTTATAAGTACTAATAGTTCTCAAATTATCGCGGACCTCTCCCGGACACCCTTTATATCATAATATTGAAATTGGCTTCAAAATGGTGACTCGACAATTCTTTTTGTCTCACTATAGCTTCCTTAGTAGCGTTACTTAATGTTCTTGCATCTGTTTATGAATGCTTATGTATAAAAACCTTTTCGAATGTAGATACTAAACGTCCAGACACACAGGCAGAAAGACAGTCAGAGAGAAACACACATAGGCTACAATGGGAGGGCATACGTTTGACATGAACTATAGATTCTATTTTTTGAAATCCATAGCAATCTCTTTCAAATGGTTCGAATAACTGACCCTGTTCTTTTTCATTTTGATTTTACAGATGCACATAGAATACTGTCCAAATCTAGGGACTACGAGGAACAGCTACACGTGTGGAAGAGCTGGAGGGATGCAGTTGGGCCATTCGTCAAACCACGTTATCTACGATACATCGAGCTAATAAATGAGTCATCTAGACGGAATGGCAAGTTATTTTTAAGGTCATTTCTCAAAATATGTGTTTTGAAAATGTACGAAGTTACACACATAGAATTT
Source organism: Ericerus pela (assembly GCA_011428145.1). Taxonomy (NCBI): domain Eukaryota; kingdom Metazoa; phylum Arthropoda; class Insecta; order Hemiptera; family Coccidae; genus Ericerus; species Ericerus pela. The sequence continues at coordinate 324,475 of WOFM01000185.1, read as the reverse complement.
TAATTGTGAGAGCTTTACCCTTGAGCGAGATGTCTCAACATTTCTTTTAATGGGTAAATTACAACAGACCGCAGTAGCGTGGAAATTAATTGAAATAAGTAGGCCAATATTCGTTCATATTTTCCTACTTTTTTGCTCAGTGTAAAAATGACCTGAAAATATTGGGTTCACCTAATAGCAGGAGTTTGAGTGATCATAGCTAAGTTTCGTATGTTTTATCAAATTATTTTAATATGTCTACCAATAAATTAATTGACCAACCGTAACAAAACCATCCAACAGTCAAGATCCAGTGTCAGTGGCACAGTTGTAGTGGCGAGAAACTTTGTTGTTCCACCCCCTCACGAGTTCCCAAAATATGTATTTCTCTGAAAATACCTCACAAGGTAATAAATTACCTTAATAATGAATGCTTCTTTACTAATACAATCGTTGGTTGCTGACCATTCCAAAGAACATTTTGTAGAGATAGGTTGGCATTCTTGACCAGATTCCATCCTATATCACTATCACAGTTCCATTTATATTTTGTCTCATTAGCTTTGATAGTTGGTAACTATTATTATCAACCATGTGACAAAACAAAAATTTCATGTTGATGGGTGAGTAAAATCACTATAATAAACGAACAAATCGTTAATTATTTCATGAAATTATTTCCCCGATATTATTTTGCAAATTATTCCCTCAATGAGACCCACACAGCCATACAGACACAAAAAAAAAGTTAGTAGTCTCCTCCAAAACAACAATTCTGCAGAGTTACAAGAAATTGAGGGTTGGCACAAACCAAAGCGCCACGGAGTAGCGCTTCAATGCTTGCACTATTATAAACAGCAACTGTTGATTGGTGAAATATATCACCATATGTGCAAGGAATTGAGAAACTATTTTAAATACAAGAAATTATGTGATCTGTGAACTATACAATAAGGAAAGATGACATAGGACAGTCGGAGATAAATGTACACACTTGACAGAAGGTTACCAACAGGAAAACAAAGATACCCAATTAGCAGTTCTACTTTTATTGTCAACCACCGACACCATAGCAGAGTGTATACGCTGCTACATTTTGATAGCTGAGGCAAGAGCATTAGGTTCCTGTTGGTTGGAGGTTCGATTCCCTAAACTGGCAGGATACTAAAGTGGTGACCTCGATGTGATGAGAATGCAACCTTCCCAGCACCATCTACCAGCCATTACTGGCAGCTGTAGTTTGCCCACTCTCCCCTCCTCAATGAGGTGTTGAGTGGCAGTTTTTGTAGGTGTACTAATACAATTTGAGGATGAGGGGTAATATTCACCATCTTCCTTACACACACATCACCATTTCACTTGCTCCACAACCACTGATTTTTACTGCGTTCTACACGTACTGAAGGGGAGTGGTGTGGTAACTAAACATATAAACTTCACTCTCATTAGCTCTGTTTGATTGGACTACACCAATTTACACCAACATACACTAGGAAGGCAGATTCCACAAATGTAGGAATGTTATGTAACTTTGCACCAAGTTTTACTTGAGTATTTGTGGAATATCCATACCGGTGTAGGTTGGTGTAAGTTAGTGTAATCCTATCAAACAGAGCTATTGTCTACTTAAAGGTATACGGTTCTACATTTTAGTGGTTGAGATGGGAGCATTACGGTCCTATCAGTCAGAATTTCCATTCTCAGCATTGTCAGGAATGAGAGGATTACGGAAGCATCGTGGGGTATATTTCTCCGGAGACACGCATGGACATTGATATGTTAATTGTGAATTTGTGATTAAATCCTAAGATTTGCCTTTTTTTCATACAACCCAGTAACCTATCTGACAGAATGAAAAATTGAAAAAACGAAATGGAATTAGCAAAAAAAAAAGGAGAAAAATTCTGTAATTCTGACTTCACACCTCAAACATATGAAGCAGTCATTCAAAGGTCCTCCACCATTCTCTACTGAAAAGAGAACAAGAGCAACCACCGACCACCCTAACAAAGGAAAAATTTGAAACATTTTTCATGGAACCTGCCTGAAATTCTTGGGAATGATGAATAGTGCATTGTGATAGCTAAACTGCCTGATCACTCCACGTAAAAATTAATACACATGCAATATTTTTGGAGGCTAAATACTCCCTAAAATCATAAAAACTCCGAACAAAATATAATCTTACCATTAACTCGCTGATAGCCTAGGTATATGATTTTTTTTTTCTTTTTCGAAAAGGTTTTGGAGATGCTGGCTACGAAGAGCGTTCAATTTACGAATTACCTGATCTGGAATCTGAATTGTCCACCTTGTGGTCACAAGTACTTCCATTGTACAAACAACTATATACGTATGTGCGAAGACGTTTGGTCGACTACTATGGAACGAGGCGAATTAAACCTGACGGTCCAATTCCAGCACATGTCTTCGGTAGGCTGAGTTTAGACATCATATATTTTAAGCGTTTGATGTAGGCAACCAACTACGCAATTTTAATAGTCGCAGCTGCATAGTTGCCTTTGGCGTGTATTTTGGACATATGTGCTTTTGAGAACGTCTCTGTGGTTTAATTTTCTAAGTTTATGGTTGTTTAATTTTTCTATTTTTCGTTTTTTTTGTTTCAACATAAATTAATAACGCACTTTATGACATTTCGGCATGCAGGTAATATGTGGGCTCAATCATGGAGAAATATAATCGACATAGTATTGCCATTTGAAGGAAAACGCAGAGCAGATATCACCGCTGAAATGCTCCGTCAAGGATATACAGCACACAGGTTTGTTTGAAGAGTAACCTTAAATTTTTCAATGATGATGCTTTAAATTGAATCAGAAATGAAAAAATACTAAAAAAAAAAAAACAGGTTAAAAGTACAATTTTACGAGAAGAAGATCGAAAAACGTGAAATTTTTTTGTGGTTAGTGAATACGGTATAGCTTTGATTTTGATTTTGGTTCATCTGAAGGAAAGAAAACAAAATCTAAACAGAAATTTGATATTTTTTTCAACAACTACCAAGCGAAAATGTACAGTGAAATTTATTAAACGTATTTATAAGTATTATAACACTGAAAATATAAATTTATTTTAAACAATATTCTTTCAATAATGAATTTATTATGACTATTTTTGCGGAGAAAAAAGAAAATTTCCTAAATTTTTTCTCAAAAAAATTTTTTTTTCTCAGCTAAGATAATCAAAAACTCTAGTGTAGCTATATTTTGCTAGAAAACCATAGTTTGTCAATTAATATATTATTCAAAAAAAAAAAAATCTTATAATCTAAATTAATGTAATGTACGAAAGACGTTCGTAACCCTTACGCCTTATAATTACAAAAAAGACACTTCAAACGACAGAGGCGACTCGCTTTTCTACAAAAATTGTTTTTGTTTTATATTTTTTCGAAAACTACTGAATCAATAAGCATCACTCTATCAGACCGACTTCTACTGAAGAAGTGCATTTCAAGGAAATTTCAACCATTTACTTTTTTTAGTTTTCTTCAAAATCCTGAAAAAACCACTTTTCTCCTTATTGTTTTTACTAGTTTTTTCAGAAACTGCTGAACTAACGGGCACCAAACCTCTATCAGACTTACACATACGTAGGAACGATGTATCGTGAACATTTCAACCTAGACTGTTTTTTAGTTTCTTCAAAATCTTGGAAACACCACATTTTCAGGAATTTTTTGTTCTCCAATTTTATCGCGAACCACATAACTAATACGCAACAAACTCGATTTTATCAATCCTGGTACCTTTCGTAGAAATTATAACTCTATTTCTTTTGCTGTTTTTTCAAAACCGTGAACACAAATTTTAGGCGATACATATACAAGGTGTCCCAGTTTCTCTTTCTATATCGCGATGGTATGATAGAACTTCTTTACACAAAAAAAAATTCGCTTCAGATATTATGTTCTCTCTTCAAAATTGGCCGAGTTACAAAGGATGGAAGAAAAATTTTCAAAAAATTAAATGAAAAAACAAAAAAAACTTTTAATAGTCCTTTTTATTTAACCTTAATTCATCGAGTTAAAATTGGATTCATTCCACGGAAACAGAAAAAAAAACGTATATGTGTAAAAGAAGTTGCATGGCCCACGTTGAAAGGCACTTTTGTAAAAACATGTTTTCATGAAATTTCCTTTTTGAGGTACGCTATGCAATTTGTTTCACACATATACCTTTTTTTTTTGTTTCAGACTAATAATGGAATTTCGACTCGATCAAGGTGAATAAGCAGGACTTATAAGTTTTTTTAAATTATTCCAAAATTTTTCATTCAAACTTTTTTACTGACTTATAACTCCCTCGGTTTTGAAGCGAGATCATGTGTGAAGAGAACTTTTGTTTTCGTATGAACAGTTCTATTATACTCTTACAGGGTAGGAAAAGAAACTGACACACCCTGTTTGTATACATACCTACATAATTATAATTTTATACTTACCTACATAAAACAAATCAGGTGAAAATAGGAAAATAGTATATACCAATCGTTTTCTTTGCTCATGAAATAGATAATTTTCATCATTCCCACCCCTAATCCTTTTACAAGGTCAATTTTAATGCCTATAATTTCAAGAGAACTGGGTAAAAAGGAATTTCGTTTCCATAAATGCTTTTAGCTGTAAGATAAAGTCACAGAATTTTATTTAAATCTGTTTTTGCTTTTACATTAACAGGGTGCATAAAGTTTGTATTTTTATTGCAGAAACAACCTAAAAGTTTTTTTAGTCAATAAAAATTTTTTTCTGATATATTATTTATTTATAGAATTTTTTTCAAAGACTACAGTAATATACTGGTCATTCATTAGTTTTTTCATCATTCAAAAAATTTATCCCTTCTTTCAACATCCAAGTTCCATATCAGAGTTCAACGATAATAGTAAGTGTTTGTTCAGAAATATTATTTTCTGCTTTTCGGATCAACTTAGAGATTTATCATGGGTACACCGGCGCCATCAAACATAACATTACATTTTATCTGTCTGGATTTAATAATATTACACAAACCTATCATTTTTTGTAGAATTTTTCAAGTTGCCGAAGAATTTTTCACATCCATGGGAATGAAAGCAATGCCAGCTGAATTTTGGCGCAATTCTATGATTATTAGACCAGAGGATCGACCGGTGATCTGTAAATCTTCAGCGTGGGATTTTTGCAATGGAAAAGATTACAGGTATAATTATACATATCCAACTATTCATGTATCGAGTATTATGTGATTTTCCAGAGTCTAGGAGGACAGTGTAGGTTTTTTATTGGTTCTGGGAATCAAACCTGGGATCTACATATTCGCTAGCTAAAAGCAGTGAAGTTAACCGCACAGCCATCTCACTGCCAACTATAACTGGCGAATGTATTTTATATTAGACAAGGTATGGCGGTTCCCACACACTCCCCCTAGAGAGACTCAATGTGAGTTGAACAACATTAGATGCTGTGGGAGGTTGAGCAGAGTTAGAAACGCCTCTTATACCTATATGCACAGGCTTATACTACCTATATGGGTTCTATTTCCACTATATAGGGTGCCATCTATTGGTGACTTAAGTTAGGAAGAAAAGTTGTGAGTTCCACCATGCACCACTAGGGTGTATGCATATCCAGCACACGTCAAGAGTCACCAGATGTAGGTTTTTTGTCAGTTTGGGGAATTGAACCTGGGACCTACATATTTGCCAGCTAAAAGCAGTGAAGTTAACCACATGGCTATCTCACCGTCAACTGTAACTGGCGAATGTATTTTATATTAGACAAGGTATGGTGGCTCCCACAGACAGTATAGACCAATTTAAAAAAATCAAACTCTCTGAGGTTGTTTGCTTCTTTATCAGTCCTTATGCAAGTTTATTTGTTTATTTGTTTCTTCACTTATATGTTTTTTTTTTTTAAGTGAAACTTCGTTAAACTGAAAATGGTCATACAATGAAAACTGTGAAACAAAATAAACAAAATCGTCGTGCAAAGAAACACGTGAAATGAAAAAATGTTACCACTGACCCTCCTCACGAAGGCTAAACCTGTTCAACTCTATTTGAATCATTTCCCACTTTGCCTTCTGTATACATTTTCATTTATTGCTTTCTTATCAATGGAATGAAAGTTGTGTGGTTTAATTTTGATGTTGAAGAGTTGACTAATTGATGAAAACAATTTTTTAAATTTGTATGACTTTTTCTGCATTTTAATGTTTATACAAAACAAAACCAAAAATCATGTTGCCAACAAAACATGCATTCTTCAAAATACAAATTCCAGCATAACAAGTTTCATTTTCACCATCTGTCCCAGTATATTCCACAAGATTTTATGCACAATTAGAAGTGTTTATATTGAACAGTACAGGAGAGGGTGGAAAATTTTCAAAGGCAGTGTTGGGCGACATAACATTTTTATTGTAAAAACGAAAAATCAACCTTTTGAGAAACATATTTTTAAAAAGAATAAAAATATTTTCCTGTTATACCACCATATTTTTAAAAAGCATGGCGGTCAGAATCCCTTGCCTCAAAAAGCAATTATGAATATATGTTCAATTAGAATACCTAATAGAATACCAACATGTTCTGGAACACAAAAAATGCCTAAAAATTTGTTTCACACTAAAGCAAACCCAGAGGAAATCTGAAGTGGTTCAATGTAATTAACCCTTGGTGACAAAATCCCTCAAAAAACACTGTATAATATGCTCTACTGCTTCTACTAAAGTACTATAGAATACATGTCCTTCAACATAAAAAACATCTAAAAATTATTTTCTTTTATGCAGATCACGTACTTTTTTTTTTTTTTAATTTGTAGCCCTTATCCCCAGGGGAAATTTAGAGCAGCAAAATTATAAATCCACTTTTGTTATTGTGTACCTCAAATATTTCTTTTAAACCACCATTAATTTCCCTTTTCTACCAACTGAAAACTTTTTGTTGAGGCTTCCAAAAAATTATGGCCCCCTGGCCCGTAACACCAAAAACCGCCCCTATATAATTTGACTAAAACAAAAAGACACAATAGAACTCTTTCAGATAAACTGCGCAGATTACTCAATCAATATAAGATAAACCACCAATTATAAATCAGTTAGTCAAATTTAGATTTTTTTTTTTTTAATTCCCGTCGGTGTCAACATTTATGCAGTGGAGAGTCTACAGTCCGTTGATATGTGATTCAATGAAAAAAATTAATATATGGTAAAAATAATTATCTTCTTTGAGTGTTATAAATTTGCCATTAAAATTGCAATTTTGAAAAAATGTGAAATAAAAATGAAATCACATAAGTAACCTAAATTAACAGTTTCTGGTCAAATTATGGTTTAAATGGTTCGAGGTATATCCAAAGAGTGATTTAGGATCAAAATTACTACACTGCAATGACATATCCCATTTATCTCGCCATGTTTTTTAAATCTTTTGAAATCGGTTAAAAAATAGATAATTTTTGACTAAGTATCTAAAGAATAACAGAGGATTACCATAAATGGTCCTTGAATAATGCAAAAAAAAAAAAAAAACCTCCATACACATAATCTGGAATTTAAAATTCAAAAAAACTGATCCACATTTGGCGGCTTTTTTTTTCACCCATATTTGGTGACTTTAATTTTTTAAATAATTTTAGAAAAGAAGGCGATTGCCATAAATGACAATCAAAAATGTGAAGTCTGAGTTATTAAAATTGAACTTTGAAAATACCACCAATATTGTGGATTACCTTCAATTGTAAATCTATCCATAATTTGTGGTTTCGAAAATACTCATATCTCTGGAAGTAGAAATTTGTCAGGATTTTTCCATGTGGTTTAGGAATGTTATAGTGTAAGAAAAATTCACAGAGCTCGAAAATTGGTATAGAGTCACTGATTTATAATTGGTGGAGTCCAATTTAAAGCGGATAAAAATTATTTTAAAAAAAAATTTTAATTAATAGGTGTGACATCTGATTACTTACAGCCTTCCCCTCACGTCACCACCAAATTACGACTGTTATTATACTTTACAATAGGAAACGGGTCACAAACTTTAAGATTATACTATCAGTAAGTCTCAATGGAAATACATCGTTTCTATATGGAAATAAATTCCCATTCTACGGGGCAATGAAAACACGTTAATCGATTACTATTATACAATGTGGTGACGTGTATATACTCAAATCTCGATCATTGGTGAACCAACACCTTATCTCACACGACTGTTCACAAATTTGGTTGAACTGTGAACAGTCAGTCTTGTTTTATGTGTGATGAAATCCGTTCATCGTGAATACGAAATATTATTCACGACATACTACAGCTTTGTTTCGACATCAAGTCACCCTTTTTTCAAGTGGTTTTTACCAAAACTATACGAATGTGAATGACGTTAGCAGAAACTGTACAGTCTGTTATACTATTATTTTGATTCCAACAATGAACACACTTAATTGGAATCTGTTGGTTCACCGGACATTGATGACCACGAGGCAATATGATTTTGTGATACCTGCACAACCTGATATTGTTACCATACTGTAAGTAACCTTTTTAACTGTAATAAAAATGTGAACTGTGATAATGGGTTGGCCAACTTATTTATTCCAATTACTCAAAATTGCCCGACATACTTCGTAGGCCTTGGGATCTTTCGCTGGTAGGCTGGTGGCCTAATTGTTTGAGCTGACTTGTGGTCTCAACTCTACGATTAATCGAGACTCATTGATATACTTCAAATCGTGATATCAAACCCCTATACTCGGGATGTACGTTCGTTTTTGGACGTCACATAGTACTGTAAAGAGAGAGTTGTCAAGAAACCAATCACAAAACATAGGGGATATATGGAGGGTGTAAACTGCAGTTCATTTTATTTTCGTCATATTGACTATCGCAGAAATATGAAGGAACAGACAAATCTGATCCATAATTTGTGGTTTACCTTATCGAAAATATATATTTAACTACGCATTTCATTAATCCTGGCGAATTTTTAAACTAGTCCTATCCTCATTCTGCATTTAGAAAAATATTACGAACGGATTTTCGGCAGAAATGATTTTATTTTGAATTTTTCCGCTGATTTTTGCTGAATAAAAAATGAGAAAGACAAAACTGCGCTATACGTTCAATTTTTGAAGCTTTTTTCGAATTTTTCAGAATAAAACAATGCACAGAAATAACGATGGATGATTTGTTCACCACCCATCATGAAATGGCTCACATTCAGTACTATCTGCAGTATTCTGCCCAACCGTTGATTTTCCGTGATGGACCAAATCCAGGTAGGTAGATAATTGAATAATATATTATTATTTAGTAATAAAAGCCTACGTTTATCATATAGGTACGTAACGCTCAAGGATGTAATTTTCCTCCAAATTTCGATTACCATCATTTGTACGTCTTTTTTTTTTTTTTTTTTTTTTTTTACATATCTCAGGTTTTCTTTGAGCTCCTGCGCATATCTATCTCCTTTAGTATGGAATGTATAGGCACGAGTAGGTTGAAGAAAAAGATTATTTAAATTTATTTTTCAAGCAATAGTCAGTTTTATTTTCTGACGTGTTTTCAGTGGCGGAAACTTGGATTTTTCACGTGTGTTGCGCCCAAAACATGAGCTCAAACAAGCAGGACAGCAAAAACAACTAACAGACTTTTATTTTTACTTTTTTTCTCGTGTCAATTTCAATTTTCCATTTGCGTAGAACCCTTTTTATTTGCACCTATGAGTCGGAATTAAAAATTATAAGTATTAAACCATCGTACTATCTACTTGTTCGTGTATTTTACCAAAATGGATCTCACCTTATTTTTCAAAACTTTTTTTACAAAAAAACGTGACTTAAAAAAATGATAAAAAAATAAAAAAGACAGACAAAAAAAATTAACAAGAAAGGAAAAAATAATTTTGTTACGATCTAAGATATTATAACACTATTCTTTTTTCTTTTTTCTTTTTTTTTTTTTTTTCTAAATAAAATTCTGCAAGTATGTGCCAAATTTCAAGCATGTAGTTATGCAGCCTATTTTATATTCTGCAACTAGATTTAAGTGGGCAAACTTGTACACTTAAGTATTGTTGTAAACTCAGATTGGAGTGAATAGACTGGTTTTTGGAATTGAAAGTTCCAAATATTTAAGATAAGCTTAGAGAATTAGATTAAAGTATCTATTGATTCATTCTATTCAGCGCGGGCATTATAATATGAAATATTAGCCTTACCTGTTGTGGTTTTACTCGCAACAATTACACTTACATACTTTTTTCAAGATGCATAATACCTGGAAGGTTATGCAACTACTCACCACTTAATCTGTTTCAATCAGGCTCAGCCTGATTGGAACTGATTAATCAAAAAATGGAATAACCATTTAAAACAAAAACAAAAAAAAAACTATTAATATTGTGGGTGTGTTTGTGTGTAAACATAAACAGCACATCACACAACAGCAGAAGGCAGAGCATGTTATTCTCGTATGTGTGTATATATGAGCCTAGCTCAGTATCAAATTTGGCAGTACAGATGAAATGTATAGCCATGAGCGCAAAAAGGTAGTTTGTGGAATATAAATCCATGGCTCACTAGGTGATTGACGAGTGTGTAATACACACATTTGTCTTCAATCACCTGTCACCACAAAAATAATTTATTATATACATTTCATTAAATTGTAGATTAAAAAATGTAACAAATTGAAAATCTAATTTTTTTTTTTTTTGAAAAAATTGTTGATTCAAGTTTGTTTTTGAGGTAATGCTGTGGGAAAGATCAGATTTCCTATTTGTTGTATTTTTTTAGTCTACAATTTAATGAAATATAATAAATTATATCGGTTGGTTTTTGTTTTTGTTTTTTGTTTCTTGAGTAAATCGCCTAATTACCTTCAAAAGTGCAGAAATCATCACAATTTGCCATATCTTTGGCCTTTTTTTTGCTGGATTAAATAAAAAATATTTCTGGATTATCTAGTGAAAAATGTATGGGAAAGGCCACTTTTGTTCTATTCTTGGAAATTTTGCCACTTTATCCAAAGAACTGGTCTAATGGGTGACGGATTAAGCGGCGCCTAATGTATTTTTACATTTTTAATGCATGTGTAAGGTGTTGCCTACTAGTGATGCCAAAAATATCGATATTTCAAGTATCGATACTTTTCCTTTAATATCAATATCCATTTGAAATTGCAAATTAGAAATTGGGAGTGGGAATTTAAGTTTTTATGAAATGAAAACTGTCCTATATTTTGTCAATCGTCAGTTTTAATTTTTGAATTGTGAATAAATAACGATAATATTCAGCATCTTGTTTTTAAATCCTACTTCCTCTTGACCTCTTCCTCTTTTTTCAAATTTATCACTAAATAAACGTATAAATGGCACTGTTGGCTCCGGGAATCAAACCTGGGACCTACATGTTCGCCAGCTAAAAATGGTGAACTTGACCACACGGCCATCTCACCACCAACTATAACTGGCAAATGTATTTTATATTAGACAAAGTATGGTGGTTCTTACACACTCCCCCCCTAGAGAGACTCAACATAAGTTGAACGACATTAGATGCTGTGGGAGGTTGGGCGGAATCAGAAATGCCTCTTATACCTATACACACAGGCTTATACTACCTATAAGGGTTCTATTTCCATTATATAGGGGACCATCTATCGGCGACTCAAGTTAGGAAGGAGAGTTGTGAGTTCCACCATGCACCACTACGGTGTGTGCGTGTCCAGCACACGTCAAGGGTCACCAGATGTAGGTTTTGTCGGCTCGGGGAATCAAACCTGGGACCTACATGTTCGCCAGCTAAAAATGGTGAACTTAACCGCACAGCCATCTCACTGCCAACTATAACTGGCGAATGTATTTTATATTAGACAAAGTATGGCAGTTCCCACAAGCACATTGTAAAAAATATCGATATATCAATATTTTATCGATATTCTCACATAAATATCGATACTATATCGATATTTGGCATCACTATTGCCTACCACCCAGATTTTTATTTTTGGCTTTTGGCTCAAAAACTGCTTAAAGTTTTTGAGATAAAAAATTAGCCTATATTCTACGCTGGGAGATAAATCTGTATACATACCAAGTTTCATTCAAATCTGTTCAGTAGTTTTGGCGTGATTGGGTCACAACTTACACTCGCCACTTATTTATAATATGAATAGGATTTTTCCCAACTAACGCAGTTTTTTATGCTTGACAATAATTTTCTATAAAATTAGATTTTATATTTGAAATTTGGTGCCAACTTGAAAAGTTTTATTTAAAAAAAAAAAAAATAGATTGTATTACACTTTAGATCATAAAAAAATTATTTTCTCCTTTTTAATAATTTTTTTTATTCATCTATTTTATTTCCCAAATTCTAGTTTTTTGCAACAGACCAGTATTCAATTATAACAACGAATATAGAAAACTGAAAACAACTTCTTGAACCAAAAATAGAATATGCCTTTCAAAGGATGATAAATGATAACTGCGATAAGAGCTAGGAAACAAAATTCCACCAAATCCCATCGGTAATTTATGTTTTAATATTCTATTATAGTCTTGAATTTTATCTCTCCCAAAATCTTGTTATCTTGTGATCTACTTCTCACTTTTTTTTGATTTTGAGGTTTGAATAATTTGTGAAAATTCTGTTAGTTGCATAAATTTTTCATAAATTTCTCATGAGTTGCACATGCAACACAAAAGTTACTGCCACCGCATGTTTTTGTTTTTGATTTTTCTTCTTCTTCTTATTATTATTATTATTATTTTTTTTTTTTTTAAATCCCACATTTCTATAGTCGACTAGGCTACAGTTCGTGGTTGCAAATGACGTTTCCACGATCATATTTATTTTCATACATTCAAAATTAAATTAATTTAAGATTTAGTTAACTTGAGTATAACTTATGCAGTACTTATTACTTATGTTTTAACACAGCATTCCACGAGGCTATTGGTGACATGATTTTATTATCAGTAATGACATCAAAACACTTGCAACGAATTGGTTTGCTGAATAATGTCACCGATGATTATGGTAAGTAGGTAGCCAAATTCTTAAAAGTACCTATTCCTATTTTGTACTTACCCTATAGGATTGTAAGTACACGAAAATTAGCATTTATGAGGGAATTAATTTCTACAAAAGGTTTTATTTCTAGAATATGTTTTTGGTGTTCCCCTAAGTATCTATGTGATAAATAATCCCTATAATACGACCTCCACTTACTTCCTTTACAGAAGGGTATAATGTGCGTCTGTTTTTAGTTTTTTTTTTTTCATTTTTCTCCAATCGGAGTAGAGTTACGAGAAAAATAGCTCATCAATAAAGTTTTCTTCTTCTAATTTTCTACAAAAACAGTTCTGACAAAAATTTACCGCAGTTTCATAGTTAGAGTGCTACAGGCCGGCAAAACTTGGGTATGATCCGTTACAAAATAGTCATTTTCTAAAATTTCCTGTTTATTGCTAATTTAAAAACGCTAGTCGAATATACACAACTTTTGTGGGCCTGTATCACTTTAACAATAACATTGAGGTAAATTTTGGTCGAAACTATTTTGGTGGAAAATTTTATAAAAAATATTTTTGTACTGAGCTGTTGCTTCATAACCGTTCACCATTGGAGCGAAATGAAAAACAAAAACTAGAATGGCTTTCCATGGGGGAAGCAACGAAGTTTAGGTTGAGTACTTTTCATCACATACCGAGGGGAACACTACCAGCACACTCCAACAACAAAACCTTTTATGGAAATTAATTCCTTTATTCTCTCAGTTTACACCTAATTCTCTTTTGCTAATTCGAAGGATTTTAAGAATGTAAAATGATGTTTGCTAAATATAAGCTGCCGTAGTAATTTAGTTATTTTCATTATTTTCGCAGAAACTAATATCGACTATTTAATGGAATTAGCTTTGGATAAAATTGCTTATTTACCATTTTCCTATCTTGTAGACCTGGTAAGTTACCCACAATTACTCCATTACGATCATTATCTATATGAAAACATATTTGTGAAATTCGAATCAGCAGAATTTTGAAATCGCCATGAAACTCTCTGAAGCACAACGTGAATCAAATTCATCATTAATACAGATTCAATTTTTGTTTTTTTTTATCAACTGAAGAAATGAAACAAATTTTTACCGATTTAAGCGCAACTTGAACCTTCTCAAATTATCCAAATTTCGTCTTCAAAGCTGATTATGAGACTTTATAATCTCTTCAAATTTTACTTGGTATGTGCCCAACAGTGAGCGTAAAATAATTAACGCTCTCTGTTGGCATGTAAAAAAAGTTCTCTCGAATTGTACTGTATAAAGAAAATATTGATAATTATTATACGTATAGGTACTACCTATCCTATCACTTTGTACTGATATCATTTGTTTTATGATTGTAATCTTCGATATCATGTACCATGATAATCATTTAGTGACTGTAATTTTTCCGTGTAAAAAATGAACACCTACCTATTATGTATTGTCCTTTAAGCAGTTTTAACGACGAAGTTGCAGTTTTTCTTATATCTCACAACGTTAAATAAATGATGACATGAGCAGTCCGAGTTCTCAAATATTTAAAAAAATTATTGTAGTTTCTTGGATAAACTGGAAAAGTATCACGGTGTCAATTCATGAATGGCACTGGTAGAAGGTAACCACAGACTTTACAAAAATTATAAAAATCTCCCATTCAGCAGTTTTTTGAAGTATAAATATCTTAGCGCGGTCTATGTTAGAAGCTAAACAAGAATTACAATCCTTAGATTTGTGTAACTTATAACTGGTACAATTGTAACTCTCATTTTGTGTGTGTGTGTGTGATTGTGTGCATGCACAATGCACATGCTCACAACCACACTATTATGTTTATACATCAATACTTCATGAGTATAGTGTAACGATATTTTTGTATCGTCTATAATATGAAATATTTTCGTATTATTAAATATCATCATCATCATTACTTTCTCTCTATTTTCCTATTATTTCTCATTCATTAACTCTCACGTCATTTCTTCAAGTCAAGACTTGTTTGATGACATCATTTACCTACATAAACAGTTACTGTGTTTACTCATAAACAATGAACTCATCTTTTGTTTATACTATTTCTGCAATCTTGCATATACACTAATTTCTACTAATTCATTTGTGAACACCCACTTTATGTCATATTCTTACGAGACCATTGGTCATACTTACTGTACATATATTTCTATTAACCAATAAGATCAAAACCCTTCTCCAACACCTTGTAAATTCGCCTGAACCTTCCTCTTTGTAACTACTATATAATCTCATGTTTTGTACTATTTCATATATTCTCTTAACTCTTTTTATACGTTTGATTACCTTGTTACTACCTTACCGTTTCTTTTAATTCTTGATGTTTATTACTGTTAATCTTTCATAAAGTTTATGTTTAATACACCTTTTTTACTAAATTGTGTATCTCATTGTTCTGTTACGACATATAACCGTCACATATAGTCCCAGCGGAACTCACACCTTTTTTTTTGTGTACTCTAGGTTAAGAAATTTTAGGTAAAACATGTGGAATAGCTGTAGTCTATCTGAATTTTTCATAATTGTTCATTTAAAAATTACACTATATGAAAATTTTTCCTTAAAATTTTATTAGAAATTCAAGCAGAAGGAGAGGTGAAAGTAACCAAGGCAAAATTTGCCAAGTTTTTTTTCATTTTTTGATTGCCCTCAAAATGTAGTCATTTTTGAAACTGTAATAATGTGTGCTACAGTTCCTCATTGTTTAAGTTTTTTCATCTACATGTTGCAGGACTGACTGAGACATTACTTGTGATTACAGCAGTTCCACGTGGGTCAAGAGAAAGTGATTAAGTCACATGATAATTCCTTACCATTTGAAAATTATTAATATGCTAGCTCTGTGTCATTGGATCCCCATTTATAACATGCAGTTCCTTGTGGATTCAGCAGGGAACTTTTCTGGCGTGGGAAGCCTTATAATTATGTGTTTACCTCTAAATGAAACTGTCCAAGAAACATAGTTCTATTTGAAATTCAATATGTTTAGTTTTTTCACATCACAGAACTGTGATGGGACTAAATTTATGTGAAAATTATGTACTAGAAGTTAATACGGAAATTTTGTACGTGTTTGTTGAAAATTTATGAATTAAATTGAATTTTCATTCTGACTCGATTATGTTGAGGGCTGATGTAACTCATTGCTTGACGAGGTGGTTTATGATTTATTTATTTTTATACTGTTGCCTACTTATAAATCTTCTTACTTTGTTCAAAAAACATATTTGTGGGAGGTGAACATGAAACAAGGCCAGCATGTCAATCATTCCATGTGATAACAGTTTTTCTTGCAATCCAAGTCTGGACACATTAGGTATTTTTGGATATTAATTTGTGTGGAACTGTTCCATATGTGGATAATATGGTTTTGGTATGGAACTGCTATGCTAAGGAGAATCAAATGGTATGGAACTGTGTGATAGGAAAAATACCCTTGGGGCAGATCTGCTAAATTTTTTAGATGTCTGCGTGGAATTGTGCTACAGCCCAGTACTTATACGTTTTCCTCTGAGTAATCCTCAATGCTTTAGGTCTTGAAAAATTTTCAAATTTTTGACCTCTCAAGAATTAATTTTCTCAAGTACCATAATACAGGTAAAGAGATAAGAGACATAATTAAGTTAAACTATTTTAGCTTGTTCCCTTATTCATTACTTGTTATATGAGAATGTTTACTTACTATTTGCTATTGTAAAATATGTGATTTATTGAGATAAACAAAGTTAGTCTTGATTTGGCGCATTCCACAAGACCAACACCATTGTTACCAGGTTGGGAAATATAGCAAGATCCCGATTAAATGTAAAATTTGCCAAAAAATTTGAATTTTACATCCAAAATGTGCGCAATGTTACAACCTCTTGAATGATTAGTAATATCTAGTGTTGAATTTATTTATTTCACCCCATTTAATCATTTACTGATATAATTATATTTTGTGGT
Organism: Ericerus pela; assembly: GCA_011428145.1. NCBI lineage: Eukaryota > Metazoa > Arthropoda > Insecta > Hemiptera > Coccidae > Ericerus > Ericerus pela. The sequence continues at coordinate 307,469 of WOFM01000185.1, read as the reverse complement.
TAGCTGAGATACATTCTTGATGGATTCGAATAGAATGCTAAATTTAGCCATTCATTATAGCAAAAATCTTGTAATCAAGACCTGGACTCAGACTAGGACCTTCCTCATTATCATAGGTCTACCTCTTGCTCATCACTCATGTGGTTGTTTTCTTTCCTCCTATATTCTGACTTTGTTACAATACTAAATACCTTTTACAGGCTACTATTAGCTCATTAGATTATTCATGTATCTAGCATATACATCCATATGAAAATACTCTTAAGGTAAACCACCAGTTTTGGATCAGTTTTTACTCATAGCCGTATCTCGAAGAAAATTGGATGGAATAACATTTTTAGAATTGAACGATAAAACGAAAGTATTGGGCAACCCCATACCACTTATTGAAATGACTTTTGTTTTCACTCTCTGTGAACTAGAAGCTCTAAAAGCGTAACACCTTGACCTGCATTAAGGAGATGCTGCTAAATGTTTGTCAGTACAGCTATAAAAAAAGGCTTAAGTTCAGCTGGGGCTATATGAGCTTTACTCATGAAGGATTGATGTGTCAACATAATAATAGTATGGTTGTGGGCGTGCACAATGCGTTGCGTATGCACACAACCACACACTTACACATCATGTAAAACACACAAACAAGAGTTACAATTAGGGTAAAGTTGCCAAAATCGTAACACTTTGCATTTCAGCAGTCTGTAATCACAATCGTAGATAATATTTTTGGAATCCGCAATGATACATTTTCTGATTCGTGCATTCTTAGGCAAATTATATTCTCATTCCCACTGGCCTCACTCGTAAATTGTGAAAATTATAGATGCTTTTGTCAATTAACACCAAATGGTACGATTTAGGCAACTAGTTTCCTAAATCGTACCAGTAAGTTTCCTGAATCATTCATTTTTATACCTTGTTTAACTATTTTTGGTGTTAGTTTTTATTTTTTACCATATCTTTAGGGAATAAAATTATGCATTTTATTATTTTATTGCAATAAACTCAACATAATGTATTGAAATTTAAAAAAAAAAAGTGTAAAAAAATATTATAATAATAGGTAGATAAGTAGCGTAGTGATAAAAATCACACACATTTCGAAAGGAATAAGTACCTAGAAGGTAAAAATCATCAGAAAAATTTGATAAAATTAACAAAAACTGAAAACAAATTTGGTAGGTAGCTTAGTAATAAAAATCACAAAAATCACACACGTTTCAAAAGGAATAAGTAGGTAATAGGTAATAATTATCAGAAATATTTGATAAAATTAACAAAAACCACAAACAAATTGGGTTTCATTCTCAACTCCAGCACACAAAACGTGAGCCCACTACTCACGTTTCTCACATTTTACCATGTCTTTGAAAAATGTTTCAATACAAATAAAACAATACCGGTCTTCTTGATTATATTCAATAACAAGAGAATTTTGATCAGTTATCAAATTCTTATCAAATTTAAGGCGCTTTCTGGTAGACTTTTTTGGAGCGCCTATTTTTTTACCAGGTTTCTTGGTTTCTTCTTTAGAATATGTTGATCCATATTTACGTTTGTTAGGCTCATTATTATTGGAGTCCATTGGAGAAAACGTTGACACATTAATTTAATAGAAACAAATCGAACAGAAATAATTTTTCTCTAGTAAAAGTTACGAATAATTTGGCTCCAAACTGTGAAAATAACAGTTGATAAATTTTTGTTAGCCTATCAAGAAAAAGTGGTACGATTTAGGAAACGGTGTTTACTTCCAATAAAACTTAAATTGTTAATCTGCAAACTATAATTTTGATTAAAATTTTCTGAAGAAATGATGAAGAAGGTTCTACAATTCAAAGAAATAAACAATTTCAAGAACTGAAACATTTTCCTCAGGCATAAGCTTATTGAAACTACATGCTCAAATTATTTATCATTGAGTATGCATTTTTTCAATAGCTTGTAAAAAGGGAAAAAAGCTGTTGATTTGGAGAATTTTTGGTGCTGTAGTGGTTAGTTGTATTTAGTTTCACTTATTATCGCATGAATCAGTAATTAACTTCCCCATTTTCTAAATATCAGAAGCGGTACGATTTAGGAAACGGTACAATTTTGGTAACCTTACCCTACATGAATCTGACAATCATAATTCTCATTTACCCCTTACCGTTGACTGAGTGCGAAGATGTTTACACATCAAAAAATTTTTAGGTACATAATAATTGTACATCAAATGTACACCATTAGCCTTATTCAAACATAGAACCAACTAAGTACATAGGTGAAACCAGTTATGGTTAAAAATTTTTTATGAATCTGGAAACTGGAATGCCTTAGAATACACTGAGTTACATTTCTAAACTTGTATTTTGAACAGAAAACTGAGAAAATAACTATTTTAGATTCTAAAATGAGGCCGATTTTTATCCATGAATTTACTCCAGCACAACAGTGTTAGATGAGAAAAAAATTTTAAATCAGGCGAAATGTGATCTATGGGTGACTAATTATCGATATAGTCCCAAAAATAGAATCAATAATGGTAGTTACGTCAATTTTGGGTTTTTGAAAGTTTCAAACCAAATTTTTTTCTTGTAAAAAGAACATTATAGGTCCGAGATGATGATACTTATAAAAAAAGTCAACGATGGAAAATGTCAAAAATACCCTCTGCTTCGATGCCCAAATGTTGTGCACCCTATTGTAATTTTTACAACTGCCTATACCTAACGGCACAGAATCTTGAGAACTTTTGAGGCCCAACTGAGAGTGATCGAAAATTGATAGTTTACCTTAATGTCGTTGTGAATTTTCATCAACAGTGGCGTTGGAGCATACTTCGAGATGGAACCAGTGACATGAACCAGCGTTGGTGGGAACTGCGATTACGATACCAGGGTATTGTGCCACCTGTTGGCAGGACAGAAAATGACTTCGATCCGGCATCGAAGTACCACATCATCGCTGATATTCCCTATGTCAAGTAATATACACAGTTATTTATTTGGTACGAATACCCAAGAAACAACTGATTACCCGTTTCATTTTGTCTCCAATAAAATTAATTTAAATCAGCGAAGTTTCTACTTGTTCCGTCGTATTTAGACAGACGAATACATTCGCTGACCTAAATACTCCGCAACAATTAACGGCGAATATTTCCTCTAAATATTCACCGTTACCTCCGCTAGCAACCCAATTAACAGAGCCAACAGTTATGCAGACGTTTAACAAATCAGCATAATTGTCAGCACTATTCTGGCATGTACATAAAGTACTTTTCGTGATTTGTAAACAATATTAGGCACAAAAAGAAGTCACTTGGTAAATCGATTTACACCAAAACTTCACTTGCCTTTCTGAAGAGTATCGATGTGGTTATACTACACTGAACTCAAAGTCTGTAGGTGTTCCCAGACACCGTCAAGTTAGTGGTCCACCCTATGTAGAGGTGAGACGTCATTAGATAGAATCTTAGTATATATATAAATGTGTTTTACGTACGATTATCCGCCAAGAGAGCGAAGTAACTTAAGTATAAGAATTTAATAATGACGAGGTGTAACCGAAAAGTATTGTGACTTAAATTCCGTATTAAATATCGTTAAACAAAAAGTGTCCGTTTATTTTGTGTGTTTGTTCACAACTATCCGGGATAACAAACACAACACTACTTCTTGAGAAACTTCATATTAATTGTATCCAAGATTTTAAGTTCAATTATATTACAGTTTTTATTCATAACTCGATCAAATTATCGTGTATATGACTGAAATTAAATCTCTCAACTCGAATTCCGCATTCCGAATGCAAAATGATAATTTAACTATTAGCTCGTAGGTATTTTCGCCAGAAAAACACAATCTTTGGCTCCATGCCCTCAGCTTTTAGGTAAATTTCCTTCGATGAGGACTAACCTAACAAACCAGTTTTGGAGAATCGTAAAATACAAAATTACGAACACCTTTTTAGACCGATTATCATGTCGAAAAAGAGGCAAAAAAATGAATTTTTTGGCTTAAATTGAGCCTCCAAAGTCATGAAGTAGTTAATTAGCTTACCTACAGCCCTTCACTTATGCAAAAAATGTATTATTGCGCACTGCTATGATTTGTATTCGATTACGTGCAGCCCACTATCAAGACCCGCGGCAATCTAACTGGCATTTTTACTTCTTACAGATACTTCATAAGCCTTGTTATCCAGTTCCAGTTACATGAAAGTGTTTGTATTACAGCCGGTCATGTTGGTCCATTGCACACGTGCGATATTTATCGATCCAGAGAAGCTGGCAAACTATTAAGGTATCTATAAGCCTATACGTATACTTTTAGATACATCTGGTTATTGGTCAAAACTTTATAATGCCGTCTTATTGTGTACGTATAATATACCATTTTACATTTTTCCAGGGATATAATGTCAGTTGGAGCATCATTATCGTGGCGTGAAACGCTGAAGATTGCTACTGGAGGAAAAACTAGCCGGTTAGATGTGCGACCAATGTTAGAATATTTCAGGCCACTTCAAACATGGCTAGAAGTGCAAAACCAAAATGAACCAGTCATTGGTTGGACTGGAACCAAAGCCGAAGGTAATTAATCTTCATAAACTTGATGATCGAAAATTCATCAAGTACTTGTTATGAACTCGCAAAGACTTCAAATTTTTCTATTATTTATATTATCGAAGCCATGTACTAAAAATCCAAATGGAAACTTTGCATTCGTACCTATATTTTTATTGGACCGATTAATTTCGAAGTTGGGGATTCAAAATTAAACTTTGACATAGGCTATAAAAAACAAAAACAAAAAAAAAACACTACACTAGACTCAGCCCAGCTCTCTTCAATTAAAAATAAAAATAAAGTAGATTAAAATTCAAAGCAGAGTAATTGCCTACTTCTGTCCAGCGGTTCTTTCTTCTTGCTTTAGTAGCCTACCTGCTTTCATTCATCCATCAGCTCATCCTAACACTATATTACTGAGGAATTTCTCCTGACCATTGCCCATTAATCTGGTTCGGCCATCTACACTGAGCTGATGAACAATGACCGGCCCCATAGTTCTGGCATCACACAAGACTCATCCATCCTTGCCCCTTCCAACATCCGTGTCTGTTTGCATGAAATAGGGTTGCCGTTTATTCTGAGAACTTTTCGACAGTTGTACAAACTTGAACATTGTTTTTGAACTTTCTTCCTACCAAATTTTTCTTGAGTTGTAGGAAACTGGAAGAAGGTGCAAATTGGAAAAGGTAGGGGTGGGAGAGTCTTGTGGGAAACATATTATTTTAAGCATCTGAGGAGCTATTTTAAGATGCTAGAACTTTGGGGTCGATCATTGTCCTGTAAGAGGATCACTTCATAATGGGTGGGGTGAAGAATGGGAGTTTCATATTCCAGCTGATAAGAATAGCACACAATTATGAGACGGGAAATAAAAAGTATTCTGAATTTTTATGACCCTCTTGTGCATAAAGGCCGCATATACCTACTCCGGTTTTACCCGATATAAGAGAAAAACAAATAAGGAAATTAACTTTTTGAAACAATAGATGATTATGTGCCCTTGACAATATATGAAGTGGACGGTTTTAGAACAATACATAATGTAAATTCTTTTATATAATACATGATTAGAAAGACAAAAGTAGCTCGTATCATTGAGGAATATAATCTCGATATAAAGTAAATGCACCTTCATGTAAAAATGTGAAGAATCTTTTTACTTGAAACATGTTCAGTTTACATTGAGGTATAGGTTATATTTTCTAAATGAAACGTTATATTTGCCACAATGAAGAGGTTGATATTTTATTCCATTTTTTATAATTTTTGAGAAAAACTCATCATTATGATAGGATTTTAATGTTTTGTTGCTTTCTGATCATTAACTATCTAAAATATCTTCCTCAACAAGATTCAAAAGGGAGTTAAATGACTCGAGAATTGCTCACTCGCTGCGCTCGTTTCACAAACTCCCTCACACGTAATCGCTCACTTTTGAACTTTTGTGTGCAATATATTGTACACATTGGTTTATATATTATGCACCATCTTGTGCACATGCGTTTCTTTATACACTGAATGTAAATTCTTTATATAAAGGCTTATGCATATATGTTGCTATATACACCATAAGAGACTGAGATGCTTGACTTGTAATTTCCTTTAAACAATAGTCAATCTACTTTTCCATATTTCCCCTGATTTTTTTTCCCTTCATAAACAATTATCCCACGACACATTTGCCAAATCATTTATATTAAGAAAGATCTATAGGTACAAAATTTTATAATTCTAATATATTTTATTCTTGTAATTCTCACACATGGCTAGGCTACATACTTAAACTTGTTCTTCATTCGTTTAGCCAGTCCGTATTTCATTATTTGCCTCCTAGCCTAGCCACAATTTTTGTATGTATTCAAAATAGCCTACGTAGATATTCTCATCTTGGCTTGCCTAATTTTTTGCAGTCCGTATGGTTGCTTGCCATACCGGGCTGAAAAATACGTTACAATTTAAATTGATGCAGCGGCCGAAATATTTAATCTTTTTCTTACAGATGATTGGCTGTAAATCAATGGCGTGATTAATGTACGAGATGATGCGATTGGTGGTGTGTTCTGGGGGTATTCTTCTCAATACCTAAGTGTGATCCGTGTAGTTAGGCTAGCAGTTAGTTGAATTTAGCAGTCGGATTGCGCCGTGTAGAGGTTTTTGCCTCGAAAGTGTTTTTTTCCCTCTGATAATTTTCACTCAAAATTTAAATACTTACTCATACGACAAGTCCAAATTGTTTAATGTTACTATAATTATCACAAATTGTGAGTTTAAAATCACCCTTGTTCTCAAGGTTTCAAGCCAATTTTTGAAGTCACGAAAAATTTGATTCTTAACACATTTCTTATTGTTTCGTCCATTAGGGCATCTGATTTGTAAGCCCATCAGTGTTATTTCAAAATCTGATCAATACAATTTGACCACCCGGGTCAAATACAAATTTTTGCTTTTTCAAAATTTGAAAAGGATCACAGAGGGGCGCAAAAACCGCATTTCCAGTGTGATTCTACATTAACAGCCAGACTGAGCAATAGAAGCAAACACTGAAATTTCCGTAAGTTGTGAACCTTTCCAACTCTAGCTGTTTCCCTTCACATAAACGCTCGTCAGCGGGGCTATATCAGCCTGATCAATGAGTGGCGACTCCAGAACTACACCCACTGGACATCGCATCGTTTCCAGGCCGCTGCAAAGCTGTGGATTTGGATCAGTAATATACGGTTTTTATTTATTTTGTTTTCTACTTGTTTTTTCTTGGGAATCCAAATTTAATAATGATAGCCTAAACTAATCAGGAATATGGTGGGAGGGGGATGGTTGGTTATTCTGGTAATTGGGATGTTTTGTCTTTTGTGGTGATCTTCCTCATTCTTCCTAAATTGTCTTTTTCTACACTTGGCCATGCAGGAGTTCCTATTTTTACCAGCCTTTCTGTTGGCTCTTTTTGTGTGGTTTTTGTGATTTTTTCGGACGTCACAAGACTTCTTTTTAGAAAAAAAAAACAGTATCATTGCTACCCTTTTGAACACAACCCTTACAATGTTTACATTAATTCACGGATAACAAAGATCGCCGCATTTGACAATTCTGATGATAATAAAAATAGTATTATAATTTTTTATTGGTACAAATTGTATTTTTGTTATCTTAAGAGAGGTGTTACAAAAAATATTGTGTGGCATGTGTATAAATAGTAGGTGATTGTTATTCCTGTGATTTGCATCACTCACCTTCGGCTCATGCTGAAAAAATCACACTCGCATCAAAATTCCCTACTTTATACACTCGTATCATAAATAACTATTTTGATCGCCACTCGTACTTATTGCTTAATTGTGCGTAAGTACAAAACGTACGAAATACTTCAGAAAACCCAATTATCATCCTTACTCATTTCCTTTGTATATTTTTCCACTTTATAACCATTTTGTGGTATAAATATGGCAGTGGCGTAGGAATGGAGAGGTTTTGGGGTCATACCATCCCAAAAATTCTTTGATTATTTCACATGTCGTAGAAAAATAACCGTCAATTCTGCTGTTGCTTAAAAAAATTTGACAACCCACCCCAAAATGGTGCTCTTGCTACGCCACTGAAATACGGAAATATTCAAAATAAATCTCACAATTGTTTTGTTTTTTTTTTTTTGGTTTTTCTGTAGCAGCTCAAAATGAACGACTGGAACGTGGAAATTCGATGACTTTTCGCCACTGTGGTTGGTTGATCGTAAATTTACTAACGCTGAATGTACTTTTTATAGCGTAGAATTTTTTTTATCCCCTTAGAACGTGAACATACTTAAGTGCAGCACATTCGGCTGAACATTTAGGTAATTTTTTCTTCGCGAAAGTGGAAAAAATGTCCAAATAATTTCGCTCATGGTTACGAGATAAACAATTAGTCTAATCATTCATTAGGTACCTTCACCGTCTGCAGTGATCAAATTATTTATCATTAAAATTTAATATTACCTTCTATCTACACGGGCTGTACTTCTCCGTTCCATTAAATTTGTAATCAGAAGTTTAGATAGTATACGTAGGTAGCTATTTGAAAATGTGTCAGCGACCGAAACGACCTAAAAATATTTTAAAATTTAAACATTATTTTATCGAATTGTTTTAATCAAGACTGTAATCTTACAATAGGCTTAAAACCTAAGACCTAATTGCAACCTCATCGTTGTATGTTGTATAGTAATCGTAAATGTTTTATAGATGCTGTGCCAGCTTCGAAAATTATCACGACAATATCATTGTCAATATTTTGATTAGCGTATTATATTTTTCTATTTTGTTTTTTTTTTTTTTTTTTTTGTTACAAATAAATTCTTGAATTTTTGTTGTTTTCATTGACAAAATTTCATAATGTGCGTTGAGACGTCTAAGATATATTTATCAGGTGGAAGAAACGGGAATGGTTGGTATCTTTGACTATATACATACTGGACTGCTAATACTGATAAGAATAACACAAGAGTCTAATGAACAACTGGTGAAGTTGAGTCAGACACCCGTATCCCTGTTCAAAATGTTAGTTTACTGGTTTGCTGTTTAAAAACATAGAGCTACCTGATCCGCATTTAACCGAATTAATTACAAATTTCCATGTAAAAATTAGAATTAGACATATTTGTAAGAATATTTCGCAAGTAGATAAAAACATTCGTCATACTGCAACAAAAAAGATTATTTTTATGCATCAATAAATCAAATTTTAAATTGATTCAACTGAAATTTTTGAACTTCTGAGTTTTATAAAACTACAACATTACCGATTTAATTCGTAATTAAAAGCAATAATTGTGGTAAGAAGAGACCTAGTCAAAGGAAAAGACAATAGCTCTGTTTGATAGGACTACACCAACTTACACCAACCTACACCAGGAGAGCGATTCCACAAATGAAGAAATGTTATGTGACTTTGCGCTAAGTTTTACTTGAATATTTGTGGAATATCCCTATTGGTGTAGGTTGGTGTAAGTTAGTGTAATCCTATCAAACAGAGCTATGAAGTATTAATAAATTTGATAATGAACTAACATCTTAAACAGGGATACGCCTGTTTGTTTTGAACACAGCTTTTTATTAGTATTAGCAGTCCAGTATGTATATAGTCAAAGTAAATTACTTTTAGGTATGTCGTCAACTAAAAACTACGAAAAATTCCCACAACACAATTTATTTTTCTGAAATGATTCACGAAGTATATATTTTATTGGCAACTCCCCATTCCACCAGGAGCGCTAGTAATGCTTGTTTTGATAATACCATTCTAGGATAATGGAAATTTATACACACAAATTTAGGTATTCCTCTACGGTGCTTTTTTTTAAATCTTAATAAATTTAATTAAAATAAATAATTTATAATGTTAGCAACACCTATTTACATGCTACACATCATTGATTTCTTCAATGGAGCAATTTGCCTCTTTCTTGAGGGTAAAGAAGTTTTAAATGCTAGCAATTTGAATGATGTGAAGAAAGTTATAGGCAGGTACCCAAAGCAGTGTATTGTATCAATTTTTTATATTGTACATGTTTCTACCAACTCACAAATAGAACTACCTAGGTACTTTGTTGTTATTTGTACTGCTACCCATACTCTCTCGCATAGATGTAAATGGGAATATGGTAGCTATCACAGTTGTATGCACACAGTCCTCAAACATATTCTACAATACTCATACAATTGAAATTGTATTGAATGTTTCTAGCATTAAAAAATATAAAATGTTCCTATGGAATGAATGGAAGATGTAAGTACGTAGGTACTTGAATAATTTTCTCTCAGAGGTATCTATATCTCAAAGGATTATATTTTTTGTAACAACTTAGATGAAAATTTAGTTTATATAATCCCACTTTGATTTCTCATTAGGTTGAAAAATATTGAAGTTGCAACAGCTAGTTACACTGACATCAAATGTCAATGGAATGTACAGAAATTAAAAAGGCTGTACAAGCTTATTCTAATCAAAGAATCATAGCATTTTTTGTTACTTTTCCATTTGTAAAACACATACCCATTTCTTCCAATGGAGAGCATTCTCTTTAAAAGTAATTTATATAGCCCAAAATTTGATCTACAACCATTCAGAGAAAAAAAACAAGCTTTTAGCAAGAATAATCAATGAGACTGTATTAAACAATTTAAGTTTCAACTAACCTATTGTTACAGCCATTTATAGAGCACTGATCATGACTTAAATTTTATTTTATAGTATCTTAAATTAACTATTGCTTATTCTTCAAATCTTCAATTGCTTATAAAAAAAATTTTCTGTTTTTATAATTTCTTATTTTAGTTATTTGAGCTTATCTATTTTTATTACAATTGTGAAGATGGTCACCCATAATTTCACAACCTCAATGAAATTTGAAATTAAGTTGAACTGCTTGAAATATTTATAATATCTTGATACATTTCAATCAAAACATCAGAATTTTATATGGACAAATAACTAACTACATTCAATTTCCATTATTGTTTACTTTTCAGCATCCTATAATGGTAAGGTAATTTATTTTGCCAGCAAAGTGCATATCTTTGCTGGGGACTTTCCAATTGTGTACGAACTGAGAAAATTTGATCATTCGTACGCTTAATTAGCTCTAAAAGAAACATCGTTCAGTAATAAAATTTACTTAGGCACCTTTAAATTTACTAGTCCATGTATTCATTTTACAGTAGGTCCTCATTTAGATTGGTTTAAGCAAGTAATGGAAAGAAAATATTAATTTTTACCGAGTTTGCTTGCAAAACGGGGTATTAAAATTGACCTCATGGTGCGGGTAGGAGTGAAGGTGCGATGACAATTTTTCGTTTCATATCAAACGAAAACTAATGACACAATTTTCCCATTTTGACCCAATTTTTAAGCAAATTTTCTATGAAAATCTGTTTATTAATCTTGGCTGGGGGTATGTTTTTCGTTTTATAAATCAAGGAAAACTTTGACACTGAAAACTCAATCATAAACATATACGAGACGTGAACCTGTAGCTTCACCTACGCTGCGTCCGCGATTCGCCGCTTTTTCTATTTTCTTTCATTCCCTATCTTTCGTTCTTGTTGGTCTTTGTACCATATACGATGAATTTTTGTAAAAATGGACAACTATTCTCCCACAGGCGCTACAGACTTGGATGATAGCTGCAGACATTCCTCTAAATAATAAAAATAACTGTTGAAAATTTCATCTCCATCTGCCAAGCGGTTCTGAAGTTATGGGCGAACACATATACATGTACATTGATCATTTTATTAATATGCCTATATAAGATAATATAAGTCGATTTCTTGTTACCACGGTAAAGGTGGCAAATTTTGTTTGATAGTTACGAAATTCAGAACGAACAGACAGACAGTAATTTTCTAACAGAATGAGGAAGACAAAACTCAAGTTTCAGAAAATTTAAAAACTGTAATTATTTTATGTTTAATTCGAGCTAGCCCCCTCTCGTTGACAAAATTTTTGACAAATGACAGTTTTCGAGGGATTTAAAAAACTTCCAATATGCCAGTATTGTTCTTAGACTTGATTTAATTCACAATAATTTCATCAGATAAAGATTCCAAGCTGGGGCGTAGCCAGGATTTCTTCATGGGAGGGAGCTAAAATTATTTGATGATATTTTTCTCTTTTTTCTCGTCATTTTAAAAATATAGAAAATTTGTGAAATTTTTCATTTATGATACCCACTGTTGCATAGCTATTACTAAAAATTTTTTAAATATTTAAAATTATAAGCAAAAAGATAAATAAAAAACTAGTACAGCAACTTCGTAAAAAAAAAAGTAAATTTTTTTTAAAAATCACCTCTATCACCACAACATTCTTCTGGTAAAGTAATGTATATAACATTTGTATTTTTTGTAAAAAATTCACCAATATCATACAAATACGAAACATGTGATAAAATATGTATTGATTCCATATCATTTTTTCAAAATATTTAACGAATTAATTTTTAATTTTTGTGTCAAAAATCATGATTTTTTTGTGAAATGAAAAATTGTTTCAAGTTCTAACCAGCACGATTTCAAATGCCACACTTTCAAATCTGCTAAATAAGACCATAATGGTTGGGATAGTTCTAACAAAATCGAAGTTTATGGGAAAATTTTTAAATATTGGGCTGGGTTTGGTCAACGGTTTCAACTGCAAAATTTATTTTAAATAAAAAATAATTTTCAGGTTATGGAATAAAATTGTAACTTTAAAGGGTGATGGAGGAGGCCCCTCCAACAGCCCCAAGTAATGAACCATAATACCAAGAGAAACCAAATTTTAAAGCATGTTAGATATACTTTAAATCAATATCTATACAAAATTTTGTGACTATAGCTTGAAAATTACTTATTTTGAAACCTTTAATCTGCCAAAAATGCAAAAAAATCGCCCGTACCAGATGTACCATAAGGCCTGTCCACACCAAAATTGTTAGTTATTGTCCTCGACCTAAACAACATGTATGTATCAAATTTCAGACTTATCGATTAAAAATTGCGACCTGTACACTGTTTGATAAAAAAATGCATATATGTATAGACTGACTTACCGGATGGATCATGGGTCCAATCTTGACCTAAAACAATAGAGGAATATGTTTTTCAAATTTCTAAACTTTTTGATCTGAATTACGGACTCAATGCAAAATTGAATAGGGTTAAGGCAGTAGTTTGCGACACTTTTAAGAAAATTTTTCACTTTGGAGCTCAACTTTAAAATTAGTTTTAAAGTTACAGCATTGTTTCATGGCTCCTTGGAACCAGAAATCTATCAACCATCAATTTTTAATATAGTATTGAATTAAATTTCATTTTTTTCATAACTAATAACAATGAAACTAAAAATCATCAAAATTCTTAGTATGTGACACCAATGGTTTTGATAGTAACAGTTACTGCGTTAGTTTGTGAGACTCCCATAAAAATAACCTACACCAACTTTAATTTACCAAATAATTATTCACTAGCTCTTTGAAATTGGAAATCTATTTATTACTATCCATTTCAAGTAATGTATTGAACTAAATTCCATTATTTTAGTAATTTTTAATACTGAAACAATTAATATAACATCAAAATCCTTAGTTTTTAACACTAATGGTTTAGTTTGTGACACTAATTATTTAGATAGTAACAGTTATTGCACTAGTTTACAAGACTTAAAAAAAAAAAATGTATACCAACTTCACTTTACAAAATAAAAAGCTTTATTGGGGAATACTGAAGGTTTGTTTCATGTAAAATGTAACAGACATTACAGTTCATTATCTATAAGCTTAAGAATGTCTAAAAACTCACGTGTAACAGTCTAATTCACCGACTTTTTGTTCTAGCACTAGTTTGCAACAAAAGTGTTGCAAACTAATGAAACGACAAATTCTAGGAATTAGTTAGGTTTAAGTCAAAATAATGAATGAAAATTTATTATTTCATATAAAACACATTTTTTATCTATCACTCGTGGTTACTCTTTCTACAACAGTAATTCTTCAGTTATTCAAATCAATTTCTGCACCATACTTTATCATTTTTTTTGTTGAAATCATCAACTGAGGTATAGGCAGTTAGAAACAGTGATAATTTTCAACTCCTCAAAACATTGAATATTTAATGTTTTGTTATGCCCAGATGATGAATATTTGGTATGTGCATGTAGTGTTTTCAAAATAAGAAGAAAGAAGGCGTCTTAACAAACGCTGATCATCCTACATTACTACAACTCAGTAGCCTTAATTTTTACATATTTAAGTGGAAAGTGTCGCAAACCTCCCAACGTATAAAATAAAAATAAATTCTCAAAAATAGCGCCGAAATGCTCAGAAGATCATGAAACGATAAACGTACCCACACGCGTTACCATGTTCGAATACTCGATCAATTTTGATAGAAAAATTTACTTGAAAATTAGGTCGTGGGGCAATGGCCCCGTTTGCCCCCTCTTGACAACTCTCTTGATTCCAAGTATCTAGGTACAAAGCCTATAGGCCAGCAGTTGGTCTTGAATGTTAATCGTCTAATTTAATGAATCGTTTTGCTCGGATTCATAGTCCTAGATAGGTATCTGAATCATTGGAAAATTTTATTGTGAACAGAGTGACGTCATTTAATTTTTTTTTTCTTCGTTAAAATTTAAATGCCTGCGTAAACGTTGGATTAGTACAGCTAATTCAGCACGTAACTGAGCCATAATTAATTCACTTTCAATCAACTTGACCATAATACACTGCAGATTTAATTATCCAACAAGAACAACATTTATGATTTTTTTTTTTCTCACTTCGTTTCTTTCTTTTATTTTATTTCCTAAAGTGACGAACGTGTGCGGTCTAACAATATTAGTTAAATTTTTTTGTTTGGTTTTTTCAAACAACAAATTACTTATCTACCGTGTAAAGCTATACTTTGTATAACAGTCAGTAATGTAGTCTTGGTGATGAAAGTTCGTTCGTTCGATCAAGTTGAATCTGCACGGTCATGTTCAGTTTACAAAGTTGTATCGAACGAATAGAAACGTAATTAAAATATTGAGAATTTTTTTTTTTTTTTGTGATTTTGTCATTGATTGTGAAGTTAATGTGACAGTGTGCCAATAGTGTTAATGATCTTCAGCCACAAAATCGTGGAAAATTCAAATGCGGTTGGTTTCAGTTCTTAATTTTTTTTTTCATAGGGATGAGATAGGATGGGTGATTAAACCTACCCACCTTCGTATATTTTAATATCGTTATAATTTAGGTATACTTATTAGGGAAAGGCTTTTTATGATTTGGTATGATTTTTCCGTATTCACGTTGAATGCACTACCTATAGGTAAGTTACCTGTTATAGTCTGTTATTTTTCTGTTTCATGCAGTTATGTATAAAATGAGCCCTATTTAATTATTTAGATTTTTAAGTAGGACCCACTTTGCTTATTCATGTTTCGCTCTAAAATGAACCTACTTATTTTTTCGTCGGTTATTTCATGCAATTTACAAGCATTCCTCGCGTTTTTACATTTTTTTTTTTTTTTTTTTTTTTAAGTAAGTTGAAAAAAATTGCTCCACTATCTCCAAGGCAATCTAGATTTCTATATAAAACGAAAAACCACTGTAGTTTTTTTGTTTTTCAGAGATATTTATATCACCTGTCTGCCGGCTTTTTACGACAAATAAAATAAATTTTCAATAAATTTTTTGTATATCAACTTGGATCATTTAAATGAGTTGAGCGTGTCATCGTTTATTAATTAAAAATTCCAAAAGCTTTTCAATGATAAGCATAATTATTATTGTACTGGTATAAATTTTTATTTTTTAAGTGCATGTTTTTGCGTAAATATGTAGCATAGAATGAGTGCATATTTTATGTCATTTATTTTGCACTTTTCAACGTATAAAAGCTGAGCTCTAATTATTATGTTAATTATTACCGAAACGACTTTGAAAGATTTTTGTTATATTTCGTTGAATAACTTCAGAGGGGAGGGATAGTAAGAAAAAGTAAAAATTTAGTATACCAGAGATCGATAGTATATTGACCCACCGAATCGTTTTCAGATTTTCAGCCTTTTTATCTTAACTGTGGAGGTTCGGACCCTTAGCCTCAGAATTTAACACTTATCTACCCCATTGACTGTTATTACTTGACTGTCAAACACTGATTACGCATCGACTACGACGAAAAATTCGCGGATAGGTTAGCATCAGAGACTTGGATATCGACAAGAAAAAGCAATATGGGATCAGTTGATTACAAATAATGTCTACAGAATTCAAAATCGTCGTCGTTATTAATTTATTCATAATTAAACCTCGTACCTATATTCAATTATAGTAAGAAAATGAAAAAGATAAAAATCATATTTCCGGTCCTTGAGGGCGGATTAAAAGTACACAGAAAATTGAATGAAAAATTCATAATTAAAAAACTACATAGTACGAAAAAAAAAATGAAGCTGTTTTGAAGTTGTTAGTTCCTTTCAAAAACTCTAAAAACTGAAAAGTAGTCAAACTGAAATATTACTTTGAAATTCGTTCTCAACAGCCGGAATTAGATACCTACTTTCAAAAATACATCATTTCTACTCATACAGTTTTTGTAATATGAAATGAGGTAAGAGTTATAGCAATATTGAAAAGGTGTTGGTGTAATTTGTGGATCTGAAGATACAGAGCTGGGTATGCGAAGAAAACGTAATTAAAATTCGCTTGGCGAAGGAAGTTTGAATGTCGAAGAAAATTGGAAAAGAAGAGGGGGTGGCTTTTATAGACGAGCATATCCAAGGGTGTATATAGCTCCGTTGTAAAGGAGATCCACACATTCTCAGTAGTTTTTTCCGACATTTCCCACAAAAATAAATCGATAAAAATACACAATTTTCTTTGCTGAGGGGGGTCCAGACTCCCAGGATCCTCCTTATATACGCCATTGGGCATATCCATAGGCCCATCTGAAGTTTTTCACCAAGTCACCAAGGACTGTGAATATTAAGCTCAGATATTTAGCACAAAACTTTGTTCACCATGTTAAACTTTTTCTTCGATTAAAGCTCGAGTATGGAAATTTTTCATGCAAATTGGAGAAATAATTTCTCCAGTCGTTGAGAAACATAGGCGTGCGTACGTGGGTTCCTGTTAGTGCCCAGCACCCATGAGGACTTTTTAAAAAATAATAATAATAATAATAATAATAATAATAATAATAATAATAATAATAATAATAATAATAATAATAATAATAATAATAATAATAATAATAATAATAATAATAATAATAATAATAATAATAATAATAATAATAATAATAAAATAATAATCCTCTCCCATCTAATTATGAATTAATTTTTTTAGTAACTCTATTCATTCGTCATTGTTTTGGCCTTATTCAAATGTAATTTGCCATTGTTATCATTTTCACAATATTTTTTGAAAAATTTTAAACAAAATTTTCACTATACCTACCAATACATTCTTAATTGGATTCGATTCTAGTTTCTAAAAGGGTTACAAATGTGATGAGTATTTCGCGAATATTTTGCTTGATTGTATAGGCCTACTCTTTATCGGTATAAATAGATTTAAAATCGTTTATAATTAGCTGCCTGCAATAATAAGTGGCTAAAAAAATACTCCTAAAAAACTTATTCTTATGACTCTGGACTAATGATGGACAGAAAGGTCGAAAATACTTATGCCAGTACACATATATATACCTATATATATCATCTGCTGTTTGTTTACGTAATGGCCTATATTACACTAGCCTACTTATAATATACAAGACAAATCTGAAAAAATTAACAGATAACAGCATCAAACTTCTATATTTAGTTGAAATAAAAATAATATTAGGTATAATTAATCGATACGATAAAAATCATCAAATTAAAAGTAAGTAGGTATTACACCGAATTGGATTAAATTGATTTTTAAAACGTTTAACAGTTGTATTTTGTTCCTTCCATTTTATCTTAGCCTAACAGCAAGACATAGATATTTGGTATGTACGACCTTTAAATGAGGTACGAACTACAGTAGTGCAGTTTTCATTGAAAAAAAGAAACGAAAAAAAAACAATACTTTATCACTTCCCTGACAAAACATGTATGAGCGACTATCGATCTATACGATACATCCTATGCATTCTCTTCATTTTCTTTCTGGTTTTTTTCTCTTCTTATTCTCACGTTTCATCTGTTTTTATCTTGAAATTGTAGTGCTGATAGAAATTCAGTTCAGAACACTCTGTCCTGATGATACCATATCCACATCAATTATTAGTAAAATATTCTTTAAGCAGATCTAGAAAAAAATATTGTTATCATAAATAATATCGTAGATATGGTGTAAATATCAAATTTTTTTATTCACAAAATTACTTATGTTCGTGAAATTTTTTTATAATTACTCAAAAATGTATATTTTTATTAGAACTTGGAATTGATCGAAAGTGTGAACGTTCGTTAGTTTCGTTCGTGAATGTGAATTTCTTATCAGAAGTCTAATTTTATGTAAGTGAAATAAAACAACAACAACAACGCCAAAAATCAACTCCTGTAACAGAGAATAGTAAATGATAACGGTAGGCTGTGTCAATGATTATTAATTTTTCAAATTTCCATTATGAAGTATCAGTTTATGTAAGGCAATGTCGCATGAGGTAATAACTGAAAGTTTTATCTCACTGGGTGTCTAAAACACACAAAAAGCATAGTGAATATTGGAATTTTTGGTCATAATTATCTTGAAACAAGTAATACCTACGTATTCAATACGAATGAAATTTTAGAAGAGGCTTTAATGAATAAAATAGGCCAATGATGAAGAAATTTGAACCCTTGGAAGCCGAGAGAATCGAAAAAGAACGCGAAATTGTGCCACAAATTAGCGTTTTTGAGCAGTATTATTGGTTGTTTTCACAGTTAATTACGCTGATAACATAAAATTAAATCATGTTTTCAGCTTCTAACGAATCAAATTTCTTGTTGATTGGTTTATTTTATTTTTCGAAGCTTTTTTTTTATAATTTCTTTCATATTGTGGTATGCCAACCAGGGTGGTAACACGCCATGAACAAAATCTCGTTGGCTGCGCAAAAGTTTACCAACCACAACTTCACAAAATTACCTGAACTCACGAGTCCTGGAATTCTGGAAGAAACAAAGTCCAAATTTTGTATAAAATGCACGGATTCTGACTACAAAAGTCCTGCCTAGACAGCAGCCAAAGTTACCAATTTTCAATATCTCCTGGGGATTATTAAAGGAGTTACATACGTAAAAAAACACAGATTTCCCTAAAAGTCATAATCTTTTTCCCTAACATCATTATTAACTTTGAAATCACTTGAAATACATGAATTTGCCTCCAACATAACTATCTAGTCTAACATGTTGTTTTAACAACACAAAAGAAACAACAAGTTTAAAATGCAAAACCATATATTAAATAAATAAAAGATTTACATACCAAATCAAATAACAAAAGATGAAGTCCAAACCAAGACAAAACATAATGTTCAACCGAACATAATAATTACAAAAAATATTGCGAGTACAAAATACGAACATAAGAAATATATAATGCTCACACCAAGGAGAACAAGAACAGAAAAAAATGCGAAAGTTAAGACAATCAACTAAGAAGCCACAAAGTACAAATCAGGTGATTGTGAAACTTTCTGATTGGCCTACATTTCTCTCTCTTTCAGTAGAAAAATCTAAAGAGAAGGGAGAAAAATTTAGGTTAATCTGTTAGAAATAATTTGAAAATAGGTGAGTTCCAGAAACTCTAGAAATTGTGTTATGTACGAGTAAAATCACATGTATACCTCAATGTCGACCATGTAGCTACCTCTTGTTTTGAGATGATTAGAATCAAAAATTCCTATATTTCCACGCTTTTCAATGCTTTTCATGAATATTTAGCCACCCAGTGAGATTACTGATAATAATAATTGTGATGTAAAAGACACTGTCTTATACGATGGTAGCTGGTAGCTGGTTCTATTACCAAAGTATACTATAAGACGTGATTACAAGGTATCATTTATTTTATGAACTGTTTAGTATGAATAAAATTGATATAGGTAGGTAACTAGATATCGATATTCATTTTGATTACCTACTTGACTAGCCTGATAATCGATTAACTTATACATCATTGGGGATATGTACATGTGTCGTGGAGGGGGATTGGTGAGGTGTAATACCCCAACATTGGCTCAAACTGGAGCAAAAATTGACTTACATTTGTAAAAATTGAAAGAAGTCTGTCTCGACCTTTTTGTTTTTGTTTTGCTTTGTTTTGCTCTTCGAATAATCAAATGAAGTTTTTTCTTTTAATTTTCGGGTAAGAATTGCAATTTGTTTTGGACATGTTGTCAAAATTGACCGGTTACAACCCATCCCCCAAATTGCCATCGCTTCGCACGACCCCTGATTATGTACTTATTTTCAAAGAATATTTTTAAATTTTACAAACAGCTGAAAGAATATGTTGTTTTTTTCATTAACACAAATATGCGAACTTAGTAATGTGTAAATGAGATTAAAGTTTTATACCGTCGAGGTATCTGCTTATAGTTTGTTGGTTTTGAATATTGTAGGCTAACGAAACAATTCCATTTCCAAAATCGCTACACAAACCTACGGCTGGAACTTTTAAACGACCAACGTAAAATTCTTTTCCATTGAAAAATATTAACTTAAGTAAATCTGTCCACGGACCTGATTTTAATTCAGTCGAAACGTTTGTTAATTTGACTCGAAATTATACCTATTTGGATTTGGGCTCGGTTCGGAAAAATCAGCTTCGAACCGGTTTCGTCGGGTGTGATGCAACTTGTTTTATTTTTCTTATGATAACGAATAGGTTTGAAAATTAAGACGATTTAAAGAAGCGAATGTAAGAAAACTTTAACACCAGTTTAGTAAGCAGAAGTAAAAATTTTTTCATTGGTGAACTTTGGTATGTGAGGAAGCGGAAGAAGCTTAACTTACCGTTCTCTTAAAAAAACAAACTGTAGGTATTTTAAGTAGGATTGTCGAACAGAATACCATAAGTATAAATTCTCCCCAGTTGACGGCTCCCAGAATATTCAGGATTCATATTTTTGTCTGAAATTTATAGCATTCATCTTTAAAATTGTTCTTATGGTAGGGGCGGATTCAGTGGTGGAGGAAATGGAGAAATTTTTCCTCTGCAAAAAGAAAAAATAAAAGTATAACCCAGATTTCCAGATAAAAACTGTTTAAATTTATTAAAGAGCAAAAAATATAAAAAAAAAATAATTTGTTCAAAATTATTGGAATTTTACCCTCCCAAAAAAAATAACGTTACTGGATTAGCTTCTGTTTTCTGAACAAAAAATAACACGAACTTAAGGGTTCCATTACGTTTATCAGTAGTTTTTATCATAAAATTTAAACAACAAAATAAAAATGTGGCCTATTTTATATGAAAACAATCACAAATGACGTACGCGAATTTCTAAAAAGTAAGTTGTCAACATTTCCATAAATAAATTCCAGAGAATCTTACGAATAGTCTTGCCTAGATGTTTAATTTGTTCCTTTTTCTGCTTATTATTATATAAGTTTTTATTCTACTCGATACTGCGATTTTAAAATATGCCATCACTGCAGCTAACCTTCCGCAACGAAATAGTATTTTTTTCGCACGAAGCTAAAGCCGAAAAATAAAAATAAAAGCTTACCTAGAATTTAAAAACTCGTTTTTAACGTAGCCTAAACTTATTCTGCTTATACTATTGTTTTCGTAGAAGAAAACAATACGATAAGACAAAAATTCAGAAACACTACTGTCTCATAAATTCGATAAACTACGTCGAATTCCGAAAAACATTCTTTCCAAAAATACCTGGCAATAAAAAATTTTAATTTATCTGAAAAATTCTGATTCACCGATCATTTCTATCAGTCGTTTTTAAATAATTGTGACCACTATATATGTAGGACAGTATCCCTTTGACGTGAAAGTGTGTGACAAAAATTTTGAGGACGAATTTAGGAATATTATATACCTACACGTACGTGTATTCAGAAGGCTGGAGTCATTTTTCCCAAAATATTTTCTCTTTTCGACTGGATGGACCTCTGTTAGTAGACAGATACTATTAAAAGTGAATTAGGCTCTATGATACAATTTTACAGCTTGAATATTCATCACATCTCAATAAAATTTCTACTTTACATGAGTAAGAAATGACCTTTCCGCACTTGTTAGACATTATACTTTTTCTAACAAGTGAAAGGAGTGCTGCAAAGGTTAAAACATGAAAAAAAGAGGGGAAGAAAAGAAGAACAAAAAAAAATTGTAAATCTGGTATCAGTAGTACCTAATGTTGTTTCCGGAAAAAATTTTATTTAGATACCTATTGGTATTTATTTATTTATTTAATTTGAGGCCGTCTGAAGATATTGTGGGGCTCGTCAGGAAAACTACAATACATTGATCGTCATTTTGGACCTGGAAATTTTAGCAGCCGTAAGGAATGATGACGTCATAGTTTTGAACATAGAAACTTTGGTAGAAGGAGGAACTGATGACGTCATAATTTTGGATCGACATTGATAAAAACTTTAGCATCGGAAATTTTAGCAGCTGAAAGGTATGATGACGTCGTAATTTTGAAATTAGAAACTTCGGCAGGAGGAGGGAATGATAAAGTTGTAATTTTGGCCGTTACATTTTTTCTATTAAATTTTTTCTGTCCCAATTTTTCGGTTACATCTTTTTTTATGTGGTAACCTCTTTGAATGACGTTCTTCGTCATATATTTCTGGAAGGGTTGATGACGTTATAATTTTGGCGATGTTACATTTGTTACATTTTGCTCCTTCGATATCCTTCTTTGAAAGACGTTTTTCGTCAAAAAAATGAAAAACACAAGAAAAAAATGCAAGAAGGAAAGAAAGGTGACGAATAATAATTTACAAAAAATGTAGGAAACAAAATGCGAAACGTTTTCCCTTTTCCCTACCATAAGAAAATTATTGTTGGGGCACTCAGTTATTTGAAAGATAAAAACAACTTTTAGGTACCTACCTACGGAAAACGAATGGAAGCAAATTAATAGCGCCATTCTATCGAGCTCTTGTAGTATCGATGGTAAGATATATTGGCTCTTCTATTTATGGACTGCGAGTTCAAATCACTGTAGAAGTTGAGAATTTTTTATAAAATATAATGAAAATGAAATAAATAAGTTGATTCCTCTCGATACAAAGACAAACAACAAGAGATTAATTATACAAAAAAACAAATTATTGGCAACTGTTCAGGAATAACGCCACTTTACGCACTTTAGACATACACACCTCAAAAACTGAGCATGTAGTTGCACATGTTACAGAAATATTTCAATAATTACCCAATAATTCTTATTTTATTCGCGATTGACGATTAATAAATTATCATAGGTATTACACGTGACTGATAATACTCAGTGTCGGCGAATTTTACCTTCTAAAAGTAATGAAGCGCAAAAACATAGTTAGGTAGGTAAATTGTTATATTTTTTCACTTCCAATGTTATACCTTTTACCTTTTCATATTCAAGACAAATTCAGTATGGTCTGCTAGTTTGATAAAACTGTCGCTTTAGATTCAGTGTCTCAGAGAGACATTTTGAATGGGGAAATTCAACGAAATTCAATAAAGTCTTCATACGTAATAAAATAATGAGTTTTTAAAAGATAAGCTTCCATTTTATTTTTCTTGGCTTTATAGATTCGTGCGAAATAAATATTATTTCGTTGCGGAAGGTTATGGCTGCAGTATTGG
Source organism: Ericerus pela (assembly GCA_011428145.1). Lineage (NCBI taxonomy): Eukaryota > Metazoa > Arthropoda > Insecta > Hemiptera > Coccidae > Ericerus > Ericerus pela. The sequence continues at coordinate 283,617 of WOFM01000185.1, read as the reverse complement.
TTTACTTTAAGCATAACAGGATAACCTCTACACTGCCTCGCAGATAACTTTAAATACTCATTCGTGATTGGCTTATTAACACAAAAATTAATATTGTATATGGTTTTCATCGTATCGACTTCAACTTATTGGGTGACCTAATGTTGTAAGATGCACGAATAATGTTTTATTTTATTGCTTTTTCTTAGTTTCATTTTCGTAGGCGGAGGTTCGATAGCCGTGATCGTGAGAGTGAATTTTTTAATTTTTAAAAATTTTTCCATTAATTGGGTGGCTTTTTATCATATTTTTTTTTCTCGCAACACATGCACAAAAGAACGAGTTTTACATGCATGCACAGCGAATGTAAACAAACAAATTTTTGGCCCGTGAAGTAGACGATAATTTTACATTCTCTTGCGCATCCAAATCCTGTGCAAGGGTGTGTAAAATCTTGCACAACTCTTGTGTATCGGAATCTTGCGCTATAGGGTGTAAAATATTCGAAGATATAATCATTTTGATATTATTATTTATTTTGTGAACAACTATTCGTCAAGTTGCCCGTCCAATTAAACGCAATATTTCAATTTTCAAAAAAATCGTCTCAAATGATTCCTCAGCCTCTGATTAAGGGGTTTGTAAGGATTGAAAGCGCATAAAATTTTAAAAATTACCATATAATTTTTTAATTACCTTTAGCTATTGGACAACGAATAAACGAAAAAAATGCAAATTAATAGGAGATTTGACATATTTTGGAATCTAGAAACTTCTCCTCTTTTCCTCAATGATTCCTCAGTCGCTATTTAATATAGAGAGATGAAATAATAGTACCTATCTGAAAGGAAGAGAAAATTTACGAGAATTTAGTTTTTGTTTAATTTTTTAATCATCTTTATCAATTTGAAAATAAACAAATGAAAAAAATGTTAATTGATGGAAAAAAGTTTTTTTGAAATCCAGAAACCTTTCCTCTTTCACTAAATTATTCCTCAGCCCCTGTTTAAGCTAGAAATCTGCGATTAGTGCTACTAAAAAGAGAAAAAAATTTATCTGAAACTACTTTCCTTATAATTTGTTAATTGTTCTTAGCTGTTTGAAAATAAACGAACAAAAAAACACAAAATAATGTAAAACTTGCCGTTTTAGTATTTTTTTCTACTACAATTTCCAAAATTTATTTTCTTTATGAATTTGTTCTTATTGGGAGTGGAAGTTGTTGCTATACTTTTTTTTGTGCATTAGTTGCAAAAATTATGGCGTGCGACAAGTGCTTGAAGACTATTTTAACTCAAGTCAAGTTTGCAGCACTCACCTTTATCTCATCTGCAAATTCTTCACATTCGGTAAAAAAATAGCCCACATTACACACTTGTCACACAATATAGGTACTATTCTTTAATAACAGACATAATAAATGTTCTTTTTATTTTTTCCTTACTTTATTTTCAATTTTGGAACTGGATTAACAGTTACTATTGCAATTTACAATATAGTTGATGTTAGTGTTTCACTTCAGATCAGTGGTTCGTTCACTTATTTCATAGGTGGTGGGATACTTCAGGCAGATTCGAGGGGGCTAATTCATGGTATGCCACTTTGGAGGTGATGATGATGAGGGCTGAAGTGGCTGGGGTGAAGCCCTTGCCCCTGGAGGACACCCTGCCATCACCAATATACAATGTGGAATGCATTGGCCAAGGCCCCCAGCATCATCCAAAAGATCCCTTCACAAGCACTGTGCCAGTAACCCTTAGGTGTACTGATACACGAGAAAAACAATAAATAATAATAAAATTAATATCGAATTTTAACTTCCTTGATGGTGACAGGCTCCTCTAAATCACAGACTGCTTGGATGGAAGTGGAGAGAAATTGGAAAGAAGGAGGGTTCATAATGGTAAGCATTTCATCTGCCTAAGCCAATGACAGCCTGTAATATCGGTGTGTCTGTGCGACAGTGCAGGTTCTCCTATTATGCATTGTTTAAAATCGCAGTAGTGACTAGAATAAAAGCTTGTAATAAAATAAAGTAGCCAAAATTATTGATTGATACGAAAATGAGAGTATGGTTGGTAAAAAAGCAGTCAAGTAAGTAATTTCCATGAATAGGCAGAAATTATTGCGTCAAAGATACAGAATATTTTTCAAAACAATAAGGCCTGGTTGTACCAACTTTTAACTGTAGGATAAATCAGGTTTAACTGATAAGATGTATGGTAAAATAAAGTTAAACCCTACTCATCGATGGTTTAACTATTTCATATAATCAGCACTAATCATAATAATAAGGTAAAGTCGCCTAATATCGCCCAGTTCCTAATATCACCTACCACCTTATTTTTCATGTCCGGTATCGTAAAACAGTAAAACGTGTAAAAAGTTAGGTTCCAGAAGCCAAAAACCAAAGAGTGAGAACTGGGAGAAGAAATTGAGGACCTGAAAACTTTTTTAGTGTTGTCTTTGGATGGTGCTTGTGACTGATGAGATGAATGCCAAATGTCAAATCAAATAGTGTTGTGATGAGAAACGTTCAATTTGTAATTTCGATAAAAAATTCCAGGATTCATAAATAATTAAGCAGAATATGGCGTTGAAGAAAGTGAGTACCATTTTCCCTAATATCGCCCACTCGCAAATTCCTAATATCGCCCACTTGATAACATGTAGGCGATATTAGGAACCACATATTTTAAACTGTTATCACTGAAGTTCTTTGCTTTCATGAATAACTAGAAGCGCACAAAAAAGGAGGAAGAGTTGCTACGAAGGGCAACGATGGATTTTGTGTTCAAAATGTTCTGTGTGGGCGCATGAGGTTTGCAACGCTGCCTTTGGTGAAGTCTCAAACAAAAAAAAAAGTACATTTGTTCAAATTGTTTGAACGGATAAAGTCAAAATCTCTTTTATTTTAATTATAAGTAACGTAAAATGTCAATTTTTTCGATTTTTAGCTAGGCGATATTAAGATAATTGATTTTTACATGTAATTTTGGTGGGCGATATTAGGAGACCAAAAATAAATTTTACAATTTTGACTATTCTGCTTTAAAACTTCATGTAAAACCAACGAACCTCCCCTCCTTCATTTTAGCATAATACTTTTGTAGCAGAAGGATGTACGAACATTTTGAGCTATTTTCAAGGTTGATAGATCAAATAAGTGAAATTTTATAGTCATTTTTAAAAAAGTAGGCAATATTAGGCGATATCACTTCGGGTAATCATAAATTTTTTAGATTATAAGCTCATTCTTATTGAAAATATTTGGTATGATAATAAAGTTCGGAGTTTCCAATTAATATTCTAGTGCTGCGAAATGAAATAAAGTATCAATGACATAGATAAAGGGGAAATTCTTGAGCCAGTACCCCCTAAGCTAGAAGAGAAAGCTTAGTGACTTGGTGACTTTGTCGGTGGTGGTAGTGTTGTAGCGGTGGGAAGTGGTCAAAAGAGATAGCAAAGAATAAGATGTGGACCCATTCCCGGTAAGATGGAGCTATCTACTCCCTGTTAAAGTGTGATTCATTCAGTGGAAATGATGTTGAACATGAATTTCAAGGCATATACATATAGATGAGGTATTGTGAGTTATTTTTGAGGAGTTTGAAATAGGTTTTTCAGTTTTATTTCGGTTCTGCTCAAAAAAATGAATTTTTCAGACTTAGCTACAGGTTACACTTTTTTCTCCAGTGAGAGTAACAATCTATCAAAAATTTTGTACGTTTATTCTAATGTATGGTTCAAAGTATAAGTTTAGATTGAATAATTTCTTTCTTTTTTTTTTTTTTTTTAATGACTTTTGAACGAAAAAATGGATTTTTTCCGAAACGAAGGCAAGATTTTTCCTCTTTCTGTCAAAAAGTTTATTTTCTTCTTTTATAACTCTTCAAAAAAGAATATTATTGCTTTTGAATACACACTTCGAGCTGTGCTTAAAGTAAAATCGAAAAATTACATTCGAGTATAATTCCATTAATAAGCTATTCGTTGCAAGTTGTAGTGACGTAGCCTACGTCAAAGTCTACAGGGTACATGTTCAAGTGGATCTCAAACAAAAATCGAAACCTCATAAAACGGGTGCTATGGAAAAAATCTCGTAACAATTTTAATTTAACGACGACACACTCCATTTTACCTCATTTGGTTGAACTTTATTAAGGATATGGAAAATTAATAGGTTACCTAATTGTTTTTTTCAAAAATACATTTTTCTTCAGCCCTTAAGGAATTTCATACGAATTTATTCAAATTTCCAACCTTTCTGGAAACTTTTTTCATTTTATGGTAGCCTAAAACTTGGCCATTTCTCTTTGGCTGTAAAAATTCAGGGTAGCCTTATCGTTATTTTTAATTTCATTTCGAGCGATTAAAAGCTGACTGAATTAATGGGTACTAATGATAGCACCCCCCTCATCATACATTCAAGGTAGGAATATACAATTCGCATAGGTACTACCATTTTCTACCCTTCACCTACTGACACACGTTTATAAAATCACTATGCTGCGAGAAATTTGTGTCTAGTTCACAAATTATACGAATTAAGCACCGTGTGGTCGAGTTTTCTTTTGTATTTTGTTAGATGCTAGTTTTATTATTTTATTGTTTTAGATTCTTTCTCTTTCGAGTAACAGGTACCTACAAGGACCTTGACTGAGTTTGAAACCTATAACTTACTTATATAATTATCTACGTGTGAAGTGTTCATCCGTATGGAGTCACGAGTTATATAGTTTATTATTTGTCGTTTAGATTTCCGATGGTACAAACCATATCTTTTTACTACTTTTCCAACATTTATAAACATTTTTACTTAATTTCAACGAAGAAAATAAAAAATGCTAATCTTTTGCAAAAAAATTATTACCTGTCTGTTGTGCGGCCAAAAAAAAAAAATTTTTTACTTTTGTACCTAAAATATTCAGAGTGAGAGAGAGAGAGGGCTAGAACGTGAGACTATTTTTAATTATTTTCAATTTTTCTGGATAGATATAAGAATTAAATATACCCTGAAAAACTACTTCGCATTGATGATACCCACATAAAATTAGAAACAGAAACTATAGCGCAGCAATAATTCGCTAGAAAACCCAGATTTCCAATTTTCATCCATAATTAAAAAAAAAAAAAAAATAGAAAAATTGTATAAAAATATCGATTATTGATAATATTTTTATTGATAATTATCGATATCTGACAAACATATTGATATACCAATATTTCCTTGTTAGTTTCGATTTCAGGTGAAATAATCACGAAAACCCATCGGTAGTTATCAGTATATATCTTTAACACAAATGTCGATCGATCGATATTTTATTGCTAAAAACGATTTTCCATAAATTTTATGTTTTTCAGTTTTTTCAAGAACTACCGAACTGATAAGTACTAAACTCCTATCAAACCTTAGCCAGATTCTGTGAGTAGTTATGACTGCATTCTGGTCCCATATAAGGAGTACCTTTTATGAAAATTTTAGCCCTATCTGTTCGTTAGTTTTCTCAAAACCATGAACACAAAATGTTTTTCAGCAATTTTTCTTCTTCAATTTTCTCAGAAACCACCGGATTAATAAGCACTAAACATTTATTAGACTTGCACCTACATAAGGATAATTTATAGTGAAAATTTCAGCCCGAACCTTTTTGTCATTTTTTCAGAATCCTAGAAAAACAATATTTGTAGAAACTTTTTGTTTTCCAGTTTTCTCTTGGAAACTAATGAACCGAGAATCATCGAACTTATTTCAGATTTTCTCTTAAATCATAACTATCTCTTGTGAAAATGTCAGCTTCATTTGTTCGGTAGTTTTCTCACCATAAACAAACAATTTTTTCCAGAAATTTTTCTTTTCAAATTTTCTCAGAAACTACAGAATTAATGGGCATCAAACTTCTACCAGACTTGCACCAACATAGGGATAATCTACCGTGAAAATTTCAACCTGATATTACTTTTGTCATTTTCTCAAAACCCTAGAAAAATGTCTTTTCTATGAATTTTTTGTTTTCCAGTTTTTTCTGAAACTACTGAATCGATAAGCGCCAAACTTCTTTCATATCTATTCCCATACAATAATTATCTATTTTTTAAATTTCAGCTCTATCCATTTTGTAGTTTTCTCAAAACCATGAACACAAAATTTTAGGTGATACATACACACCTCTATATGGTACATACATGCATGTATATAATAGGTATATAATTAATATAATAAACGTACAAACACGAAATTATATCTCTAATATTATTTTGCCAATTATCCTATTTATGCGCATGCGCCATTACCCACACAGCCACACACAGACAGAAAAAAAATGTTCGTTGTCTTATCAGAAACAACAAATTCTACAGTGTTACCACTTACAAGAAAAAATCTAGGACTGCTACAAGCTAAAGTGCCATGTAGAGGTGCTTCAGGGTTTGTATATAATACATATATATACACCTACATAAAAAAATATTAGGTCAAAATAGGAAAATAGTAGCAATCGTTTTCTTTTCTCATGAAACGGATAATGTTCATCATACCCACTTCTAACGTTTTTATTTGGTCAATTTTAATACTCAGTCTGCAAGAAAACTAGGTAAAAGGTATCTACACTTTTTTTTTACCTATTATAGGAGATTGAGATGCAGGGTGGCAAAAAAAGGTTATTTAATTCTAACTTTTCACATCTCTAATAGTCTACACCCTAATCCTCCTTGAAACAAACATTAACTACAATAATGGAGACACGTTGACCACTAATTTGTTTTGGACTACATGATGGACACTGTCTATCCCCTTAGATCCACCCCTGGTGAAGTATAAATTGAATTAATTGTTATGTTAATGTTCCAAATTCTAATAATTTTTTTAATCTATCTAATTTTCTCATATGGAAGGTAGGTATCAAGGATATTCAAATTTCTATAGCCTTGTAACTATCTCTACTGGTTAGATAAATGATGAAATTTGTATTTTTTGTCATAGATATGTATAAGAAGGAAATTAAAGTTCCAGTCTATCAATCCAATACTGGATAAAGGAGTCTGAAAAAATGTTACTTATATTTCACCTAAAATACTTTTATATTATCTGGAGGTATCCCAAAAACTTATTTTCATCTTATCTGTTCACAGAGGCCAGCCCCGAGCTAACCATAAACATGAAGTCGAATACACGACAGATGCTGTTTAAAGCCATCTGTCTGATATCGCTCACCTTCCAGAATGCTGCCTTCTTCCAGATCTACAAATACTCTCGGTTAGGCATTCCAGAGAACCTATATATTGCCTCAACAGCGGTGTGCGTTGCTGAAGTATTAAAAATGTTTTTCAGCTTCTTTCTAATGGTCACATTTGAAAAATCATTCCACGATATTGGTGCCTTTTTCTATGCCTCAGTCATTGCAAAGCCCACAGACACGCTGCGCATGTGTATACCAGCAATTGCCTATGTCATCATGACCAATCTCACCTACATCTCTGGCAGCTACCTGGATGTGATCACATTCCAGATAGTGAACCAGCTGAAAATACCATCCACTGTCTTCTTCTCCATCCTTATTTTGCGTTCCAGTTTCCGCAAATTGCAGTACCTGTCAGTGCTCATCCTGATGGTGGGTGCCACCATTGTCCAGTCAACGGACATTGAAAGTGGTAGCGATGTTGGAGGCAGCAATGACATCCAAGCTTCTGCAGTCACCAAAAAGAAACTGTTACCAGACAAAACATTAGGCATCATTAGTGGACTGGCCGCATGTGTGTTGTCTGGCTTCTCTGGAGTGTACTTCGAGCGTATACTCAAGTCAAGTGATTCGACAGTGTGGTCCAGAAATGTGCAGCTAAGCATTTTGTCCATACCACCAGCGTTGATTGCCAGCTGTGTCAAAGACTGGCATCAGATTGCCGACAAAGGATTCTTCTACGGATACAACTACGTGGTATGGATTGTTATCTTTTTGCAGGCATTTGGAGGACTGATTGTGGCCCTATCGGTGAAGCTGGCTGACAATGTGTCCAAAAGCTATGCAACAGCCGCCTCCATTGTGGTAGCTGGTGTCAGTTCAACCATCATATTCAAGTACCAGTTTAATAACCAATTGCTGGCTGGCGCTGCACTGGTGGTCATCTCAATGCCACTGTATACGTTGTCATTTGGCGAGCAAAATGTCCAACTGGTGAAACTGGAGACCGAAGGACGCGAATGTTACATTTAGGGATGTGGCGTCATCGTCATCCTATTCAGATCTCATGAAGTCAACATATTATGCGTTTTGTCTTTCTCAGGTACAGCAAGTTTTTCTCACTAGTGAATCAGTTTCAATAATATTATAAAGCCAAATACAAATGACTTTCCGAGTACTTACTGACATGCTAAGATACCTCATACCATATGTATGTAATACACTGTAATATGTTTTAAAAATGATCCAAAAAGTGATGCGAATACATTTTTGATTCGAATCACTTCTCAAGCAGAAATCCGTGATCTGTGATTCGAATCAAATTTCAAGTCCATACCTGTGATCTGTGATTTGAATCAAATTTTTGATCTTATCTGTGATCCATGATTCAAAACATATATTTGTTATTTTCCCCATCCCTTCCAAAAACCATTAAAACAAATTTTATGTACACATAAATGCGTAACGTCTCTTTAAATGTAGTTGCATCCAGGAAAATTTCCACGGAATATTCCAGCTCAACTTTTTATGGAGAACAAAACAAGTTAGGAACACTTTTTGTCTATCTTTAATACTGAAGGAGCTACAAAAACCCATATTCTAGAATAACACGCAAGCAAAGATTCGCTACTTCAGTAATGTTTTATCAGTGACTCCCATGTATAAAACAGGATAAACCTGATGGAACGTGTACTCAAACCTAATTTAACGATAAGAAACTTCTATAATACAGGTGATAGTCTTTAATGATCAGGTTTTTCATAATTTTCACCTATAGGTTCTAATTGCTGACATACAAAAAACATTGTATCAGTATTAAAGATAGGAAAAAAATGTACGCAACTGTCATTGTTGCCTTTAAAAACATAAGTTGGAACACATACTCAAATACCTATTTTGTTCCAGTAATTTTTTTACATGTAATTTCGTTTTTACACGCCTTGATACTTCGCACGGTGCATTTGCCTTCAAAATGAAGGTATGCAATTATGTGTACTCGATATTTTTTCTTCGTATGGTACCCAGTTATATCGGTACTTGAAGTTTCCCAGGCGGTTCATCAGACATACATAAGTCTATTCAGTTAGTCATCTAATAATTTTCCTGATGTGTTATTTCATCCCCCTTTCCCCCTCGCAGAGAAACACTCCACGAACGTGTTAACAAATTTTCGTTAGAGGTGAGAAAGCAATTCTTCTGTCACTCGTGTCCCTTCTTATTCCACGAATGATCAACAATATTGAGAAATCGATTCAGATAAATTGTTTCCACTCATTGACGTTCCTTCTCATAAAAATCGTCAAAAATTTATGATGAAAAAGGTATAAACCCCTAATCAGCACAAAGACACGCTTATCAAGAACTAAATGTGCCACGTTTCCACATAATATCTTTCAGTAAATGTGTCAGTTAAACATTTTGAATCATAAAATTGTGGTTATTGATGTTCGCTACAAACTCCTACATTAGTTATAATTTAATGGTCTAAGAAATTGGAATATATACGTTCGACTGATTATAGTTGCGTCACGAATTTGAAACTTTCAAATTTGTGTCATACAATACTGTACTAATTTGGTCTCTGACGAAACGACGGGTTTGTGAGTAAAGAATGGCTTTTTTATTTTTCAATTTTGACGTAAAAGATTCGAGTTTGAAACGTGACGACAAAGTTTCCTGACTACATGCATAATCTGCAGGACGTACATTTTATTGCCATTTGGCGGGTTGGTGGTCATATTCAGCTACTGAAAAGCATCGGGAGTTAAATGTTACATTACTCAACCCGCTAGAACTGTTCATTTTAGCCCAAGCTGAATATGAATTGAATAGATAGGATAGGTACAGAGGTTAATGTGAGTACATAAAATTCAAAACCAGCAATTTTAATACCCAGTTTGTAAGTAAAGTGGGTAAAAGAATTTCATATAATTTTTTTATAACTATTATCGCTTTTTTTTTCTTCAAAATCATAACTATTTGAACTTATGTTATAATTGGGAAACTGAAAATGAATATAGAATAATAAAGGTAACCAAAGACGCAGCTAAGTGGTCTATAACCATATATTTCCACTCATTAACATACATATTCATATTAAATCATCATACTCCATAAATTGTCATCCACCTTGTATATAAATGGCATCAGATTTGTAAGGACATAACTCAGGCACCCCGTAAGAATCTTCCTACCCACTATCTCACTCACACATTGTATCTATTTGTGTCACACCAACATTCCTGATACACTCCTATACCTGTCAATGTCATCCTACCAAATATTCATAATTTGATAATATTCAGAACTACTGTGCGCGCCTCATTACAAATCATCCCATTGTCTTTAGATCACACCACACCAAATTCCTTCGTAATTGTAGTCATCCGCTTACAAATTGTTGTTAATTGTTTTGATCCAAATTTACTGGACAATCACTTCTACGTAACCAGCAAACAATAATGAACTCATCTTATGAGTCTGCCACATAAATTGGAATTAATTGTGTATTTTAAAAATGTTACTTTGAAGTCAGAATAAACTGTACTCTTAATTTTGTCAAAGTTTTTTAAGTTTTATCAGTCATTTTAAGCCTTACATTACCCTCACAGTATATGCATCAAATTTCGGGTCTATATAGGTACGTATCCATGGTGTCCAAAATAATGAAAATAAGGTATCAGATAAACCATCGGAAAATTGTAATTTTTCTTCATTTGTTTTCAAATAATTTGATTCCATTTCAAGTATTGAGCATTGGGGCACCATATATTGTATGCATGCAATTCATATAATATACTAATAGATGGCATAGTCCAGTCAAAACAGCATCAAATGAGAAAATAGAAAAAAATTAGCACACAAACTTTAACTATATAGGATTGTTGGCTGGGTCCCCTGAATTAATATATTAAAAGTTGCACCCTTCCAACTTCTTTTATTTTTAGGGAGGGGGTGTTTATCCTCCAAAATTTGGTTTTTACCAGTTTTCTCCGCAAATTATAATTTTGTAATAAAAATAGGTAAGTGTAAAATTGTTTAACATGAAATTTACTAAAAAAAAACCAGTTACATACAGTGTTTTACCCTACACCCCCCCCTTTCCCCTCAGAAAGTCTTGAAAAAAAACATTCTTCACTGAACATGTTCAATAAAATTATATGGTAAATATAACTCGTAATTATCATACTATATAGATAATTCGTAAACCGAAAACATATCTACCACCCATCCACTCTCCTTCAATAATTTTTTTCCATCCTTTCCACATTCAAAGTTTTTTGTCTACAGAAAGTCTTGAAAACAACTATATTCGCCGAGTTTGGTTGTTTTCAAGACTCTCTGGAGGAAAGGGGGGATGTTTGAAAATAAAAATACGTGCAAGCCTTTTTGTTGGAAAAGTTTATGGAAGTAAATGGATGGTTAAAAAATATCTATTGGGTTTACTAGTACGAGTAATATCACCCGTATAACACTATTGAACATATTCATTAAAGAATAGTTTTTTCAATATTCATTTGAGGAGAGGGGGTGTTGGGAAAAACACTGCATGTAACTTTCTTTTGAAAAATATTATGTGAACAATTTTTTACTGGCTTATTTTTATCACAAAATCAAAATTCGTGGAAAAAACTGAAAAAAACCAAATTTTAGGGACAAACACCCCGTTTCCAAAAAATGTAAGAGATGGGGAGGGTACAACTTTTAGTATATTAATCTAAAGGATTATTTTTTGTAAGATTTGACTGGACTGGCATATTGATGAAGGATATCAATAACCTTTAGGATCATCTTTACATTTTTATTAATTTTCTGCTACTTGATAAGAAAATAATATATAATTATCATTATAATTCTAAAGAAAAAAATTAATTAATGCCTTTGCCAATCTGTATTTCAGTTCCCATGACAGTTTATTAAAAAAAATGTGTGAGAACTTTTTTGTTAAAGTTTGATGAATATTATTTTTTTACTGCAAAACTTTTATTGTTGATCGCTTAATTGATAATTACATATCAAATAAAATTTTAAAAACTACAAACGGACCCACGTTGCAATCTCTTCTGATGGAACCATAGGGAATGAAGTTGAAGAGTTTTCATCGCTGGCCGAAGAGCTCAACCCCAACATACTTCTGACTTAAAACCTTTTGTAGCAGTCAATAACTCCGTTCAAAACCCTTATTTTACTGGATTATTTTGGAAAACTTATAAAATCCGAATAAACTGTAAAAATCATCGAATCAAGACATAATTAATTACGCTATCTATGGTTTTCTTTAGATTTTTAATGAGAATTTTTACAAATTAAATACTACACGTCTTTATAATTTTCAGAAGTTTCTATTTGTGAGCAATCTTCTTCCTTCCATCCATTTTTGGATGTCCTAATTTTTTTTTTCTTAGTCTTACCTTACAGGAATCTCAATAGATACTGAAAAATTAATAAACTATTTTTGTGACTTAGTTTGCAGGTGACCGGTGAGAATTTTAATGGAAAAACATTTCGCACAGATGTCATTTCAAGAAATTAGAGAAAACCTGCAGAAAAAACGTAGATTATGTAACGAAATGTGCGCTGATCTAATCATCAATCGTAAATTGAATTTGTTTTCCACACACTATTTGTTCAAAAAACAAAAACAAAAACCGCAAGCCTGAGTTTAGTCATTCATTTTTTTCCATACTTATCCGTCTCATTTCGTATAGTACCTATTGTAAATATATGGTTCGTTTTTTTTCTTTTTTTTTTTTTAAGAAGAAAAAACTTGTTATTCTCTTGGAATCGAAGTCGTTCAACTACCTTTCCATTTTATAAACTTCCTATATGTCTTTATTTATTGTTTTTATAGTTAGAATTTGAATTTTTTGTTTTTTTTTTGTTTTTTTTTTGTTTTTTTTTTCCATAATAACGTAAAATTTATGGAATCTACACATATAAGCTTACATGTTTTAAATATGATGGAAAAAAAAAAAAAATCATTAAACTTAAATCGTAGGCATTACAGGTTCCTTCTCTTATCATCCCTTTCTTGATGTATTATACTTTTACCAATGCGTGTTGATTTGTCGAATCTCTTTGAAGATGTTTGATCAATTGAGATTCTAAATCATTCATAATGTTACGCAAACATCTGTCCCAAAAAAATTGTCAAATTATTTGAGGAAAACTTGTGAAAAAAAAAAAGGCTTTTATATCAGAGAGTGGGGAGAGCTAAATCGTTGTCTTTCTTCGGCGTTTTAAGGTTAAAAAGATGCTAGAAATCAGATTAATTTACTCAGTTTTAATTCTATTTGTAAATTCTTCTTCCGAACAAAAGCTACTAATAGCAGTGGTAGAGTATATTATGTATACTTAAGTATCAATAATTTTCTATAAAAAGACAAAATACCCTCAAAACAATTATATACAGCCAAATTAAAGCAATAGATTAAAGCAATAGCTACTTATCTTAAAATTTCCAAAATTTTTATAGTTAAATTAAATGATAAAGTTCAAAAAATTCTTCAAATTTGATTTTTGATAAGTGTGTCTTATTGTACTCATCGATTATATAAAAAAACGTTCTCTTGACCAGGTCCCTAACTTTAATGCTCATAATGTTAAATTTTTTTGAAATCGAAAGAAATTTGTTGAAATTTTGTCATGTCTAATGATCTGCTTGGATTCGAATCCGCAACTTTTGTAGGTACAACGTGTATTGCCTTCTTTTGTAAATTTTGCCTTCAAACGAATGAATATGCTATCTATTCAACACACGCTCATGAAAAGCTGGATCTTTCAAACAACAATACTGAGAAAAAAGGATACGACCTCGAACATTTTTGGTTCTCTCGATGAGTTCTACAAGGCGCAATCGGCTTGAGAGATGATTTTTGGACACCCAGTAAAAATCTACACAAGTTAAGTACCCACTGTGTATGTGTTCGGGCCCCAATGTTCTTCTGAACTTCTGTGCAAAAACTTTCCATTATAGGTCAGTAAAATATTGTTATAAAATTTCGTTAGAATAAAATTCGTAAATACCTACAAAAATTTTAAAGCTTACAATATGGTAGGAGCGGTCTTCTGAATGGGTGATAAAAATTCTCCAACCCCATTACCCCGTGTTTCCACCAGCGAGTGGATCGAATGTGTATCCACTTTCAGTTTTCTTTGATAGCTCAATGATACGTACCAATACAACAGAAATAATGTAGGTAAGTACATAAAAAGTGAAGAAAAAGAAAGTGACGTAAATTTTTTCATAAACTATATATGAGTGCCCTACAAGGAGGTACAAAAGAGTTTTTGTGTTTCGAAATCGTAATATGTATTATTTTTTGATTATTGGGATGCTGAAAATGAATATAAACTATACATGAAGACAGCCAAAAATATAAACTTACAGAGAATTTTTCATAAATATGAAGTCTGTATATATATATGGATATATATATATCCATATAAATAGGCCATTTCAAAAATCATAAGAAAATATGGTCTTAACGAATACCTAGAATAATACCTGTGTAATAGAACTAAGATTTTTTCTATCACCTAGTTTTATAAGAAAATATAATTTCCAGCTACCTACTTGCAGATTATTATCTTTTTAATGAAAAACATTCCCTTCTTTACCGCTCTGTACCCTTAACCCCAATGAAAGTTACATAGGAAAATGTATGAAATTTTTTTTAATTCAAATTTTATGCATAGGTATAAGTTGGTTGTTCCATTGTCCTGATCCAAATCCTTAATGGAAGCATAGCTTTTGAAAATGTAGTCTTATTATCACATTTTACAAATCCCACCGTCACTATCAACGAGCATAATAAGAATTAACTAGCCTTAACCTGCGGCTTCACTCGTAGTTGTACAACTTTACATCATTTGTCAGCGTTTTGAAGAATGGTTTTATTATACAAATTCTAGAGGTACAATATGCTATGTTTTACACGAAATTCAGTGAGGTCAGCTACCCCCACTCCGTTAAACCTATAAGTACCATTGGAGAAGCATAGAAAATATGCATTTTCACCTAAATTTTTGCCCATAATTCTCTTATTTAACGAGATGACTCCTTTTCTGTAATAAATGAAATTTTAGGGGAGGCTTTAACAAATAAAATTAATTTTAAAAAAAGAAGTTTGAGCCATTAGAAGCCGAGAAAATTGAAGAATACAATGAAATTATGC
Source organism: Ericerus pela (assembly GCA_011428145.1). Taxonomy (NCBI): domain Eukaryota; kingdom Metazoa; phylum Arthropoda; class Insecta; order Hemiptera; family Coccidae; genus Ericerus; species Ericerus pela. The sequence goes on along the minus strand of WOFM01000185.1, from coordinate 268,283 downwards.
GTTAAATTGATTTAATTTTATGTTATTGGTCAACTTTTTTTTGATGCAACTAATTATAACTACTTATTTTCAAAAATTCGCTATTTTTACCCACTGCATACAGAGGAGGTTATAATTATGTTTGGTATGTCTATCTCTGGAACTAACGAAATTTCATTCGTTCAAAACAAAGGTCTTACTTCATATATTTTAATGAAAGTAGGCTCAAAATTTTTCTGACCATCCGAAGAATGTCTTAGTCTATTCATATTTTAAAATTAAAAAATTAGAAAATTAGAAAGGTGTAATTGAAGAAAATTAGAATTTAAAGATTGACAAAATTATTGACATAAATTTAGGCATATCCACCAACAAGAATTACTCATTATTCAGATTACGGTCTCTTTTTTTTTTTTTTTTTTTTTTTAATAAAATTTATTTAGCCTTATCATTAATGTTGTTTTTACGGTTAAGTTTAGAGATAACATTGAATTAGCATTAAATTAAACCAATTTGATGCACAATTTTATTATCATCTCGAATTTTTTTTTCTTCTAATGGCCTAAACTTCTTGTTCTTATGCTCATTTTATTCCTTAAAGCTTATTTTATAATTTCACTTATTAAAAAAAAAATTTAATCTCTTCAAATAAAATAATTATAACCAAAAATTCGAGTAAGATATCATAATAATATTTCCTATGCATTTCAAATGGGAGGTCGGGGTTTGATGGGGTGGGGATGGCGACCTCATTGAAAACGACGTAATTGTTTCTCTAGTTTAATTTATATGCTCGCTGATTACTATATTTCAGACACAAAAACTTTTTTACATATCTCAGTTCCGTTTCAAACCCATTTTTTACTAGGCTAAATATACTTCATTGAGCATGGTAACAACTTCAGCTAACTTACTTCAACTATCATCGGACCTAATTCTAAGATTTGTGGGTGAGTATCAATTATCAAAATTTTTGAGTATTTTGATTTAAATTAGTCACAGATAAAAGTAGCTCCATAAATTTCAACTGAAATCTGTAATACAGACTTACCCATGAAAGACGATTTCAGTGTAAATAATAAAAATACTTATTCCAGGAAGAAACTCAAGGTAGGTATAATGAATACAATAACATACGGCATAGGTACAATTTATTATTCATTTGTTTATAACTCTGTTCTGTACACACAAGATATACGATTTTGATAAATTAAAGCTCAGTACCGTAATTTTCACTCTTCTAGAACACAGATCAACACAAAGGGAGGCAAAAATGAAAATAATAATTTTCTATTCAAATCCAACCTTGATCGCGTTGTATAAGTGAAAAAATTTGTCTTACTTTAAACAGAAAAACACAAAGTCCTAAAGAAGAAACAAAATTGAAATAAATTTACATATAGAAAAAAAAACATTAAAAAAAAACTAAATTCAAATTTCATTCTGGTCGATCACTTCAAATTATTCGAAATTTCGATTTTCCACAAAACAAAATTACTAATAATTCGTTTTTCTATCGTACATTGGCACAGTTATTTTTGTTTGAAGAGAAAAAATTACAAGAAAAAACTATAGTACTATTTCAATAAATAACTTACAAATTAGGAAATAGCGATATAAAAACGTGAAAGTTATAAAAATTCGTTCGAAACTATTGTACAAATGCGACTGCATTTTAATATAATTCAATAAATAGAAAGTTCATTTTTCTTCGGTCAAACCAATAATTTTTTTTTTTTAAATTATAATTTACAACATTTGATTTAACCGAATACTGGTATAATAAACATACTTAAACAATTTTACAAAACAAAAAAAACAGAACTTATTTAATAATAATAATAATAATAATAATAATAATAATAATAATGATAATAATATTAATAATAACAATAATAATAATAACAATAATAACAATAATAATAATAATAATAATAATAATAATAATAATAATAATAATAACAATAATAAACAATAATAATATAAAACACACTCACGCATACATTATATAAAAACACAACAAATGTAAATAACATATTACACATACAGATATATATGGCAAATGTTCAATAAATAAAAAAACAAATTAAGTATACTATTAGCATTGAATAAAACGAATTATTTAAATAAAAAATGAACAAAAAAAATTCGATACAAGATAAATATGGTAGAAGATTGGTTGTTGTTTTCCCAAAAAAAAATTATTTTTTTCGATACATAGGTATAAATTTGTTTGGTTATTGAACGCCAGTAATTGTTTGCAGCCATGGTTTGTAATATGTTGTTCGCATGTAAACTCCAGGCAAATATGGTGCGGCACATTTTATACCGTGAGATACCGTCGCTACCAGTGTCCAGTGACCATCCGGCCTTTCTACCATTAATGGACCACCACTGTCGCCCTGTAGAGATATAAACAAATTGAGAACTCATTGGAGTATTTTGTTCTGCATTTTAAAATATTAGCTCCATTTGCCAAACACGCCGAGAAGAATATTCGAAACTGATTTGCTCTACGAAATTTGATTAAAATCAGAAACCATATTTTGGTGAATTAAAGTTCCGTATTAAAACAGATTTCCTACATTCGATATTGCATAATAAGTCATAAGTAGTTATTTTATCAGTTTTCCATAAGTATAAGTAGGTAACCTAATGCAGAATTAAGTGAATTTATTTCACATACTTATAATATTATTAATTATATTTAATTTTCAGCTGTTTTCAATAATTCGAAGCTTGAAAGATCTATGTATTAAAATGGGCCAGATAATTTGGATACGAGATCGAGTCATTGTTCGTATTATATTGATTCAACGGTGTTCTTTTTTCAGAGTTGACGTCAAAATTCCAGGTAGTGGTACAGTAGACTAAGTGGGTACATACGTGTTAGAGCAGTTGCATAACCAACTACAGTATTGTTTTCGAATATGAAGTAAATACTGCGCCATTTCACACTACGAATTTCGACAAGTATTCACGAGAAACTTTCACAAATAGAAAGTTAGCTCACTGTTTGTGCCACCATTAGGTGAAATGGCACTAATCGTTTACTTTTTTCATGAAACGAATAATTTTCATCATCCCCATCCCTAACCCTTTTGCGATGTCAATTTTAATACCACGTTTGAATGAAAACTGGATGAAACGTTGAGCACATCAGCCACGAAAATGTAGTCCCACGTAAATCAATTTATAATTCCAAACCTAGAAGTAGTAATTTTAGTAGGTCTTGAAGAGGTACTGGAGCAATTTTTACAGCTTAATACACAGAGGTCACGCGAGAGGGAGTAGTGGAGGTGTCACCCCCTTCATAACCTAACTTGATGATAAAATTGTAAAAAATTATAACGACTAAGGATTTTTTCTTTTATGTTTATTCGTAAAATACCGAATGGCCTTTTTTTTGTGATTTTGTTTGGTCTAAATGGTCTTTTTGTTTTCTGTATTGTAAAAGTATTGACAAACATTTCAGCAATGGAATGTCAACATTAAGTAAGAATTAGTTTTAAACACTATCGTTGGAGAGGAGAAAAATAGAACCGCTTCCATTTCATTCGAGAAACTGACACCGCAATGCAATGGACTTCCAGTAATTGCCATCTCCGAAGAGTAATTTGAAGAATTCTCCACCTCACTGACGTTCAAAAATGAAAAAGAAAGAAATTAGTCGAAAAGGAAAAAGATTCTTCAAATACAGAGTGTCCAAGAATCATCTCCCAAACCAAATGGGCCTTCTAGAGCTCAACAAGACAAGAAAAACTATGCACAATTTCATTTCTTGCATAGTCAAGAATACATTGGAAATGATTTTTGTATTTAATTTTCATATTTTTAAATAAACAGTGATCATTACCTAAAAGTATTTCGTAATCATCATTTTTTTGTGAACTTTTTTTTTCACTTTTTGTTAGGCTTACTATTCTATGTGATGGGGGCTTACAAATGGATTACCTAATTTTTCTATTTGTAGGTATCTGGTAAACTATTTAAAAGACCTCTTGGATTTGGCATATTTTATTTTGAATTTCTGGGATGAATATCTATGGAATTTTTTTGTGAGTTTTCTGAGATTTTTATCACTTTTTATTGCAAACTTTCACTTTTTGTTACAAACTTTATTTTTACTTTTCGTTCCATATGACGTCATTTTTTTACTATGTATCTCAGGTTAAACATTTCCAATGTTAAAAGTTCCTATTGACATGGACTTAAAAATGTTTGTTCCAGAGATACAATGCTCTGAAATTTTCATAGTTAAACTAAATGAGGAAGTTTAAAAAATTCTTCAAATTTGATTTTCAATGAATGCAACTTATTGTACCCATCGAGTACATTAAAAAACTTTCTTTTGACCAATTCCCTATCTTCCATACTTACAAAGTTAAATTTATTTGAAATCAAAAGAAATTGTTGAAATTTTAGTATGTGTAACGTTCAATTCTTTAAATTCTAAAAAAAACAATTCTCCTACCTGAAACCACAACCTTTATACAATATATACTGCCATATTTTGTAAATTTTGTCTTCAAATGAATGAATATGTAACCTATTTGACACATTCATATGTATCTCTGAAACATCAATGCTAAGAAAATGATTTAATGGAAACTTTTTTACTTCTCTGGATACAAGCGTCTAGCACCAGCTTTGCGAAAACATCATTGGGTTATTCACTTATTCGTCACGTTCTTAAATTGTGTATGATCGAATAAGCATTATTTTTATCTAAATATAATATTGAATGTTCACGTCTACTATCAAAAGTACATGTAAAGATACAAAAATTTCACAATTTTCCCACAAAAAAATTTCATGAAAAATTTCAGCAGGTGTCGGGGTTTGAATGCGATACCTTCAACCATGAAAACCACCCCTTACCCTATTACGCCACGAGTAACTTCTTATAAGTTCAGTTTTCAACGTCACATAACACACAACTGAAGAAACATATAATATAACCCATAGTAATGTAGTAATGACATTTTGGCAAAGTTGTCGGGAGACACTTGTTTCTCGATGTGTTCTAAAAGATCCATTTGGCTTGGAAGACGATTTTTGGACACCCTGTATATTTACTGCATGGCAAAGAGAAAATTTATGTTTCTCGTTTGGTGCAATAGTCAAAATTTTCGTAAAATTTTTCCTTAAAATGGACCTCTGATCTCTAAACACGCGCCAGACTGCTGGTGAAAGTGTAGTTTACACAAAAAATTTGGGTACTTTTATCCACAGGTAACCACGTTTGTAACCAATTTGCGATGCAGATCCATAATGGGAAGCACTTGAACCATTTTCGTCCGTTACTTTCCTCAAATATCAATACTTTCGTCGATATTTTACCGTAATTTCGGGCGAAAATTGTAAAATTGACAATAAAAACTAACCAGCTAACAGCTGTAGGTAGCATAATAACTGAAATAAATACCTCGCAAGAATCACGCTGTCCGTTCGCGTATCCGGCGCACAAGAAACTCGACAGAATCACTTTCGAATGGCCGGCTGTTCGGAACATTTCTTGGCAAACGCGATTTTCGATCACAGGAACCTGCACTTCCTGCAGTACATTGGGCACTCCACCACCTGTATCATACATTGAAAGACGAAAAATAATAAAACAATCGAAACAAATAGTTAGGTACGGCACCAACGATAATTATAAGTATACCTAAAACACAATGCAGTATACCTAGGCCAATTGTATTACAATAATTGCAACAGCCGTAGCTATATACAATACCTTCATATATACCTATAATAGTAGGTACCCATACCGATGTATCGTATACAGGGTATTTCGTAAGTAGTTACCACTAATCCAGCTGGTGATTAGGCAACTCCAGTACAATTATGTAAAAGTAGTTGCATACCCCAACGAAGCCTATTATTTTTTGGATGAAGTAAGATGTATTTCAATTTGTTTTAAGTACTCAAATTATAAATTGAGACGAAATGAACTAAAAAAAAATATGAGTACTGATAATTAGGAAGGGAGAAAATTGGCTTTGAAAGTGAAAAAATTTCCCAAAAATTCTTATTAAATTACATTTTCTAAAATATTTCCAAAAAACACCTCAGTAAAACCTGAAATATTATGAAGAAAATATTTAGAAAAAATTGCGCTCTTTTAAAAAGGTTTTATACTTTTTTGCTTTATCTGGCCTAGATTTCTTAAAATTTTAGATTAAAGAAAACAATTACCATAATTTTCTTATTTTGTATAAAAAAAAATTTCCTAAATAAAAAAACAAAAAAATTGTGGTAATTTTTTAGTTTCATCTTAAATTATAAGAAAACTAAGCCAGATAGAGCAAAAAAGTACCTATAGAACCTTTTTTGGAAGAGCAAATTTTTTTCAAAATTCCTTTTTCATAATATTTCAGGCTTCACTGAGGTGTTTTTGGAAATATTTAAGAAAAAAAAAAATTTAAGATGAATTTATTTAGGTATTTTTCCACATTTAAAGCCAATTTTCTACCTTCTTAATCATCAGAACTCTTATTTTTACCAGTTTGCTCGCAAATGGGCTATTAAAATTGACCTCATAAAACGGTTAGGGTGGGAATGATGAAAATTATCCATTTCATAAAAAAGAAAATGATTGGTAACATTTTTTCATTCGACCTAATTTTTCTATGTGTGTATATATAATTATATATATATATATGAATTATTTAAAATTTTATGTTCACGGTTCTGAAAAGACTACCTTGTGAATAAGCAGACATTTTTAAGAGAGATAGTTCTCATATTAGAGCAGGTATAAAAGAAGTCTTTTGCCTATCCGTTAATTAATTTCTGAGAAAACTGGAAAAAAAAACATTATTAGAAAAGTGGTTTTTCCAGGATTCTAAGAAAACGACAAAAGGGATTGAGCTGAAATTTTCACAACAGACTTTCTTTATGTTGGGGTAAGTTTTATAGAAGTTTGGTGCTTATACATTGATTCAGCATTTTCCAAGAAAACTGGAAACAAAAAATCTTTGTAAAAGCGGTATTTAGCGATAAAACATTGATAGATCGATACTTTTGTTAAAAATATGGATAATTGTTGATAGTTTTTTTGTAATTTCTTAACCTGAAACTAGCAATGAAATATCCATATATTGACAACCATAGATGTAAATATTGTTGGGTACACCAATCCTCCTCTCCTCACTCCTTGCCACACTATGCTGTATATAACCATATATTGTATTATGTAAACCGGTTCTCATTAATCTTTATATGACATCACCTCTTGTTTAACTTGATATTTGTTCCATATTGATTTTTAAAACTTAGATTATTACATTCTCTCAAGTAGATTGAACACTGTTGTCTGTTTCTTTTATCAAAATACACTCTTAGACCTCTACAAATATCAATAACTTTTTGTATAAATATCGATAATTATTTATATAAATATTGTTGAGACCACCAATCCTTCTCCCCTCCCACTCCTGCAAACACTCGACTACATATTAAACACACTTTCATATTATTGTTCGCAGCTACACTGATACAATATTCCACCATTCACTCGTTTATCTCAACACACCTTCTTTTATCTCTCAATCTGTACTTACACTCATTGCATATGGCTGATGATAAATACACACTCTTTTGAGATGTTACTATGGGTAATTCTTTATTTCACATTACAAAACTTCTTCATCATCGATATACATCCTCTATAAAATAATAACGATTACTATCAATACAAAAATCGAGAAAACTGGGTTTTCTAGCGAAGCATTACTAACCTAAAGTTTTTTTTAGCTAATTTCGTTCACCAAAATGCACTCTTTATTTTGATACTAAATAAAATGAAATTCGCTCACATACCCACATTTTATAATGAAAAAATCATAAATACTTGAAAGTACAATTTGAGTACCAACACCCAAAAAATAATAAGCTTCGGCAAGGTATGCAACTATTTAACTTTTTGTACATCAATGTAGGCTCGAGCTGCCCTACCATCAGTTCAATTAGTGGCAACTACCGAGTGACCTAAAAGTCGTGCTACCCAAACATTCAAATGTGAAAATTTAAAAAAAAGAGATAAAGAGCTGAAATTTTGCACTCCTGTAGGAGTGGGTTACTCAATTATTTATGCCATATTTCAGCTATGTATCTATAGTAATCTAATTTTGAGTAATTTTTAATTTTTAATTTCAATTTTCGTATTTTTTTCAAAACAAAATTTAAAAAATTTCAAGTGGCCAAAGTTTTCCAAAAATTCTGAAACTTGCCACAATAATGGAGGATGATTACCAGATTAAGCAGGTAAAGTTTCACTTTCTTATCACAATTTTTTTTTAATGAATTTTCCTAGTAATCTGTACGCATAAAAAACGAATCAAAAAATTTTAAACAACAAAAATTTTCAAGAACTTTTGAAACATGGGACAATGATAAGGAAATGGTTACCTAATTATGTGATTATGCAACTTTTTGTACACACTGAATAAAAAATTACATAACTGCTCATTGCAGGTGTTCATGAGAAAAAAACATTGATGTATGAAAAGTTGCATACCCAAACAAATTTAAGGAAACTGTTATGACAAAAATTTGCCATAAACTGAAGTACTGCACCAAAGGGATGATCAATGGAGAGGATGAAATAAAATTTTTGAAATTAAAACATTTTTTTTATTTGTTTTGAAAGCATGGTATAGACCACAAAAAAGTTCTTAAAAAAACAAGTATGACGGTACTAAAGTGAAACTTTACCCGTTTAATCAGGTAATCATTCTCTATTATTCTACCATATTTCAGAATTTTTTGAGAACTTTTACCATTAAAAATTTTTCAAAATCTATTTTTCAAACATGGAAAAATTATAATTAAAAATCAAAAATTTCTCAAAGTTAGATTATTACAGATACAGAGCTGAAACTTTGCATGAATAATTAAGTAACCGACTTCTGCAACTGTGCCAAGATTCAGCCTTGTATCTCTTTTTTCAAAATTTTTACATTCAAACGTTTTGGTTGCGTGACTTTTGGGTCACCCTGTACTTACGGAATACCTTGTATACGTAGCCTATAGCTTATCCAGTAATTTAACATAGCCCATAATATAGTCTATATCAGGGATGTCAACCTTCATCTTTTTAAATCTGAAGAATTCCCTTAAAAAAAGACGTAGAAAAATGTAAAAAGACATTAAAATGAGTCCATTTTATTGGACCATATTCGCCATATTTTTCCCTTCAGACCATATTTTATAGGTTTTAAGGTAAATATCAAAAATGTTTCCATTTTCTCTTTCTTTCTCTTTTTTTTTTCCACAAGCTAATTTTGTTCCAAACATCTTTCATGCTGGATTATCATTTATTGGTAATATTTTCTCATTCAAATTTCAAAACTTGAAATATCATTTAACTATCAATTGTAATACCAATAAATTTTCCATTTATAGACGACAAAAATTATGTACCTATTTTAATAAAAATTAAAATGATGATTTGAATTTATGCTTATTTTTCATTAGTTATAAATATTAAGGCTGAGATTATTATGTTGTATGAATTGTAAGGTATAAAATAGTAAAAACTGATAAAAACTTTGAAAAATTTGGGATTAAAAAAACAATTTTTAGTCAGTAAATGCGATTTTTTTCTGAGACAGATTATTTTTTCTTAAAAAAACGTAGAAAAAGACGTAGCTTTTTAAGCTTTGTTCAAAAAGACGTAGATCATCTATGTCTATTGACGTAGGGTTGGCATCCCTGGTCTATATACCTAATTTCCATTTCGATCGGCCGCCAAACATTGGCATACGCGGTCTAATTAGGCCTGTATGTTTGGGTAATAGGTATACCGGTACGTGGCTCAGAATTTCTCACCACCACTTACCATATTTTAATCGTCCCCAACCGGTTACGGTTGCCATACGTCCCGTGAAATCGTCGTCGTCTTCGGGCATGCAAATGGGCACAATGTGCGAGTCGAATTGTATCGGCGATTCCAGCTCCAGCAGCGCGATGTCGTTTTCGAAGGTGGCCGCGTCGTATTGCCGGTGCACGATGACACGTCGCACGTTTTTGCTGATACTGCGTTTCGACTCCACCTCGCCGGTGATGTCGTATTCGCCGAATACGGCCACCAGGTTCGCTAAGAATCTGTGAAATTGAAAATTTATCAATAAATAGTACGAATAAATGGTAGGTACGTCTAAGTTGGTACGTCTACCAGCAGCCAACGAGCGTATGAATTAATACTAGAGGCGCCGTAGGTACGCTATACGTTTTACACGACGTTTAGTGAGGCCAACTACCCCCACTCCATTAAACGTATACCTACGTCCCATTTAAAATACATAAGGAATTATGCCTTTTTATTCGAATTTTTCGCCATAATTCTCTTATTTAATGAGATAGCTACTTTTTCGAACTAAATCTTAATTTAATGTTATCAGTAAACTTTATCCTAAACATAATTAGTTAAAACTGCTTATTTTCACGAATTCAATGTTTTTACTCATCGAAAATCAAATTTGAAGAATTTTTTGAACTTCCTCATTTGATTTAATTATGAAAATTTTGAAAATTTAAGAACCTTGTATCTGTGAAACAATCAGTTTCAAAGCCTATGTGGATAGGAACTTTTTCTTCTCTCAATGATTTCTACAAGAACCGTTTAGCTTGGGAGACGACTTTTTGGCGCCCCGTATACACTAAACAATTTTCAATTCATTTTCAAACTGTAGAGTGGAATGTTAATTGACCTTTTATTTCTATATCCTCAGCCAGGTACTAAATGATTCACTTTATCTGGTCATTGATGTATCAATTTAAATATTTTTCTTTTATTGTCTGTACCGATATTTTTGATAATTTTCGAGACGAGGATGGGAAGGAGGAATTATCGATAGTTATCGATGATTTTCGATAATCGAGGCAGAACTAGTTATTAATAAGTGAAAAGTCCGAGGGCGTATACAATTCCATCCTAAGGGGGGTCCATAAATTCTCAGTGGTCTCCTCTGAATCCCCCCTCACAACAAAAAATCCGAAAAACTGATAAAAATGTGCAATTTTTAGAATACAAGCATTTTTTTCTTGCCTAAGGGGGTCCAGACTTCCAGGAGTCCCCCTAATATATGCCCTTGGAAAAGTACGATAGTTCCCATCCGTTTGAAAGACATTCGATGGTGGTCTACCAAAACTTCGTAAGTCACATTCTCGAGAAAAATAAAATTTATATGGTTTCATAATGAAAAAAATACCAACCAGAAATAAGGTAAAGTATCACCAGTTGTGGATCACACCTCATTTGTGGATCAGGTGAATTGTTTACCTTTGAGTGATGCCATAATTATGAAACTAACATCATTTTTTGGTACTAACATAACCTTTAGAATCATCTAGTTTTTATACTTCTTCATTGCATATTGTGATAATTATGGGCAATTTTTTGTTGTGAAGTTATGATTTTTCATGAATTTTAGAGAGCAGTTGTCAAAAATAATTTGTAAAATGTCAATTTCATCACATTTGGACTTGTCCTAAGAATTATAATATTTAATAAGGTATAAGTCATATTTTCAGCCTATTACTATTGGCTATTTTGTAGTCTTCCTCTGATATGATACTAGTGGCATATTGAAAAAGGTCGAAAATGTAAAACTTCAATACTGAACTTTTTGGCTAAAATTGATTGTAATTAGTAGGGTTAATAATTTGTTACGTAGGTATAAATTATGTCTCTATGGAATAATTTATCATTAAAACTACAAAACTTTCTCGTCGTTTTTGATCCACAAAAGGACAATTTTTGTTTTGTCTGATATAATGAATAGAAATATCAGTACCAGAAGAAATTATTCTAAGAAGGATCTCAAGTACACAAACCTAGACACGAGATACCATTTAAAAGAAATTATTTAATGTTTATTAAAAAATTTTTATTATTGCAGACCAATAGTACATTTGTGGATGAAAAAAATATCATGTTGGTAAGTAATAATATAACTTATATCAGATCAAGCTATCTATTTATACTTTTTTAAATTAAATTTAATTGGGGTTTGAATATCAAATCATATCATAATCTTCAAAGTTTGAATTTATCAAATTTCTTGATTATGACCACTCTTTTTTGTAGCAATTATACCAGAAAAACAATATGGCGGACTATGTTTACCTTTACAAGATACAAATACCCCTAAAAATGTCGATTTTAATTCAAATACACCGAACATTCAATCACCTACACTAATTATTGGAGCAGAAATTCATGAAGACATACTCGTACCTATGAGCACAAATAATCAGGTATTGTGCACTATAAACCAAATAAACGAGGTATATGACTAAGACACAAGTTCCTCTTTACATGTGACCTATAATCAAAATTGAAGGAGCTACAAGGTCTTGAAATTTGAAAAAATTGAGAATTTTGAAATAATTTTTCCAATGCAGATTTTGAGTAAAGATTGTTTATAATTAATTAGAGTGATAAAACTTTTCTAGGACTCTAGACAACCCAAAAAGGTCCTCTGTCATTTAAATTAAAAAAGGTATAGCCTCGTATGATTTTTAAAACCTAAAATTTTATAATTTAGGGCCTAAAAAATTTTTAATTTTCTTTTCTGAAAATATTACTTTTTAGAATTTTTTTTTGTTTGTCTCGAAGCATTCTATCATCCTGAGTAGCCTAATTGTGAAAAAATTGTGCTGAAAATTTTCAATGAAAAAGTCATTTTAAAATTGGGAATTTTATAAACTTTAAAACCTTGTAACTCTTTCAATTTTTATTATAGGCCACATGTAAAGAGGAATGTTTTTCTTAGTCATACCTGGTTATATTCAAATAATTTTTCCAGCCTTTCACAGTTTCACAGAATACTCACTGTACTCCTACCAGTTATACCAACTTGTAAATCATAACATAGAAAAAGTAATTTTGAAAAAATTTTTTTTTTTAAAAAGTCCATTAAGAGTTTAAAATGTCCTCTTTGGTACAAATTTACTGTTAATCCTAGCCATCCCAGGTTTCATTAATGTTAAATTGAAACATACAAACTTTTTGTTACAAAATAATAAGATTTCTTATTTTTTCTTTTTTACCAGGAAGAGGAAAATTTTCACAATTTGGATTCTATTTCTGGGCCTAGTAGAGAGATGAATATTTTTGATAATGACCCTGCAACGTTTAAAATATCTCCTAATTTCAAATTCACTCCAGAATTAATAGATGTTATATTGAATATGGGCCCATCCCAACCTACTGCGACAGAGCTTTTAGAAGGTCAATTTCCAAAAGATCCATCAGGGCATCGATTTCAAGCTTCGTGGTACTTCCTTCGACTACCTGATGGTTCACTATGTCGTAGAACCTGGCTGTCATATTCAAAAACTGAAAACAAAGTGTATTGTCTTGACTGTATGCTTTTTGGCAAAAATACAAAGAAATCTTGGGTCTACGAAGGATGTTCTCGCTGGACTGGTGGTGACACATTTCTCATAAAGCATGAAATATCAGACACACATATAAAAGCCACTCTCTTTGGTAAGACCTTGGCCACATGCAGACCTATTCTACCAGCTTTAACAACAGCGCAAAAAATGAAAATTTGCCAAAATTAGGAGGTTGTAAAGCAGCTGATTGACATATCATTATACTTAGCTCGACACTGCTTAGCATTCCAAGGGCATGATAAGAGTTGGTCTAATTTAACTCATGGAAACTTTAAGGACCTTGTATTACTAATAGGGAAATCAAGTCCTATTATGGCATCTTACCTCCAACCATTATTGGAAGGAACTAAGAAACCACAGTATTCGTTTCTTTCAACAAAATGCCAAAATGACCTTATTAATACGATTTCATGATTTATAAGACGTAAATTCTCAGAAGAAATATGCCAAAATAGATTTTTCAGTGTTTCAATCGATAGTACTACTTTTGATAAATCAAGAAAGGAGCAAGTGTCATTTGTTGTGCACTATGTAAGTGAGGAAACAGGTCGCATTCATGAATGGCTTTTGGCCCTGAAAGAGTCTCCTTCTACCAAGGGTCAAGACCTATTTAATTTATTTGAAACTGTATTTGCCAACTGGCAGCTTGACTGGAAAAAGTATCTTGTTGGGGAATCATACGACGGAGCTGCAAATATGAGAAGTCCATATCAGAGCCTCCAAGCTTTGGTGAAACAGCATAATCCAATGGCTTTGTTCGTATGGTGCTGGGCACATCGTCTGAATTTAATTATAGTATCTGCTGTTGGTTCGTCACTGAATGCTGGGGACCTGTTTGGCAATTTGGAAAAAATTTACGCCTTCATTTCGTGTAGCAAACAGCATGTCCATTTTTATGAAGAAAAGCAAAAGAAAAAATACCCCAATACAAGAATTAAACGATTGAAACGAGTGAATACAACAAGATGGATGTCACACTCACAAGCCTTAGATACAGTTCTCAATACATTCGAAGCCCTTATGGACACATTGGAGGAAATTGGTGCTACAGATGGAATTGCAGACAACGAAGCACAAGCCTCAGCCAATGGTTTAATCACGTACTTCACAACAGAACAATTTGTTTATACAGCTTTCATATTTTGAGAAATATTTGCTATATCGGATGGAATGACAAAAATGCTTCAAAGTCCAGATTTTCACTTACTTTCAGCTAGCCAAATTTTACAGAAGAAAGTTAACAAAATTAAAAACCTACGAGAAAATTTTGAGAAAGTAGAGTCCAAGGTAAAAGCATTTATAAACAATATAGAATTTGAATTTACATTACTTGGAGAAAGTAAAATATGTAGAAAGAAAAAGCGCATGTGTGGAGAGGAGGCTCACGATGAACCCATTGAAAATCCAGTGATGGCTTTGAAAGTTTCCACTTTTTTAGTCACAATTGACATTATCAGCAGCAAAATTCACAGACAATTTATTGGTGAAGATGGTATAATCATGGGGATTTTGAAGGACCTGAGCTTACTATCTCGACAGAGGATCTATGAAATTAAACAAAATAATGGAAAGATGCCGGTGGATGCCTTCAAAATTATTTGTGGTATATATGGTGATTTTTTAAATGTGGATGATGCACGAAAAGAGTATTTACAGTTTATTTCTTCATTTGATGAATTTGACAATGCCAAACAAGTTCCAAAACATTTGCATGCTGCCAGTGATGAAGACGAATTAATTGTGTCTGACAAGGAATTAGTTTTTTTCAGTGGAGAAAGTTCCAGTTCTGAGGAAGAAGACATCTCAAAAATGGCTAATATTACTAGTAAATTTGTTAATAGCGGTAGTATTTCAGAAATCTTTGAATTACTTTGTAAATTTTGCTTGAAATTCGTTTTCCCTAATTTATTTCTTCTTGTCAAAATTGCTGTAACATTGCCAGTTACAAGTGTATCAACTGAAAGGTCATTCTCAAAATTGAAATTGATAAAAAATCATCTCCATACAACAATGAGTCAAGAGCGGTTGGAAAATTTAATGGTAATTTCAATGGAGAAAGATGTTTCATTAGATTATGATGAAATAATAAATTCATTTGCGTCAACCAGCAACTTGTTAAAAAATAAGTTAATTGCCTAGTTGAAATATTGAATAATATACTTGCCTACCTACTTATAAATTTATATTATATTAAAATTATTATTTTTAAATAATTTTGTCCTAATTGAGTAATAGTATTTACTATTTGTAAATATATACTAAAATTCGTTTTTTAAATAATTTTATATCTGTTTTACTTCATAATTGCCCCCCCCCCATGTAGGTAACTGGGTGGGTGGTTAGTTGAATATGCATGATACACTTCTTTCAAAACTTGTGGACGCCACTGACTCAGAGGATGTTGCGTCTTTCTCATTAATTTGGAGTGGGGCGTAAGAAATAGGGCGTAAGAAACTGATCTTCAGTTATTATAATCAGATAATACAGGATATCTGAAAATCGTCTCCCAGGACTAATGCATCTTGTAGAACTCATCAACTGAATAAATGGCTTTGATTGGTTGTTTCAGAAATACGAGGCTCTCAAATTTTCATAGATAAATCAACCGATGAAGTTCAAAAAATTCTTTAAATTTGGTTTTCGATGAGTGCATCTCCTAGTACCCTGAAAAACGTTCTTTTGGCCGAGTCCCTATCTTCAATACCTACAAAGTTAAATATATTTGAAATCGAAAAAAATTTGTTGGAATTTTAGCATATCCAATGTTCATTTTTTTAAATTCGGAAGAAAAAAAAATGTTCCGCTGCCTGGATTCGAACCCGCAACCTCGGTACGATGTGTAATACCATCTTTTGTTAATCTGCCTTCAAACGACTCAATATGCAATATATTTGACACGCGCATGCGTGAGTGCCTGTATTTCTGAAACAACAATGCTAAAAATAAAGGATTAAAGTAGGAATTTTTTTGCATCTCTCGATGAGTTCTACAAAATCCATTCGACTTGGGAGACAATTTTCGGACACCCTGTATAAAATAGGCCTAGCTAACCATACAGGCTAATCCAGATCTACTATTAATAATAAAAACGTTGAATGTTTTTCTTAGTTATTGTCCTCAAAAATTTTACTTATAGGTGTAATTTTGCATCAAAAAATATTGTTTCTCCATTTTTTCAGTTCGATAACACAGCAGTTAAGTACTTGACTACTAACATACTTTGAAGTTTTTACTCTTTCAACTTCATGTTTCGCCAGGCGCAAGTCTATAATTAATTTATCTGAAAGTCATTACGTACCCAGGTTGACAATGAGCAGCTGTGATAACGTATTTGTTCGTAATGAGAACACCACCGCATTTATTTTTGGTAAACAAGCCCAGCCATGTTGCCTCGCGAACTAAAACTTGCCATGGCCACTCTCCAAATGTGGATCCTTTGCCACCAACGATTCTGCCATTTTTTCGAGCCAAGGGTCGAACACCACATGCTGAAGAAGAAAATAAAATCAGTTATCAGACTGTTGAGTTATCACTATGGTCCATCACCAGTGGACTAGGTTATATTGCCAAATGGGCGATTATGGAGCTCACTTGGCAAATAATGAGAAAAACAATGCGAATGAAAAAACTGAATTTTGAAAGCAGAATGAAGATATTAGAGTCAACTAGGGAATGAAGGAAATGGGAAAGATTGTAATGCATATTTTTGTCTATTTTTAAATATGACGAACATATTCGTCTACACTATCCTATAGCTCTTTGTAAACAACCACTAAATTACTCATATTTGATTTTATGAATATAGATATAACGTCTGTATATTCATGACCTAATTGTGCCTGTCCCTCGAGTATATTGCGAGTCAGAACAACCCTATAATAACAAGCCCCTACCTCCCTTGGGCTATTTAGCATGTACACTTACATACCCCAAACGAGTATATAAACCCTCGATTCGAAGGAATAAAACACAGTACCTAGAACCTCTCTTACAGATTTACTAGTTAATAGACAGTCTTGTCTAAAGGGTTGTAATCCCAAATGTTAAACTTAATTTATAGTGTTTAAAGTATATAATATCCTTGTGTCGTACAAATTATTATTTTATTAAAAGTGTTAACTCATCCTTGTATTTCTGAATTCATTGAGTCTCTCAAATATGTTAAGGTCTACGATAGTTGTAGATGATAAATTAATTATTTAAATTATTATAGAGGTATTAATGCTTGTCCAGTGTTAATTATCTTGTGTATGGTGTAACACTGAAAGTGGTTCTAATTAGGTACATTCTCTTTTGGCCGTTACAAAGATAAACAAAATCACTATTATAAAATAAAAAAAATAGGGGGCTTGAAAAATTTTTATATGCCCATGAAAATGCTATAATTGGGTCAGGGCCGGATTTACAGCTCAAGTGCCCTGGTACAATAAAATTTTTCCGCCCCCTCATTTTTCTAATTTCAGCAACCAACCCAATCCCCAAAAAATGTTTTATGTATTTTTATCAGGAGTTTTTACTACATTAAAAAAAAAGTAAAAAAATCTTTTCTGCACGTCAACAAAGAAAAAAAATGAAAACAATATATCACCACTTATTTCTCTCTTTCTTTTATTCTTTTTATTCATCAACTATTTAACCATGCATCATAAAAAAAAAACTCTTGTATTTGTATTTAGGGGAATAATTTTGTCTGACTAATTTTGTCAAATTAATTTTGGTGAATGAATTTCCAACCTATACATTTATTACAGTTACATATGCCAGTTAGTGTGGCAGTAGAGTACTCATGTGATAGAGTTCACCATTTTGGCCAAGGAATATGCATGATGTCAATTCAAATCCTCAGGCCTGCAGTTTTATAATTGGTAACCCTCGACATGTGTTGGACACACACACTTATGAGGTACATGATGAAACTTACCGCTCTTCTTCCTCATCTAAAAGCCAGTTCAAAATTAACAGGAATAGTAACAAGAATGAAAACATTAGCAGGAGCTGAAACGAGAATGAAGCTGCTTTATTCACAATCAGCTCTTGATGTGAACAAGAATGGGGGAATTTTTGAAAAGAAATATATTCTGTTCATGCACAGTAAGAAAACTGCGAGAATGGGAATGGGAAAGATGAACTTGAACCATCTTTATCATTCTCATTCTTGAGCAGTTTAAATTTAGTGTGTTTATCTTTTGCATTCCCATTTTTGTTACCATTTCCCTTGATTGTGAACTGGCCTTACATCACCAAAAGATGGCATCCTATAGTATAATGAAAATTTCACTCACACAGGCATATCCAAGTGTGTGAGGTGTAGCAGGTATGCTGTTCACATCCAACCTTCCATAGTATAATTATAACAATGTTAAGTATCTAAAGGGGGAAATATATTATGTGTGGAACGGCTGCACAGTGTACCTACATGAAAAAAAAAAAAAAAAAAAAAAAACAGTTGATATCGGTGATGAAATAGCTATGTGGTAACATTCACCAATTTTGGCTGGTGAATATATAAGATGCCAGTTCAAATCCCAAAGCTGGCAGTTCTACTAAACTAATCAGCAAAATATTTTTTGTATTTCACATCTTGACAAACAAAAACAACAAAAAATAAAGAAATTTTCACTACTTTTGAAAACTTGATTTTTTCACAAAGCTTTCTGGGATAGAAGTTTTAAAATGCTAATGATGATGAATTTCAAAGATCTGATTTTCCAGCTAAGCTTGCTTGGTGAGAAACAGTCAACCAAAAACATCTATACATTCATATTTGTTCAAACACTTCTAAAACTAGAAGTGATAAAAAAGCCACTTTTGATGAGTAAGGACTCCTACAGTATTGAATTCTAATTTGCTTGCTACAAAATCAGGTCCATTGACAATAATCAAAAATTTATTTCTTCAAATAATTTATTTAAATGAATGAATAAATATAATTAATTCAGAAACCACAAATAACACAAATTTTGCGATAAAAATTAAAAATGTGACTGAAAATAGGATGGTTCCATAGGAATAGGGATATTTTGTCTTGAAAGTGGTGTCACTTTTCATTTGACCTGTGCCTTCTCTTATACCTATTTAATACTTCTTGAATTTTCCACAAATTTTGATTTAATAACTTGATCCATATTTATATGGGTTAAATCAAGTAGTGTATATTGTTATGTCATCCTTTCGCAAAAACATGTACTTATATGTAGTTTTAAAATTTCAAAAATGACACTATGGATATATGTTGATTACACCAATTTACTTAACTGCGTCATAACTAAACATCTTTTCATTGAATCACAAAACAGTACAAATTGTCTGGCACAAAAATTCAAACTTAACCTACCTCGCTTGTAATCGATATGGTCCTCGAGTCCAATTTTTGTAGTTGTTATCAGTCCTTCATCATCCTCATCGACTGGCCGAGATTCTTCGGTGGTTGTTGACGTTGAAGGGGTACTAATGGAAACAGTTGTGGTTACCTTTATTGGCTTCTTATTTGGCAATGTGAAGGTAGCCTGTGAAGTTGACGTTGATGGCTGAAACAGAACAACGGGTGTGGCCAGCGGAGTTGGTTTCTTTGTAGGCCTTCTTGTAATAACGGCTGATGAAGTTATCACTGTTGGTAATGAACTTGAAACTGCAGGTCTCTGTGGACGAGTATTTGGTTTGACGCTAGATGGCTTGTTGGTCGGCTTTTTGGTTGGCTTTTTGGTCGAGGTGGATGGCTTTTTGGTGGGGGAATTGCTGACTGTTACATTATTTGTTGACTCGCCATTAATTAGAACTTTCTCCAGGTCCTCGAAGTTACCCTGTAGTGATTGAACAATTTTCTCCACAAACACATGTATTTTGTCTTCCAGGGTTTTGTCAATAGCAAACTGTGGAGTGACTTCTACCTCAGTTTCCTCATCGCCAAAGGTGGTTGTGCTGGTGATCATTGGCTTCTCCTGCTGAGTAGCAGTGAAATTTGCATTTGGATCTCGAACTGGAGGAAAATCAAATATGCTTTCTGTTGAATTGAAAAGAATTTGCGTTGCAGGGTAAACAGAAAAGGGTGGATTGTCATCTAAACCCCCACCAGTTTCACTGGTTGAGGTGGATGGTGGTCGTACAGTTACGTAACTGGAGGTAGACAGTGCAGGGTATACATTGGAGAAGGTGGGAATGGGTGATTGGGCAAATGTAGGTTTCACAATGGTGTCTGAATTGAGGTTACCAGCCCACACTGGCTTAGCAGTGGTGACCAAAGTGGTTTGTACATATGATGATGGCAACGAAGATGTTGTAGAAGTCAGCTGCGAAGATGGCAGTGCTGGTGGCGGAGATGATGTGGTTTCAATTGGTGGTGGTTTGATTCTGGTGTACGACGACTGGATGGTAGATGTGATGGTCGTTTTGTGTGGCTTCACTGGAAGTGGAGAAGAGGTGACTGGAAACGAGGTATGCAAGTGACTCATGCTCAGCTTGTTTGGATAATCGGAGAAGGCAGGCTTTGTGATGAAGCTACTGGTTGACTGTGGACGTATGCTGCCACTAAATGATGCTAATGAAGGCTTAGCTGTGATAAGGATACTACTGTAGTTGGGTATGTCCTGACTACTGGTCGAGTACGCCGGTTTTATGTGCGCTGGTTTTGCGGAGGTGCTCACAGAGCCTGTTGGTGCAAAATGGTAACTAACATTATAACTGGCGGTCGTCGTGTAGCTATGTACAGGTTTCTTGGTGGTAGCTGGAGGTGTCACTGCGCTGTCATGAGCAGCTGAGCTCAACACGATAACAGTGGGTGCAGAATCTGCACCGCTATTCTGTGGTTTTGGAGTAATTTTCACCTCGGGAGTGACGTGAAATGAGGGTCCAGGTATGTGGTGGAGAGTGGTGCTTGGCAGTGGTGTACTAGGTTTATGATCCGGCAAGTACGTGTTGTGAATTGGTTTGGTCGAGTAGTATGATGAACTACTCTTATCTGGATTATTCTGCACTGAGAGCCAAGTGTAAAATGACTGTGTAGGCTGTGTTGATGAATCGTCGATATTCGCCTCTGTTTTAGTGGTGTCATTCAGCATCCACAATAAATGGCTAACTGATGTATTTGGAACGTATTTGTTATTCACACTATCTGCTGTCAAGGTGGGCACGCGAATTAGATTTTCTTCAATGTCATAGATGTCATTCTTGTTCGTAATTATGGCGGCTGGAACCATGGTAGGCAAATACGAAGAAGAGCCATACGTGAATTTGGAGCTTTGATGCTGACTGTAATAGTCAGTGGATGGTGGTGAAGTGGTGAATGGCGATATTTTGGTAGTATGAACGCTGTATTTGGATGGTGAAAAATTTGGACTGAAAGGTTCTCTACTGCTAGTTGTACTTGTATATGGCTTGGGAGAGGAGTGATCAAATTCACTGTTGCTGCTACTACTGCTGGTTGATTTTGTGGTAAACGACAAGGACGACGTGCTGGCAGAATCAAATATCTGACTAGGACCTGCGTATAAATCGCTACCACTATTGCTATTGCTACTGCTGCTGCCACTGCTACTACTACTATTACTACTACTACTACTACTGCTACTACTGTATAATGATGAAGATGAAGTTTGTGGAAATGACGAGGGTAACCTACTCGCATGCGTTTCAGGTAATGGACTAGTCTGCGGTACTAATGGCGTCTGTTGTTTGGAGAACAGTAAAAAATCATCAGGGCTATTTACATTTTGTACAATGGTACCGTTTTTGTACAGTAAGAACGTCTCCGCTTGAGAGTGTTCAATGTGTGGCCTCAGCATGGTCGTAGATCGATCCGATGCGGAGGTCGAATATGGTTTCGATGGTGTAGTCTCTGGCACCGAGACAGTCGGATAGGATACTCCTGGAGGTAGTTTACAGCAGGTGCCATACAGGAAGCCATCCATACAGGAGCCAATGACAGTTCCCGCTCTCTGTGTGCACTCGTAGTTGAACATGCAAATACCAGCCTCTTTTTGCGGCGACGACGTATCTTTGCAGGGTTTCGGTAAGATTTTGTAACCACCGAACTTCCGTCCTGCAAACAGTTTTTAAAGAAGAATAGAATGTTTAGTGCGGCGTCATTGTAAATTTTCAGAAAATAATGCAAGGTTGTCAGGCGTGTGTATTTTGTTTCAGCTATAATATTAAGAATTTCAGAAGATTTCAGGTAAGGTGAACATTTGGAGAAGAAATTCTGAATTTTGTGAGAAGTAAGTGAAAATTGAATCCTTGCACCTCTATTCTATGATTAATGGTATCCTCGTTCAACGAGACGATGTTTGAAAACGTACAATATTGCGAACTTGGCGTAAGATTGACAAATACCTCTATGGATGCGACTTCAACTTAAAGCCTATTTTGAAGGAACCAATCTACTTCAAATGCGTACAATTGCCCCTCCCACAACATACAAATTCTAAATTGTATTTTTATGCTATTTGAAAATATTTCTCAACTGCTTGAAAAAACAGACCACAGCTTACGCTAGGTCGAAGCTTATAATTAAACCACAACTGATGTTCATTTTAAACGAAAATTTTATAAAATTGTAGGACAAACTACTATTTAATTAGGTACCACACTGTTGGAAAATAAACCTTTTTTTCTTTCAAACTTAGATTTTAACCGAAAAATCAAGGTACCGTACCTAACTACAACAGTTTTAAATTGTTAAGTTATATGCAAGATCTGTCGACACAGTTACGAAACAGTAAAATTTTTTTGATCATTCATTTCCATTACTGCGGACACCATGTACCTAGTTATGTGCTGACGTAAAATTATGTATAGGACTACACTTTGAAAAGAAATCCCAGAACCTTCGGTAATTTGATTGACCATTTTTATCATAATAAATATCTACGCCGAAAATAATGGAGATTA
Source organism: Ericerus pela (assembly GCA_011428145.1). Taxonomy (NCBI): domain Eukaryota; kingdom Metazoa; phylum Arthropoda; class Insecta; order Hemiptera; family Coccidae; genus Ericerus; species Ericerus pela. The sequence continues at coordinate 245,009 of WOFM01000185.1, read as the reverse complement.
TTACGATTCTGAAAATATACCTATCTTTTCCACTTTGCGTCTCAGCCCCTAGGATAGCTACGAAAAAAATGGACGAAAACGTTTTTATTTCAAATTTTATATGTATTGTTTTTGTATTGAAGTATTTTTATTTGATATCGCATATTCATCGAGTAAAATTGAAAAACCTAAAATCAGTCACACGTGACAGCCACCCACCGGCAAAAGCACTATGTAAGAGGCTGGAAAATTTTTATTACTCATTCAAGAGACCACCTCGTCGTATTTTAACGTAGACAAATATAGTAGATTTAAAAATGAAAAAAATTGGACCCCATGTGTTTCTTCGGAAATACATTTGGCATTGTCCCTTGAATACATCATAAAAGCCCACCGATCCAACCCCCGTACTACTCGCTAAAGGGGTAAAAACATCTAACAAAATTAATTTTTTTACATTTTTCTCGATAAATACGCATTTATTCAAAAAATAAGTTCAGACAAAGATTGTTCTCCACAAAATTTCCGACAAAATGATACCCCATGTCACTAAATTCAGACAAATTACGCTCAAATTGTTGAGTTTTAAAAAATGGAATAATATGTAGTTACCTAGATACCTATTTCATATCATAGTTATTCCTGTTTCAATTTACCTCTTGATTTTGTTTCATTCTTTTTATTTAGTTTGTTCAAGAACTTCGCATTCTAACAAGTGATGTTGTGGAGGTGGGATATATGAGTTCAATTTCCCTCAACTCGGAAAAATAAAGTATCATTGAACCCTTTCAAACGTCCGACCATGTACACAAACCTATAGTATTAACTGATAATTATTTTGAAACAAAATGACAATGTCTTCATAAAATTGTAAAATGTATTTAGGTAGGCCAGAATTAACATTTTTGGCGCCTGTGTAGACAAACAAACTTTTGATCAATCTCAGGATCGTACATATTGGGAAGTTTGTGATCAAACCACTCAGCCCCCCCAAATAACTACGTATGAATGATTTAGAACACAAAAAACGTCCATAAATGAATTTTTCGCTCAATCCTGTAGCAAAATTATTTTTTTCCTTTGTAAAAACCCCTCTACAGATAAATACTATGAACAACCATGCTACTGTAACAATATTTTTCTATCGTTCATAATACTTCCTAATTTTGTATTTTAATTGTCATCATCATCATCGTTACTTTCAATCTATTTTCTCTTATTATTAAACTCTTAAATATACTCACGTCATTCAAACAAGTCAAGACTTGCCTGATGACATCATCTTCCTGCATAAACAGTTACTTTGTTTACACAAGTCTTATGAACTCATTTCTTGTTTATATTATTTTTGCAACCTTACATATACATATACTAATTTCCACTAAATTATTTGTGAACACCCACTTTATGTCATATTCTTATAAGACCATTGGTCATACTTCATGTACATATATTTCTACTAACCAATAAGATTCAAACCCTTCTCCAACACTCTGTAAATTTGCCTGAACCTCCTACTTAATTCTTTTAATTCTTAATGCTGTTACTGCTTATGTTTTATAAACTTACTGTTTAATACACACTTTTACCAACTTATGTATTTTAAATGTTCTGTTGCGATGTATAACCGTCACAGCTACCCATTTCTTTTCTCCTCTATTTTAATTTTTTTATATTTTTTGCCCAGAAAAGTGAAAATAAAAATATTTTTTTCCAGCGACACATCCAGAATTTTTCCATGAGGCATAATGTATTTAAAAAAAATTATATTTTGTAATACAAAATTGAAGTTTTTCAAAATTCTGTCATAACATAAGTACCTACCACTTGGTCCATTCAAAATTGAAGCACAGAACTTGGGCATTCTCTAAAAGCACTATTTGATTTGGAATCAGGGCTGTGTGCAGAATTTACCACTGGGATAGGTTTTACATAAATTGACAGAACAATTTTGCCAACTGGGTACCATTTACAAACTATCCACAAGGACCATAAGGAAATTGTGACTATAAAGAGGTGTTTACGAGTTGTTTATATGATAACACTGAGATGCTTGCGCAGAAGCAAACCGTATATTGATAAGAAATATAAAATCCACAGTAAAAATCATAAACAAAAATATTCGTAAATCCTTACAGCTTTTATTGACTTATATGGGCACCTATGGACACGGCCACATAGATCGATAAAGTAGTAATTAGCAAGAAGTATATAGCCTTTATAACCGCTTTGTAGACATAGTTATAAAATTTATAGAGAGTTTGAAAACGGCCTCCAGAGAAAGGGAAAAAACTTTTTTGTTGTTTCTTGCGTTCTAGAACATTTATACATAACACATTTTTTTAATAATTTTTTGGGAGTCCTGGTTTGTTTTTTTCTATTCAACTAGAAAAATTTTCCACCCATTAAAAGGTGCGCCAGTAAGCAGTCAGTGGCATTTCTGCAGCAAGAATAAAAAGGTGGCAATAGGCCCATGGTAAGATTTGTGAAAAGAAGCAATAAAACAATAACTGCTATCTGTTTGTCGAAGAAATGGAACTGTTGAAATCAGGTGAGTTGTTGTATGCTTAATACTATATTTTGGTGTACATATTCAGAAGTTCAAAATGGCTCAGAAATATTATTATTTTGAGACGAGGGAGGAACTCCTATATCCCTCACCCACAACAACTTTATACGTGTTAAAATGCAAACTCATGAACAAACAAACAAACGAGTAGAATAAAATTTAATGTACCTGTATATATGAAACTGAATAGCGTCAATATGAAATATCTGAATTATACTATTTTTTTAAACATGACTACTCGGCTGTCATTTATCCGAATCTAGTAAAATAAGGTATCATTTGTTTGGAAATTTTGTGAAAAATAATTTTTGTCTGAACTTATTTTTCGAATAAATGTGTATTTAGCTAGAAAAACGTAAAAAACTGTATTTTGTCAGATATTATTGACTTCCATAGGGGTTAGGTGAGGTGGGTTTTTTAGAATGTATTTAAAGTGAAATCTCAAATGTATTGTTGATGGAAAACCTTGGGTGCAATTTTTTTTTCATTTTCAATCGCAATAATGTTCATTATTTGCCTGCGCTATTCATAGGTATTGGATATATTTTTATGCAGTAACCTACGCTTATTGTATATTTAATTCCTTTTCAACCTCATGTTGCAATAAGTCAACACAATAAACAGTTTGGATAATATAATTAGCTATAAAAAACGAAATTTCAGCCTGGTTGGTAGCATTGTGTCATCGCAGTTCAACATCTTGTCCCCTCTCATGCTTGGCTTCTCATACTGAACGCCCAGATAACACAGATTACCCTTCGGTGAGTAACCACTGATTACCAAATTTTGCGTTATTACAACCTAATCATTATTTTAGGGGCCATTAAGAAGACGACTGTAATTTTCAAACTTGAAAAATGGCAACCCTGGAAAAAAACAAAATAATAATGCATGAAAGAGGTAAAACTTTTTTTAAGACGTTATGAATGACCCAGGCGTCGAATATCACTCCTTTTCTGCATACTTTTATTTTAACAAATTTTTCATTTCATAAATTTTTACTTTTAAATTTAGTTTCATGAGATAGCCTATCATTTGGTCGCATCTTATTTCGTAATTACTGATAGTATAAAGAAGTTCCGCCTCGATCAGTCGTAAAATTTTTAGCAGCTTTTTTATTAGGCATATTTTCGATTTCCAATATACTTACCTTGGTGAAGATGCGATGAAAGACTAGTGAGTGGGGATACATGTTCATTGTAAATTGCACTAAAACAAAGGACTCCCGGTAGGGGCGGTAGTATCACAGCTAACCAATACAACGACAGTAGCTGTAAGGCTACCACCCAATCGTGCATCTTAATCCGAACATTCTGTAAACAAAAAAGAAGAAAGAAAAAAAAAATTAAAAATTACTTCGAACAAGACACCAAAAATAAATCGAATCGACGAATATTTTCCTTAAAAAATGCGAAGAAAATTTATCAGCCCAGCATTTGGAGAAAAGGAAACATCGTCGGAGTAAAATGTTGCAAAAATGTTTAACAGCAACGAAAACTATGTAAAAATAATAATTATAGAATCCACGTTGATTTAAACTCTTCAGAAATTTGAACTAAATTTTCAGTTTCCTCAACTTTTTAAGGAGAAAACAGAAATTTAATATGCGGCCAGAAACTATAGTTCAACGCTGAATGGGAGGAGGTACGTGGAGAATTAATTGTGCTACTTACCATCATACAGGGAGATTAAGAACTTTAAGTCGGTGGGAAATAGAATTTCGAACAACTTTGTTAATTTGGTTTCATCAACAGGAAAAACGTTGGTAGGCTGGTACCTATCGCCTACGTAAACTGAATAATGTATGACTTTCAGCCCTTTCCATTCACTTTTTAATTGGGATTTCAGCAAAAAAGTATCGGGTAATACCTAATGTGTGAAAAAAAATTCATAAGCAATATTTATGTGAGTCACCTTTTCAGGTCTTCGTAAAAGCTGGGGTTGGCAATTCTGTTAATGTAGGGTAATGTTGCCGAAATCGTACTACTTTTCAATTTAACCGCCCATAATTACAAAAATTACATTTTTAGAATCCGTAACTACATATTTTGCAAATCTTTATATCCTTACTTCTGTTATATTTTCATTCATGTTAGCCTCACTTAAATATTGTCAAAATTACAGCTGATTTTATCAACAAACTCTAAATGGTACGATTTAGGCAACTAGTTTCCTAAATTGTACCTGTGATAATGTTTTCATTTTCATAGCCTATTTTATTGTTTTTGGTGTTAGTTTTATTTTATTTTTATTTTTTACCATATTTTTAGGGATCTTTTTAGTTAATGAATTGCAATAAGATTAGACTTGTTAATATGTTTTGAAACACGTAACAACAAAAATTGGTACAATTTAGGAAACTCATTACCCTTATCAGTTATATGATTTAGGAAACAGTATTCACTTCCAATAAAACTTAAATTTTATATCTTCAGACTATAATTTTATTTTAAATTTTCTGAAAATATGATGAAGAAGGTTTTAAATTCAACAAAATTAATAATTTTGAGAGTCGAAATTTTTTTTTTTAAACCTAAGCTTATTAAAATAACATGACTAAATTATTTGTACTTGAGTATGCTTTTTTTCTTAAACTTGAAAAGAAAGATAAAATGAGTATATTGAGATAATTTTTGATTCCATAGTAGTTATTTGTATTTAGTTTCATTGTTCATAACATAGATCAGTAATTCACTCTCCTATTTTTTAAATATCAACAGTGGTATGATTTAGGAAATGGTACAATTCTGGCAACCTTACCCTACAACTGTGTGAAATTGACTTTCCAAAGATGCAACTGACCTACACAGTGGTTGTGCTAATGCGCTTCATAATGTAACTAGCATAGAGAACATGCAATCAATATGCCACATGCAGTGCTACTAGAGATGCCACTAGTTGCAACTGATAATGTACCATAAGAACAATTTTTGTTTTTTTTATCAAATGAAATATTACTTTTCTCACAATTTGTCTATAGAGCTACAATAATCAAATAATTAAAAAATGACAGCGGCTCTTCGATCGAGGGTTTTTAGGAGGTGGCTCATCCCCCGTGGGTAACCAGTTTGATTTCCCACACCAGTAGACCCACATTTTTTAATGCCAATGTGATTCCAACATCCAACTAGCACTGTAGAAGTTCACACATTCCCCCCTAGAGTGTATGGCACTACAATTGTCTGTGTGAGTTTGTCAAGGTTTCCTCATCAATAGTCTGGATGTAACTGCTCTCTATGTGCATTGAGTAGTATTTACCTCTTGGATTACAAGCATTAGGGAGGAGTGGTGTGAGGATATGAACTACTATGTTGGCAACGATGTAGTCACATGCGTATGTTCACTACATTTTAACAAGTGGATCATTGGTTTAATTCCCCATGCCGATAGACCTACAGTAACTGTGTAGATGTATGAACACTGACAAGTACTTTTACATTTGTTAACATTCATACTTGCTTATTCAGCTGTATGAGTACAGTTAGAGCAGCTGGTAATGAACCAGTGTTCACCAAAAAGCTGTAAATTTGAACCATACAGTAATTAAATTTACTGAGAAGTAACACTAAAGGCTCAGTAATTTTCCTAAAATAGTTATATTCCCCACAGTGGTGACTCCTGTAGTAATATTATTTTACATACTTTTTTTTGGAATGTAGAATATCTGGTGTTGTAGAAAGGGTGGGGTATTGCAAATGAATGAGACGAGCGATGAATTGGTGGGTTCGTTAAATATATATAAGGGGAATCTGAAAATTATACCACTGTGATCACTGTTTAGAAAGTTGAATCTGAGAACAAGAAACAAAAGAGAAGAAGCCAAGTCACTTCTATGATTGTCAGAGGTTGAGCAGTCATGTTTGGAATGAACTCAGTTGAAGACACACAAGAAATTAGGTGAAAAGATGAGAGTGGAGAGCCATGAATGAAAGAGGTGGAATGATATGATAAAAGAAGAATGAGTAATCAGATCCAGAGTTTTCCAGGCACCATGCAGTTTGGAAACAAATACATCTTTCAAATTGTAAGAGCTGGTTTGAAGCAAGAATCGCAAAAAAGGATGGACAGGAAGATGCTATCTTGGTAACTGTATCATGCTAATTCGTTGTATGGGATACGATACCAGAATAGGATGACAATCAGTGGAAGATAAGAGAGCAGTTTTTAATACATGAAGTAAGTTACTTATACAACTAGCAATGAAAAATTCTGAAGGTAGTACTAAGTTTCTCTGTTGCGGAGACAATCTGCCTCCTGTATTTCAAGATAATTAGCTAAGCCAACATTTTTTTCATACTGGGGCAATAGCTTTAACATTTCACGCGCACCAAACATAATAGGTATAGATAAGAACAGATAGCATTCATCAAAGATGGTTATTGTAGGCCTAATTTGCATCACTAAACATAGTATATCCTAATAGGCTAACCCAACCCAATATCATCAGTAGGCTAACTTACAAATTATCATTTAGACTGAAACGTATATAGTTAGCTCTCGTTTGAAGTAGAGCTATCTCCAAGGTTTCACAACTTCTCTCAATCCAAGACAAATTTGTGGTTGATTGCTTTAGGGTGATTTCCCCATTACGGGTTACATATCATTCTCTTAACTTTTATGTGACAAATATTTTAATTCTACATTGAAAATACACCAAGAGTCCAGTGAAGAAAAAAATCTTATTCTGTAAAATTGCCATAGTTTATTTTTTCTCACTGATTTTTAGGGCTGAGCATCCTAAATAGGATACTAAAAGTCTCAATCCCCACCCATCTTGCTACTGTAGGAATTATGGAAAATATGCCGCAAATCAGTTTTCTGCAATTTTCTCAGGAAATATTGACTATAGTGGAAGAATAAATCAATCAAAAAATGTTTAACATTATATTTTCAATAAAAAAGGTTCTTATCACCTTTTGTATACGACGCTTCCCAACCCTAAAAAGTAAGCCTAAAAATACTGATTTTTATACTCGTGTTAGAAGGTAAATACCAGAAAACGTGAATTTTACCAGTTTAAACTTGGTGCAAAATTTGAAATAACTCTAAACCTATTGATCCTACCGACTTTTGGTTGATTTCATTGGATTCAGCGCTAAAATATACGTAGGATGTGATAAATATGTTATGTACTTCCAGCTGAAAATTTCAATTTTCTTTTTCTCCTTATTGACGTTGTCACATAAAAATCAGGCGTAGGTACAGTGGAGACCATCCTGCCATACAGAAAAAAAAAAAAAAAAAACCCTATAGTCTAATAATTTTATGTTTATGCCCACTAAATTCTCAGTTTTGTTCGTGAATCACAAACCCATTGGTAAGGAGGAAAACTTATCCATGTAATCACGATTACATCGAATTAGCTAAAAAAAAAAAAAAAGCCTTATGATAACGTATAATCAATTAGCTCGACAACAAAACTCGAAAACATGACTCAGTCAGCGAACCATATCTCACAATTAGCCCCGTTTTCCTACAATGCCGATAAAAACAAAAAAATAACAGCAACAGAAGTTAAAGGGAGACTTTCAATTCCACAATCGCAAATCTTCTTCGCCGTAAAAAACCCAATTAGTTGAGGAGATGATGCGCATTATAACTGAGATAGGTATGCGCACCACGAAACGAAATAAAATTTACTCTCGATAAAAAGACGACAAACCACAAAACTATTCGGACCTGTAATTTGTTAATTTAAATTATAGTGAAAATGAAATCCAGCTGCAGAAGAATCGCTATGAAATATGTTAAACAAAAAAATCTTTCGATGAGCAACCAAGAATGTCTTCACCAGTCAATAAGATGATTGAGTATTACATGTTTGTACAGGATGTTCCATGAAATTTTACCTATAGGTACCTACTTTAGAAACCTACAAAACTCACGAAAATAAACGAAAATTATTTTGTGCAATAATGTTTTAACGAGGCTGCATACTGACCAATTAAATTTAAAAATTGAGAGTACCTATACTTAGACTATAGGTCATAAATTCATTTTTTTTTCTTTTTTAAAAATTTAATTACAATGAAATATTATTGTTTTATGGAGTTTCTGCTGTAAAATCTACTGGTTTTAAAATAAAAATAAAAATCGTTATGGTAAGTTAATAATTTTTTTTTTTCAAAAAGTAAAACGGACTCTGTAAAAAAAAAAAAAAAAAAAAAAAATTAACTAAACAGAGAAAAATAATCCTTTTTAAACTTTTTCAGCAAGATGTAGATCTGGGGACTAGAATTATTGAAGTCGATTCTTTTTTTCTTCTTACCATGTTTATGGGCTTCATACCTACGTCAATTCCATCAAATTTTAGTACAAAACTTTTTAGTTAGTGCCGACTTCAATAATTCCAGTCCCTAGACCTACATCTTGCTGGAGAAGTTTTAAAAGGATTTTTTTCTCTTTTTAGCGCAGTTGTTATTGTTTTTCTTTAAGTCGGTTCAATTTTTTGAAAAAATTCATTAGCTTACCATAATACTTTTTTCGTTTCATTTTAATTCCAGTATATTTTACTGGAGAAATTTTAAAACAATTATTTTTCACTTTTTGGAGTATTTTTATTCGTTTTTTGTTTTCTAAAGGAGGTTTTGGAACATTGATGTGTAATAATTGTACTATCCTACCGACCAAAGAACTTGACGTCTTTGTGGGTGTAAAGTGTGCAAAAAGGAAAACTTTGTGCATGCTCAGTTGCCAGTTTTATCCATTTTAGGCAACGCTGTCTTAGCTGCGTGCAAATTGTTTATTTCGTCTACTTTTTTAGCTACTTTTTACGCGTTTCTCTCTGGAATAAATACGGACGATTTTGTAATATGTGCATGGAAATGCGGTCTTATTGAGGCACGTATGATGTGTGAAAGGTGGCTTAACTCAGAACTCTTCGAATTCTCATCCATTACACCAACGTATTTTTGGATCCTCGTATTTTTACCTACGCCTCCACAGCCCCTCATTAACTTTCCACACGTCATATTTGTTCCTTAATCATGTTTGCACAACTTTCTTACAACAAGAAATGCCTACTCCAACTGATTTATCTACTTTATATTATTTATTTACAAATCAAGTTCCTTCGCTGGTGACATGTCACCTGCGACTCTAATATTTACCAATTCAGAAGGCCACCATCCTACTAACTGCCCAACTGGAACATGAATGATAATTTTGGTGCGTTATAGGGTGGGTCAGATTTAGCCATTGAAAATTCATATTGAGTGAGTGTTTTAAAAAGACACACCTTACCGACTGCTGTATTATTACAAGAATTTTCGAATAAGTATGAGACTCACCATGACTGTAGGTGAAAAAAAAAATTGTAATAGGACAATTCGAAACAGCTATAATGAGAAGAAACAAGAAAACAATGATATTAACTTGATGTGACAAACAAATACAAAACAAAAAAGTCAAATTAAATAAAAGTTTACCACAGTATCGGAGGGCAGCCAAATGCGATCTATTTGAACGTTTATATTGTGAAATCGAAAATAATTCACGTCTTTTTTTTAAACACACACCATATGGGAATTTTCAATGGTGTGTGATAAACTGACCCACCCTGTATATTTTCCATCGAAAAAAATTAATGATTATTTTTTTATGCTGTTTGATGAGTCGAAAAAATACTGGATTGAGAGTTTTGTGGCGGATCCAGTCCTTTTTAAAAGTTCGTTCTTAAACGAGAGATAAAATATTTTGTTTATATGCATCCCCGTATTATACAGCCCTTTTTCATGCTGATATTGCACCACTTGAGCACAGGTAAACGTTGCCGTGAATCAACAAAAAAAAAAAAAAAATTCTATTAAGAAAAAACTTTATTTTTACACTGGTGAGAAAATGAAATTTCTTTTAGTGAAGAAATAAAACGAAACAATAATTGAGAAAAAACTCATTTCCACACTAGTGAGGAAATGAAATTTTTTTGACTGCTCCAAATCAATTTGGAAATCTCGAACTTCACTAACCAAAACTGATTCAATAATACTTAACCTTTTTCTGGTGTATGAGTTGAAAAAAAGCAATTTCCTAACAAGTGTCACGTTCGAGTCGTGGATGATTGCTACAAACTTCCCACCCGAAGAAAAAAATTCTTGCAGGATTAGAATAATTGTAAACTATACTTGGGCTAAAAACCTTTGAATTTCATTTTGATAGGTGTTTCTATCTAAAACATAGAGATCCACGAAATAGTTTAAACATCATGTAGTTTAAATTCTGCTTTTAAAATTATCACAACCTACTTTCAATAAATGATTTCAAATGCTTCTCAGTTACTCATAATATAATTTTTTAAACTGCCAATTCCTATCGTTTGAACAGCTACCCGGATTACCAGTCTCAGTTCTTGTAAATATTATTTTTCCACAGCCTGGGTTCGATTTGTATTTACCTATAAATGATAAAGTTTTCATATTTCCCATCGTTTCAAGGTTACGCCAGTTTGTGGTACTTATCTATTTTAATTTTCGATTTCATAGGTAATGTGTTGTCGGTTGTCTTTTAGTAAAATCTACGACATTTGCCAGGTCCAAATAATTACAGAACTCAGTGACACGTATTGCCACAGAACGTACAAAATATACAGAGATAATTCCCTTCCAATTAGTATACTATTCAGTGCGCGTCTATTATCTTCGTCATTCTCTGTTAAATTGGCGAATAAATACGCATATCTCGCGTGTACTGACATGGTGGTTAGATTGATGGTAAGTGTTCAATTTTATAAATACATTCATAAACACCGAAAGCAATCAACGAGTGGAAAAAACACGTACTAAACTTAGATAAACGAAGTCGAAATTGTCCGCAAAGCTCTACGAAACGCTAATAAATACGTAGGTAATCATTTAGATATCATTGTGAGAGATAAAAAATTAAATTTATTTAAGTGTTCGCTTTTTCAGATCCAAAATTTCAATGGACGTCACTTTTTCCCCATCAGTATTTCCGAATTCGAGTTACCAATGATATCCGCTGTTAAACATTGGGATCACAGAATTCTTTCACCTTGACAATTCATCGCATCTGAAAATGGAAACGCTATGGGTACCTGCTAATGTTCAGTGTGTTTAATTTTTAGGATATTGCCAATATTTATGATGGGAATACTCTGGGAATTCAGGGGCCCAGCAAGGGGAGGGTGTGGGGGTGTGACACCCCCCGTCGCTAATTTTGTTGCAAATTTGTTGTAAAAATTGACCATTGTTGTAAAAATTATTAAATTAAAAGTAAAAGGATATAAAACTTTTTTTGAGAAAAATAATTATGTGTGAGAGTACAGAATACTGATGTTCACTGAACCCTGGCCCTAAAAACATATTATCTATGATGACAAAATTCAACAAATCAAAATCCACTCGACATTTTTACATTATCTAGACATAAGAAATTTTTTAATCTCTGCTCACATACTGCTGCCTGCTAAATGCTAATGCAAATGCAACCCTTTACTCATAAACACAATACATATCACTAACTAATGTCTGAATTGTGATACTTTAATCTTTATTATCTTCTTTTACTTTTGTGTTCAATTTGATTTGGTTTTCAATTGAATTTTTTTTTGTGACAAAAATGAGGAAATAGTATATTACACACCAATGTTCAAAAGTGAGTATTTACATGTGAGAGAGTTTGCAAAACGAGCACAGTGGGTGAGCAATTCCAGAGTCATGTAAAGTCACTTTTGAACCTCTTTTGAGAAAGATAATCAGCGGTGGATTTACACACAGGCTGATGAAGCCGTAGCTTAGGGCGGAAAATTTTTGAGTTAAAAAAATTGATACCTAAACACAACAATACCTTACTTATATAAAAATTATGATCAGATCATCTAGAAATGTGTTGTTTCGAATTGTATGAAAAAAAATTGATATAATTTGATGCGTCACACCTCTCAAACGCAATATTGCTCCTGGAGGGGAGGGGGCACAAAAATGTTTTCTTGGGGCAGCAAATTTTCTACAGCTTGGGGCGTCGAGAGACTTAAATCTGCCGCTGTTTTATATAATTAATGATCAGAAAGCGATAAGTTAAAATTCTATCAAATGATGAGTCTTGAAAAAAAAATTAAAAAACAAAACAAAATATCGAACTTTTTGTGGTGGTAGATTTAATGTCTCATTCAGAAAGTGTAAACTCTACTTCGATGTAAAGCAAACGTGCCTCCATGTAAAAAGATGCCTGACATTTTTATGTGGAGGTACATTCACTTTACGTCGTGGTTACATTCATCAATGATACAAGCAACTTTTCACTCCCAAAATGTTGACGTAAACATTGCCTTTTGATTATATAAAATGCATATTATTCAAAAGGGAAAAAAAAAAGAAGGAAAGCTCAAAGTTTTTGTTAGTATAAGGTAGTTACTAAAGACTAAGTTTTTACAAGATTTGGCTGCTTTTAAATTAGATATGCAACGAAGTATATCTAGGCTAATTTATCAGAATACAACTAGGTATAGTTAAAGAATACTAATGATGTGGTATCAGGGAAGACACGGTAGACTATAGTCTACCCCAAATAAATTCTATGCATACAGTGGGAGGAAAAAACAAAAGAAAACAGAAATGATTAAAGGGAAGAAATGAAAAAGAAACACAATAGATATTGTCCACCCTATACTAGGTACCTATGCTTTTAGTATCGACTTCCAAAGTACCAATTTTTCCCAAACAGGCGCTCCTATTAGGAATTGGAGGCTCCACAAGCAGCCCTAAATTCGCCTCATTTATCAGAGGATGAAAACGGGATGATATATTTTTCCCACATATTTTTCCATAAGAAAAGAAAGAGTTTAAATTGATTTTCTGAGAACGGGAAATACTTGAATATGAATGATCACTAATCATCAGATGATAATCTTTGAATCCTATCCAAATGTAACTATAAAAACTGATTTTTTTTAAAAAACTTTCATATTACAAGATCAATACGTACATATTATACCTATTTTCATCCATTATCCTGTTTTCATCTGATTACTGTCCTCGCCACCAGAGTCGTATCTTTTGACTCCACTTTCCAATTGAAATCTATCTGACCTACCTACCAGCTGTAAAATCTTATTGGTAGATGGTTATTTCTAAAGCTGTTTCCAACAAAATAAACTTTATAGTTAAGAAATCAGCATGGACAAGTTTTTTTTTGTCTCAGTTTGTAAAAGCTAGGGTAGAAAATTTTGAAATTATTTCCGAGTAGTTGAGAACGTGAGGTACATTTGGGGAATTGTTTGTTTTCCGTCAGCTGTAAGTATATTGTACGCATCAATATCAAATCTGATGAAAAAAATTTAATTGTCTACCCAACCAAATTTTTCACGACAGGTATTTTATTTTTAGATTTTCTGGACCAGATGTGTTTTAAAACTATAGATAAAGCCTAAATTTAATGCACGAGGTGTTTATTGAGGTTGCTTAAGTTAAATCTGTATGTAGACTAATGCTTGTAGAGGCAGATAAGATAGTTTCATTTTATTAATATGTTTCCATATGTATGTTGACAATGATTCAAAATACACCAGACTCAAGAATCTATATAAAACTACTTCCCATATACTGTAAGAACCGACACTGACAGAATAATCAAAAAAGGGCTATGAGAGCTTTGGCCTTGCAATTCATCTCTATTACACCATCGAAACTACAATTTCTAATAATCAACCAAACATATATCTTAAAAATAATCACTGAATTCAATTTTCCTAAAATATATAATTTTCATGATTCGTACGTTATAATTAGGTGTAAGATACGTGAAAAAATTTCTAAAATTCATGGTTTATTTTTCATTAAATTAATTAACGCTTATTAGTAGTTACTTCGATCTGCAATCTCATAAAAAGACATACTTTAAAACGCTTTTCCTCAGATCTGTTTTTTATACGCTTTTATTCTACTGACTCAATTTGTTGAAGTACACCAAAGGACCAACTTCAGCGCTGCTTTCACGTGTTGCGACACACGCACACATACACTTATATCCGTTTTTATCAGTTGTTTTTTCAATTTTTGTTTGTTTCTGTCTGGGAAAAAAGAGTGAGAAATTTTATTTTCTCTTTCGCTATTTTCTTCTTCAAATTATAAAAGCGTATTTTTTTAAAACTCGTTTTTAACTCAACTTATTATTATTTATCTTTGTTACTCTTTAATATGACGCCATATCTCCCATGAATTCTTTATTCAATATTATTCTTCAATAGTCTAATTCTTCTTAGGTAATTATTTAATAAGAACCCATTTTATATCATGTAGATATTCCTAACTTTATTGGTTAATCTCTCAAAACGTACATTTAGAATATACAGTACAGCTCATTATCTTATCTAGTCTAAAAAATATTTACAAATACATAATAGTTATTTGTGATACAAGCGTTTAGAGTAAGTGATTTTGATATGAGTGTGATTTTTACAACACAAACCAGAAAGAGAGGGACCACGAGTGTCACACATTATTTTTTGAAACAACCCTTAAGAAACAAGAAAACAAAGTTGATCCAAGAAAAAACTGAAATACCATTTTTATCTATTCTTTAATAAATCGTCACTGTAGGGCTTTCTTGTAATCCACATTTTAGGTCGTATTCATAGCTCAGACCCTGTTCGAAACCTTTGAGTACACATTATGTTATAGAGGGCTAATTTTTGTAACATTTCTATAGGTAATTATTATCAGACACAGATAGTGTGTTGGGGGAATGAAATTACTCTGTTTTGTATGTTACTATCTGTATGATTATAATAAACGTACAACCCGATTTTTCAAGACAAAAATGGACGATAAATTATTAAAACAAAATGCAACAAAAATTATTTAAACAAAATTCAAGGAGCATGTGCCAACTACATATATTTCATTGTTTCCATCCTAATAACAAATTGATCAGTGTTGTCAGGCCAGTATAAGCCAAAATGCTGCAAAGTGGCACTTCAGGGCTTGTATATACATATATACATATATGTGGGCTCAACTCGTATGAGATAAAGGAGCTCAGACCCCTTGACAACAGTCATCGCCAAAAAGCTGGCAAATATTCGTCTCTATGATGTAAAACCATACACATAAATTACATTTGATCGTAATTACTTGCACGTACATGCAAGTAATATACAAGTACCAAACTATGACCAATCTCAACAATGATCATGAGGTCACAATTCCATATACAAACCAGTCCGCCATTTCTTATCACTACAAGAAATGATGCACCAATCTGTTCACACAAACATATGTTATTACTACATATGTGTGTTGTTGTGCGTGTAAATAAGCCCATATATAAACCATCCAAACCTGCTCTAAAATCGCCAGTGTTCACCCAGGTTTTGGCTTACCCATTTGTTTACATATGAAGCGGCAGAATACGCAAAATCTGTAGATTACCTCCTAGTGAGAATATCTTTTCACAACAAGGTATTTCACAATATACATCTCAGAGTAATTTCATTCTCTAAAAAATTCTACCAATGAAGAATGGAATTAGGAGAATCAGCCTTCCATTATATATATATATATATATATATACACTCAAAGTTTGAATACCAGCCATGAAACTTTTTTTTTTTAGAAATCCTTATTGGTGTATAAAGTAACACATGCTCACAAGCCAATGTGTGAACAATTGATGGACACCTATATGTACAAAGTGATACAGAAAGTAAAAAATGAAAAATAGGTAAAGAAATTACATTATGCATTGTTCTAAAATTATCCAGTCTATAAACTGTGAAGATTTACATAATCATCTACTTCATTGACCGGTGTTGCCAAAAAATACATTTAACCAGTTCACCCCTTAGGAGCGGAATTTTGCAAAATCCATAAAATAATTTTTATACAATTGCTTACTCAAATGACCTTTCAAATCGAAAAGTAATTGACCATTTTATTAGGTCTAAAAGATGCTGACAAATATGTAAAAACAAATTTAATCCCATTTGTCCCCTCAGGGATGGAATTTTTCAAAATCAAAAAAATTATTTCGAGACTATTAGAGGAACGGCCTCTTAAAACAAAAACTGGTTCAATATCTTACGGGGGAAAAACAAAATTGCGACATACGTGAAAACACATTTGACCTCATTCGACCCCCTTAGGGATGAAATTTTAGAAAAGCTTCTCTTAATGAGCACTACAACATATCAGAAGTATAGGTACCTACTGGCAAAATTTCAGGTCATTATAAGCTCAGTGATTTTAGATGAGCGTTGAGTCAGTCACTGAGTCAGGGTTTCTTTTTATACAGATACCTATATGTATAGATTAACTTCCAACGCCATTAACTTACGATGCTGCCGTTAAATAGATTGGCCTACAGAATTAAAAAAAAAAAAAAAAAAAAAAAAGAGAGAGAGAGAGAAACGCCAAAAACCACATAATTGCATATCGCCACTTGTAAAAACATTTCTACACCAACTTAAAAAACTCTAACCATCAGCAACTCGTTGAGAAAAAGTAGGTTTCGAAGAGAATAAAATTAACAAGGTATTAGAAAGTTGTTAACAGTTCATGATTACGATGATTGTATTAAATTTTGTAACTGTTGACCTAAAATTACGCAGTTAAAAACAATTACTTCTTGCACCTCCCTGTCGATCCGCACCTGAATTGCCAGCATGTTGCAATAAATTATGGGTAATATTTTCCGCAAATTTCTTGGTTTATTGGCTCAAAATCGAGCATTTTTTAGCCAAAATAGCTGCACCGTAAGTAGGTACCGTCTATGGTTGATCCCCTCCAAAATTAGTAACATATTATAATAGACCATAAAAAATGTTTTTTCTGAATTACGTTCTTATTGGTCGAAAATTAGGTGTTTTATAACCAAAATAAAAACAAAAATTATGTTACCGCAAGTACCGTCCGGCGGATTTTGCACCAAAATCGATAGCAAATTATATAAGTTAATAGATTCTAATGAATATTCGTTACGAATTTTGTCGCTTTTGGTTAATAATTTGAGAATTTTATAGCCAAATTAAAAACAGAAATACTAATACCGGAAGTACCGTACGAACCGCACCAAAATTGATATCACGATGCAGTAAATTATAGTTGATATTTTTTGAAAATTTCTCAGTTTTTGATTCATAACTAAATATTTTATAACCACAATAATAACCAAAATAGGTGCACCGAAAGCACTGACAGATCGATTCGCGCCAAAATTAAGTAAAATGTTAGAATACGAGGTCTGTACAAAAAGTACGTAGACTGAGTCCATGAAATCATAAATTTTTTTTTTCTTTTTTACAAATAAACATGGTCCTTTTCAACGTACTCCTCTTGAAAACTCAGAGGCTTTAGAAATGATTTTTTCACCATTTAAAACAGTGTTTCTAACCATTTCTTTTTACAGACTTTATTTTCAAGGTCACTATACTTCGATTCACCATTAAATCACCCGGATAGTAACTACATGATGGATTTTGATTTGGATGAATAGGTAGTGGTCACACTTCGTCAGGTTTGACAGATTTGAAAGGTGTCAAGTCACAACAATGTTTGGCAACACTGCACACAATGCTGTTCCTGGTACCAAGAAAGCTGTTTGAAAACAATCTTTCCCCATACTGTTCAAATTATCCAAGATTTTTAGAAATTCAAATGTGCGCTTTCAGTACTAATATTTAGTTATTCAGAAACCACTCGGGTAATTATTTGGCTATCTACCATCATAAATTTGTTCGCTGCATCAAAATTATGGATGGAGTAGGATAAGGGGAGATCTCTACTTCTTGTTTCTTAATTTGTCAACTCTTACCCCTCTCTCAACATCCTTTTCAACTCGAAAAATGTCAATTGTCTTAGGATAGCTTTTCCATGCACCCAAGATAATATTTTATGGATTGCTGAACGAGATTTATTCGATTAGTTTAGTAATTTGTATTGTTCATTTTTGTTTCATTTCATATTTTTCATGAATTGTGACATCATTAAAAAAATGAACAGACGCCAAGTACTATAAATTTGGAATCTGATATCCTAAAAAGCTTGAAAAATTGTGGTAGGTCAAGAATGCAGTGTAAAATACACTCCCTTTATATTTGAGGTGTCAGTGTTGCCCAAAGATGAGGAAAAAAATTCAGTCTACGAACTTTTTGCACAGACCTCGTAGGTCGTACCTAATAAATTCTCATTTGTTCTGAATTAAAGTTCTTAGTTATCCAAAATTAGGCATTTTATATACAAAAAAAAAAAATTATGTTTCCGGACTTATCGTCCGGCCGATCCGCACCAAAATTGATAGCAGATTATAACAGATTTTAATGAATATTGTTCCAAATTTCTCACTCAGCTATATGTCAACAATTGATAATTTTATAGCCAAAGTAAAGACAAAAATTCTAGCACAGCAAACGTTGTCAGAAAAAGTAGGTTTTCAAGAAAAAGAATTATGAATTTTGATGGTCACATTAATTGTCTGTAAGTTTATATGCGTTAATGGTATGTTATGATTGTATGAAATTTGTTAGCTGCTGACAAAATATTAGTGTGAAATTTAAAATCATTATTTCTTAAATTGAAAAATTAATCATGATAATAAAAATTAGGTATGGTAAATAATCATAGAATTTCAAATAAAACCAAAGAAATATGATAAAGTTATGAAATAAAAAAAAAAAGGAAAACTCGAACATGTGGTTAATTTTTGTAAAAAGAAAAGTTCATAGCAATTAGAAAAAAACTAGTGGTCAGTATCAGTTGCTGAAGCTGATTACAATTAATGTGATAACATTTTCATATTATTTGACTTTAAATGACAGTGGGATAATTCTCGGCTACTATTTCAATATATGTATTGATAAAATTTCGATATTTTGATATTTCATAGGAAATCTATGGAAAATCTACTGTGTAACTGTAACTAAAACGGTATCTTATTTCTGTCAGTTCCAAGGTAAACATAGGATTAATGTAAAATTGAAGTTTCATTTATCTGTAAGAATAAGAAAAATTCATAAAATGCTCAATATTAAATAGATTTTAATAATTATCGGTGAATGGTGTATAATCAGTGGATGGTTTTACTTTTGCCGATAAATTATTTCAAGTTAGCTACTTATAGGAAAGTCAATTGGTAAATCGAGTAGAATCCATCGATGGATTCTACTTGATTCCCCCACCGATTTTCCTTTAATTTATAGTGAAATAATTCATTGGTGAATTGAGTAGAATCCGTCGATAGATTCTATTCTACTCGATTCACCGATTGACTTTCCTTCAATTTAATGATATAATTCATCGGCGAATCAAGAATGCATTGATGGATGAATTCATTTGCGAAAGTCGTTGGCGTTATATTTACGAAGATAAATTAAGTTAGTTACCATACCAAATTCGTAGATGAAACAAAGAAAACCTCTGGATAATGCAAAGATTGATAACACAATAAACATATTATTTCAGATTATACTTATTGAAATTCAAATGAATATAAAGATGAATACTTACAATTTTGTAATTTGAAAACATTATCAAAAAAACAACTAGGTACCTACACTTTAAAATCATGAATATTAAAAATAATTCAAATCACTATTCACTCATTCTCATTCACCGATAAACCTTAGAAAAATTACAGTAAATATTTTAGCTGCTTAATATATGGATAAAAATTCGATTTCGATGTTAAATGGGAAATACATGTAAATAAATATCGATCTGGTTCATAAAAATTCGATATATAAAAAAATCTATATTTTTCGATGTTAAATGGAAAATGCATGTAAACCATTATCGATATTTTATCGATGTGTGAGAAAAAATAGGAAAATAAAGAAACATCGAATTCGAAAACAGATCCCATATATAGAAAATAAAAATGTTATCACATTAAATGCTTTACCGGAAATACCGTCCGGCCAAAACGCACCAAAATTGGTAGCACGCTACAATAAATTATGGTAAATATTTGTTTCAAATTTCGTACGTATTTTGGCCAATATAAAAACAAAGATATTGTTACCGGAAGTACCGTCCGGCCGATCCGCGCCAAAATTAGTAGCGTACTATAATAAATTAAAATAAATATTTACGCCGAGTTCCGCGGCCATTGGTGCAAAATTGAGCATTCTATAGCCAAAATAAAAACAAAATTGGTAGTAACCGGCGGATCAGCACCAAAATCGATACGTCCGGTTCTTTGTTTAGTATAAATATTCGTTACAAATTTCGTGATTATCGAACGAAAATTGCGACCTGTACCGCGGTAACGAGAAATTGGCTTCCACGTGTTTACGTATTATACCATTTATAATTACGCATATGAATTTGAATTTTCGGTGCCAAAATATTCCTCCAGTTATGAAACGCAAAACGTACTTACCCCCACCCGTAGATCGTTCAATGACACCGAGATTAATAAATACCTAGATTTTCATAGACAACCCACTTAAAAAGTGAAACGAATGAATAACCCGAACAAGGTGAAGGATTCGGATGTGGACAATGTATGAAAGTGAGAGTAAAGAAGAAGAAGTAAAAATTGCACACGGCGAAAGACGGCACTACCGGCATATAGGCTTGCAAATTGCGGTCAATACCGCGTTATAATCGTTAAAAATTCTAATAATTTAACATATTAGGTATATCGTTATGGACGGTACACTGTTCGTTCGAAATGATGTTCTCTCCGCAAAAGTGTACAATAATTTAAATAAGCAAATAATGGCGAATACACGTTAAAACACGCGGACACGTATGACGTAGGTATAGCCCATAACACATTATAAACCATACATCGAAGGACAAGTAAGGCACGAATAGCTTTCACCTACGCCATGGTTGATGTTGTTTGTTGTTGTTGTTGTTGTTGTTGTTGTTGCTGTTGCTGTTGCTGTTGCTGTTGCTGCGTCCACTCGTAGTTCCTCGTTTATATGCATGTAGATTAAAAATCAGCGACAAAAAAAAAAAAAAAAAAAAAATTAATATGTGTCGCTGCTACGGGAAAGTAACGTTATCACCATACAGAACTATGCGTTTGCTGGACACGTCTAAAACACTTCGGAGTGGTTCTCATTATATTTCGATATGATATTATATCAGCTGGGGGGAGGACTCTATCGTCTTGTTTTCATCGTGATTTATGATACCCCGAATGGAGACACCGAGTGCGCGCAAATACTGATTATACTAATACCTAGGTATAGTATGTGGCACAAAATGTCAATGCTGACGCGGAGCGTGCGATCATTTTGAACATATAGGCACAACATACCGAAGACATTCGCACCTCGAAAGCGTATACCGCCGCGGATCGGTGGCGCAGAATCAAAATCTCTGCACTTACCGAAACTAAGGCCCATATTCACAGACGTTACCTTAACCTCCCTTCACTTAAATTTCACTTAAAAAAATTTTATTGCACAATTTCGTACTTAAAAATGTGGGAACATTGTATAACTTATGAAAGTTCAAATGTAAAAATAAAATGTCACCACACTCTGAAGTACAAAATTGTGCCAAAAGCGATTTTTAAGTGAAGTTTAAGTGAAGGGTGGTTAAAGTGACGTTTGTGAATGTGGGCCTAATACGTTAATTAAAACGGACGAATTAAACGAATAAAAGAAGTTGAGGAAAAAGTATTCATTTGTTTCGGCCTATATAATCAGCAATCACTGGAAAAGCCTGCACCCAATATGGGAAATATATCGCAGCTATAAATGGCAAACTGAGAACATCGTGACATAAAATTTGGTCGCGGTGTTAATACAGCTGCAGCCAACCACAAAAATGTACCACATTTTCTTTCGATCAATTAGAAATTTATCGCGTCACGTCATTAACCACAATTTTACGACGGCCAATTTTTGCAACCAACAATTTTACTACGAGAAATTTGCAAAAGTAATGCTAATAAGGGCACCGTAAACGTGTATTTTCGCAGATTTTGAATTCATACCACTCCTGTCATAAATTTTCAGTTATACTTGTTCATAGAAATGGTGGTAAATGGAAACAACCAATCCACTCTCTATTATGAGGGCAAGAGGTCAAGAGAGTAACCGAACAATTCCACTCGCAACGCAAACAAATAAGTATTCATTACACTCTTTGTTTGAAAT
The DNA here is from genome assembly GCA_011428145.1 of Ericerus pela. Taxonomy (NCBI): domain Eukaryota; kingdom Metazoa; phylum Arthropoda; class Insecta; order Hemiptera; family Coccidae; genus Ericerus; species Ericerus pela. The sequence goes on along the minus strand of WOFM01000185.1, from coordinate 222,393 downwards.
TTTGTAACACTTGTTGGCCAAACTGGAGTGAATAACCACATTTACAGCCTAAACAGCGAAAAAATAATCAAAATTTCTGAAATTAGTTCAGCCAAAAAACGCAAAAAATAGGAAGATGGAGTAAACAAAACACTAGGGCCCATATTCACAAACGTCTCTTTAAGCTCCCTTCACTTAAACTTCACTTTAAAAAAGTTTTTTGCACAATTTCGCACTTAAAAATGTGGGAACATTGTATATCTTTTATGAGAGTTCCAATGTGAAAATAAAATGTTACTACACTCTTAAATACAAAATTGTGCCAAAAGTCGTTTTTAAGTAAAGTTTAAGTGGAGGGAGGTTGAAGTGACGTTTGTGAATATGGGCCTAAATCACGTCTCCATCAGGCTTACCAATATTATAAGAAAAATAGTGAATTAGTTAATTATTTTTCATTTTTGTGTGCGGGGGTGGTAGTGATGATTGTAATGTAGTCAATCTTATGACATTAAAAGCGAAATGTTAGTAACAATAATTATCGACTGAATATGCAAATCATTTGATATCTGCTGACTAATTACTTCCTTCAGTAAAAAATTGTATAGAGAACACACATTATACTGCAGAGGCCAGCAGTTCACATTGAAAGGTTTTTATCACTTATATGACGAAGTCTTCAATTTAGATAAGTTCAAACAATATTGCTCTAATAATAGTCGAGTATTTGTGACACGAGTGTATAAAGTAGGTGATTTTGATACGAGTGTGATTTTTGCAACACAAGCCAAAGACGAGTGACGCAACAGTGAGTGACACAATGGCGAGTGATTCAAATCACATGAATATCAGTAACTTAATATTTAAACGCATGTCACATATATTTTCTGTAACAACCTCTTCCAAAAACAAAACAAAAATTGAAAAAAAAGTTGATAACAACGAACATGTAGGACGAGATGTGTATAAAAACAAATGTATAAAGTAACGTATGCACACAACGTGGTGCATAAAGTAAAAATGATGCATAAAGAATTTAGCTACATTATGCGTTGTTTTAAAATCATCCGCTTTATATACCATCATGGTGCAGATAATCATCTACTTCATCAAAAAGTGTTGTAAAATAATAATCATATTTGTGATACAAGTATATAAAGTAGGTAATTTTGATCCATGTGTGACATTTGCAGCAAGAGTATCAATCATATACTATATACACATGGGTCACAGACTATTTTTTGCAACATTCCATCTCGTAAAAAACAAAAAAAAAAGAAAAAATTGAGATAGGTAAATAAATATTTTTGCAATTGGTTAGCATATAGTGCACAAAATATCACGGAATATTCAGTCAAACCATGTGGCGTAATTGATGCAGTTCTGGCTTGAAATTTTAGATATCAGTGGTTCAAATCCCCAAAGCTTAGGAACTTGTGTGAAAAAAAATTTTTTTTTAAATTAAAGAATATGACGACAGTAGGCTATGTGGTTCTTTAAGGACTAGTGTGTAAAGTGACGCATGTGCCCAAGACAATATATAAAGTTAAGACTGATGTATAAAGTAAAGACTTTATACATAGGTTCTAAATGGTTCGAAAATCACCTGCTTTATACATCATAAATGTGTGTATAATATTGAAGTTTATCAACAGTTGTTGCAAAATAGTATTTTACTTAACTAGTTAGCAAAATGAGTGATGGTCAATGAGTTTCGTAGTTGTAAGTCTAACAAGTTTAATTATCACGAGTGGCTAACTAGTTGAGTGCGATATTTTTTTCAACGAATCTACCAAAAAGAGGTTATTATTTTTTCGGTTAAACAGGTAAACTTCATTCATGAATAGAATTTTAAATATAATTAAATATTATTGAGAAGTGAACTTGGTTGTTGGTGTAAGCATCACCATGTGAAATAGCCCTTTTTCATTGTGACATTTTGCAACTCGCGTACGTGTAAATGGTACCTATTGTGAAGAAATAAACAACAAACAGTTGAGAAAAAACTCATTTCTACACCGTTTCTACACTTAATGAAGAAATAACCATTTTCAATGTTCCAAACTGCTTTGGAAATCTCGTATTTTGCAAATCAAAATCGATTTAGTAATAACCTCTTTTTGGTATAAGGGTTGAGAAAATAAATTTTCCTATTTTTAGGTGATCATTCATGTTTACTTTTTAATAAACAAATACACCATTTACAAATGATTACAATCAAAGTTGGTATGTTCCTTCGATCATATAGGTGTATGGATACCCAGCAATTAATCGAGTGTGCCATAATTATGAAATCCGTAAGTTGGCATAGATTTTGTGCACATTCACAGTAATTATTTTTTCATCTGTTTTAAGTCGATTGGTCGTTTGAATCTAGAGCTATCTAAGGGTTTGCTGTGAATCAAGTAAAATCGAGTGAAATTGAGTGAAATCTATGCCGTTTACTGATTTTAGAGTTAGCGCGGATTTTCGAATAAACCTAGGTATCCATATACTGTTATGATTAAAGGTATATGTACACATTCTTTAAGACGTAATATTATTAATATTTACAATAAAAATCCGTTTAAACCAATTAAAAAGGTTTACCTTTCAAATTCACCCAAATTGACTGGTATACGATTGAAAAGAACCTTTAAAATTTATTTCAAATTGAAGGGTGATGTATTTTTCGGAATATGAAATAGAAACTTAATGGAGAAAACATTCCCCCATCAACTCGAATTCGGGCCACATTTTGAAGGCTCCTGCTTTATGATGTAAATAAAAAAAAAACATTATTATGAAAAATATTATTTTCCTTTCGAACTTTACCCAGTTTCACAGTATTTACTTAGGTACCTGTACCTTTCAATTGGTGGTGGAAAATTCAAGATCAAATTCTCAGGGATGATTTAAAGTGATTCTTTCTTTTCTTTGTTGGATTTAAAGTGCTGATTTTTGCTGCCAAAAATGTTGGCGGACATAATTACTAACCGGTGTAGTTGTAATCTTATCCCAAAATCACTGCATCAACGAGTGTTCATAATAACGCATAAAAGCTGTACGTGGTTACAGTATATAACAATGATTCACATCAGTAAGATTTTTACAGTAATTTATAGTACGGACTGGTGGTAGGTTACTAAATTAAACGAGATTAGAATAGAAACCAAGTTCAATCAAAGTCCACCCTCCACGTGATTTATTAAGTCATGAATTAAGAAAATGCAACGTACCTAGCAGATTTCACCTCTCGGAGACCTACTTTCAGTAAACCTGAGATTTTTAAAGATTTTTTTACATTCTCTGTCTATATTGCATAAATATGAGATTCAAAAGAAATTTTCAATCGTTTCCTTTTTTATAAGCTTTTCTTCTACTCACTAATGTGATTTTAAAATATACCAATATTGCAGCCAACTTCCCGCAACACAATAATGTTTATTTCGTATGGAGCAAAAGCCAAAAAAAAAGTAAATAAAAGCTGATTTTTTGAAAATTCGTTTTTAACCTAAAAAGTGAAAATCAGTTTTCCAACATTATAAGCAAGAAAAAGTTTGCTGTAGTTCAATAAAATCTACCAAAACGAGTTTTCTCGATTCTTACTCGTTTTTCTTCACTTTCAGTCAAACATAAGTTATTGAACTTTTAGATCTATTAAGTGCTTTTTTCATAAAAATAGGTGAACGAAGAAAGGACACTTAAAATAGTTACGAAAATATAGAAACATAATTGTGTAAACATTTCGCAATTTCTACCAATTTTATATTTTCCACTTATTTATTCATTCACTGCGGGAGGATTTATAAACGAAAACTATTTGACAGGAAAATTAACACATTCTGATAAATTTTCCGAAGACGCAAGAATTTAATTTTAAATTCGAAAATTTTAGTTTTAAAATAAATAGGCTGACAGGCGTGTCTGAGATGCTACGTAAAACAATTACTGTTATGTTTTATGGATGACAAAAAACCAAAGTATACATTTTTGATGTGTTAATTGGCAATTATTGCTGCACAACATTTCGGGTTATGACAAGTTCTCAAAATAGAGCAAAAAAAAAAAAAAAAACTAGCGTAGCAGTAAACCACGCAAGAAAAAGTAGGTTTTCAAGAAAAAGAATTGTGAATTTTGATGGTCACATTAATTATCTGTAAGTTTATATGCGTTAATGGTACGTTATGATTGCATGAAATTTGTCAGCTGCTGACAAAATATTAGAAGACTGAAATTTAAAAATATTATATCTTAAATGAAAAATTAATTATGGTGATAAAGTATAGTAAATAATCATATAATTTCAAATAAAACCGAAGAAATATAATAAAGTTATGAAATAAAAAAAGAAAAAGAAAACATGAACATGTTAATTTTTGTAAAAGAAAATTTCATGCTAATCGGAAAAATAAAAAAATAAAAAACAGCTTTACTGGAAGTACCGTCCGGTTAGTCCGCACCAAAATTGGTAAAATGCTACAGTAAATTATAATGAGTATTTGTTTCAAATTTCATACATAAGGTTCCAAAATTCCGCATTTTATAACCAATATAAAAACAAAAATAGTGGTACCGGAAGTACCGTCCGTGGATTGATCGACACAAAAATCAATAGGTCTGGTGCTTGGCTTAATGCAAATGTTCGTACCAAATTTTGCGATTATCGAACAAAAATTGAGGCCTGTACCGTGGGAATAAAAAATTGATATATATGTGTGTATATATATATATATATACTAACTGCCCATGGTGTCAGCTTCTCTTGACAGATTATTAGGACCTTTGACCCCCACTCAGAGCTAAATGTACACTGATATATTATAAAATAAAATCTAAAAATAAAAAACTCTCCCTTTTTTGGCCCTAATGGGAAGTGAGGAATGGGTCTAATGATAAAATTAACATAAAATTTGAACTCGGTGCCTCAAAAAACATGTCGGACAATATATTATGCAATAAAATATAAAAATAAAAATTTTACCCTTTTTGAGCCCCATTTGGGATAAAGAATGATTCTAATAATAAGATAAACATCAAATTCAAATTCAGCGCCTAAAAAAACATGTCCAAAGATATATTATGCAATAAAATCTGTAAATAAAACATTCTCCCTTTTTTGGATCCAATAAGGGCGAAGAATGGGTGTTATTATAAAATTAATATCAAATTCGAATTCAGCGCCTCAAAAAACATATCCGACGATATATTATGCAATAAAATCTAGAAAATAAAAAATTCTCCACTTTTTAGGCCCAATGAAGGCCGAAGAATGTCCGGATGATAAACTACACAGTAAAATATAAAAATCAAAAACTGTCGGTTTTCTGGGTCCCAGGAGGGTTGATGAATGGGTTAATTGATAAAATTATTATCAAATTTGAATGAAGCCCCTCAAAAATATATCCGATGATGTAAATAAATCAGGAAAAGATCACTAAAAGCAGCACTAATATGTTTGCATATTGTTTTTCCTCTGTTCACTTATACACGCAGCCGCTATTAATCCAGCCTTCATCAATTTTCCTTCATAAATACGTTTTTCGAAGTGATAACATAATAAAACCAAGCCTAAAACCTTCACAAGTTCATGAAAAACACACGTGAAAAATTCACACATTTTACACGTTTTAAGAATGAGAGGAGAGCATTGAAAATTAATCAAAAAACAGTAATACCTAAATAAAGTGTTGTTCTTTGTTTTCTTTCATTTTTGTATTCGCTCAGTAAACAACAAAACAACATTACTGTAGGTAGATGCTACCTACATAGAGATATGGAACCCTGTGGAAGAGAGCGGTTTACGTGCGGGGCGACCAAATTATTACTCAGTACCGGTAGCCAGCTGGTTTAGTGCCTTACCATACACAAAGTGTACCTACTAACTAGGGCAATTGTCCAAAGGCGAGGCGGTACCTTATATTGACAGCAGCACGTATACTATTGGTGAGTACGTATTAATTACGTACTCACTCACCTCCGTTTACCGTTTAATGGTAAACGTAGAAACGTATCGTCTGTATGAGTGCATACAGACGATGTATTTTGTTTAATGTGCAATGCACTATTAGTTTGAGTCACGGACTTTGGTCTGCGACCCGACTGTTCAAGAGAAAGGTAAGAATAAAATTATGTGAACGTCTATAATTTCCATCTAAAATAACAATTTCTATTTGACTTCTCAGTAATTAGTTGCGAGTTTTTTAACACCACCATATTGTATCTTCATATATGGACATGCAGCCCAGAAATGCGCAAAAGTGTCTTGAAATAGCCACGAAAACAAAGTTTTAATTTGTTTGTGCATGTATAGGTATAGATATCACAAATCGTGTACTCAAGAGGGGACAGTTTTCCTGGATTTTCAAAATCTTTTTGGAGAAAGTCCAACAGAATTTCTCTATTATAAACTTACTTACTTCAATGCCCAGAGAACGTATAATTAAACAACACTTTCAAATTCTTCTCACAATATCAAACACAACTACGATTAATTTTTTACGCATATTTTTAAACATAGCTACGGTAGAATGTGAAAACATGTACATATATGAGGTTAAAAGTTGCTCATCCAAATTGATAAGTTCTACCGTCATATTTACAAAATTTTATCGTGCAAATTCGGTTTTTACTCGAGCATTTTGTTGTGGAATTTTCACTTTCGTTTTGCATCATTTCCATTTCAAACAAAGAAAAATGGTCGCCAGACATTGCAATAGCTAACGATTTTTCTGGCTAATCGCCGCAGGAAGCACCAAAATGTACCTACTGCTTGCATATGCTTCTCATAATAGTATAGGTATCCGCATTATACAGTCCGTTTATTACGAATATTTTTCATTTTTAATGTCTGAGAATGTTTATAAATTATTCGAAAAAGTATCGCGAATACTTACCTCAATTTTTTGTTGTGGGTATTATAATATAATAGAGCTTTATCAGTTGGAGAACTTTAAATTCTCGGAAAATTTGAATATTAATCGAATCATACGGATTTCCCGATCTTAATTTTATTCATTAGATTTTTTATTTTTCATTTGGGACATTCATTGAAGGGGTGAAAGTTGTTGGTGCGCCAAACAACAGGTAGGCCATCTTTTTCTCATTTTTATCAATATTTTAAGGTCAAAAATGTCAAGCAGTTAAATTCCTGCACAAATTGGATTAACAAAAATTTCCGGTATGAGTTTTTTTTTTTTTTTTTTTTTTTTGTGAACCTGTGAAGCATAGGTACAGATTCTCTGACCTTTTATTTCACATTCGATAGATACTTCTTCTACAAAGTAGGTACTTAGTTACCAAAATCAGCTGAATATTGACCAATATTACATGTAAAATCTACCGATCTATAATTTTTCGTTCATGAGTTTTGTCTGCTTAGCATTTTTGGTGAGAAATAACCGTTTTTGTTTTTTACTGGATGTGTGAAAAATAATTATTTAAATAAAAAAAAATTTTTAATGGGTATACCAATTTTTTGAAATAAAGTGTGTATGGGTGTATATGTTTGTATGTTATGAAGAATTAAACCGAATTACAGTACAGAAATATTTGGGTTCGAAAAAACGATCTACATAGATCTCAAGTTTAATAAAATTTGTAGAACAGATTGAGCATCTCAGTCTGTCCATCAGCATAGAAAGTGATAACAACGAATGTTGAAAAATTGATTAACCCTAAAAGTAACGAATAAGAAAGGTTTTATTAGCCAGTTTTGCTCGGCCTAAACTGTATATGATTGTTATGATTAATGACTAATGAAGTATGAGTTAAATATTGCGATCTTAATTCACGAGATATACGAATACGATAATACCGAAGGATATACCTAATAAATATAACGCTGAAATTCTCCAGCATGATTAAAATTAACAAAATTTTATCTTTTTCTACATCCGAGCAAAGCTCGGTGAACCAGGTACTAATATACGAATTGTTATGTGAGTTTTCTCAACAACAGCTACTCCTCCTCACAATTATCGATTGCATGCGCCTCATGTTTTTCATTTTATTTCATAGCTGTTAAAATTCACAATCACAAATTTTCAAAAAAATCTGTATGGGCCAGTTAAGAATCTTTAATGGATTATAAGTCAACATGAGGCAAGACTAAATTATTTTTTATACTTTTTAGTCGGTTTTAAAAATATGGTATATTAAAAATTTTTTCTTATAAATACCTAATTATTTTCAAATTTTTATTCTTTTCGTTTCGTTTTCATGCATTTAAATTTTATATTCGTACGTCTTGTTGATGAAATATTTTCTACTTCTTAATGTCATAATTATATACCTATACATAAATTTTCTAATCGATTTTAAACTAAATTTCCGATGAACTAGAGACTTGAAACTTTAACATATTGTGTTGTCATCGAGTTTTGATCTGTATTTAAAGTTTCAAGTCTCTAGCTCATTAGAAAGTTACTTTAAATTTAATTTCAAAATTTGTACTGGACAGACAGACAGACAACAGAAAAAGTTGATAAAAACTTGGTAAAATATTAACTACCACACCCAAATACCCGATCCACTCAACTCGATGGATAAACACTATACGAAGAGGTGAAAAGCCAACCCAAATTTTAAATTTCAAACCATCTATTTCACTTGATAAGACGTACCATTTTTTCAAAGACATAAAAATACTCCCCTAAATTCTAAGTGAAAATCATTTTTTTTATTTTACAAAATACAAATACTTAGTACCGGTGTAGTTCAAGTTCCATTATTTTTGCTGATATCACCGAATTTATTAAACTCCTACAGGTAGGTGCCTATGAATAAACTCATTCAAAGTCTTGCACTGAAATATTACAACTGGCTCCAATTCAGAACATAAAACATAAATGTGGGACAGGAAGTGAAAGACGATGAACTTTGGGGAGTAAAGTTCACAGTATTTTTCAAACAGTTAATATTACGAATTCCAAAGGAGACTGAAGTTAGAGAGCTCAAATTAGCTATTCAGCAATTAATAACCAGCCATTTTCGACGACTTAAAAGATGGGAGGGGCACCAAAAACAAAACAAAGCCACATTCCAGACGAAACTGATTTTAAAATTTTGGTTGAATTAAATGGAAAGTTTTATTAATATGTACTTGATATTGACTATGAGTTCTTGGAATGAAGATCGAATTCTGAAGTTCATTCAGTGGGGAGGACAGTTTTTTCAAAATTCTATTTCTAACAGATTTTTAAACCAATGATGAAATCCGTAGGCTATGCCACCACTGACGAATAGATGAGAGTGTACATCTATCCATATGCCAGTTCACATCCCCACGCAGCCCCGTATCCAGACAGTTTTATCAGCAGGGGCTATTGAAATTATTGGGGGAGCACTTTCACTCATGGCAGTGGCGTAGGTACCCCCCATTGACAAATAGGTGGTAAAAAAACAAAAAATTTTTTCACTCCTTTCGTTTTCTTCGAAGATGAAAAAAAAAAAACCATATGGCGCCTTTGCCTTTATACATGCAAATATGCCCAAAAAATGCCAGGATGGGCTGGAACTTGTCTAGACCAGACGGAGCCCGGTCTAACCCGTGCGTGGCTACGGGCCTGTCCCCACAACCACTCCCCACAATAATGCAGCTACAATGGAGCATGATATCACAGCAGAAGGCGGAGCTGGACAGCTGCAATGTGGTAAACACACAAACTCACAAGGCAGGCACATGCCATCATATAAAAAGTAATTTAAAATTTTTTAAACCAAAAAACACTTCTTTCTTCTTCAACAAATTAAGATTTTTAAAAAATTACGTGTCTCCAAATTTCGAAACACATATTAAAATTTTGGTACGAATTCACAAAACCTTTCTTACAGGTTGGTAATAAAGAACCAACAAACTATGATAGGTTTATGCTGACAACCGGGAGTCAATTTGAAACAGTGGCTGTAAGTTCAATAAATTTGACGACAAACTTACACCTCCAGATTCTTGACTATATGAAGGCACCAAAAATAGCAAAGAGAATTATTTATGATGATGAGATTTTAGAAACCATAAGGTTATCCTTTCTCAGGATCTTCTCTGAATATAGCCTTCTTCTCCATTCAGCAATGACTAAAGTCCTATAGCTATGAAGTGTATAAAAAGGGGGGGGTAAAAGAAAGAAAAAGAAAACATACAATGATATAAAAACATTCAACAACTCGATCATCGAAAATAAATATCAAAACACCTTTTAAGCTTAATAAAAACACTCCAGTTAAATTAAAAATAGAATTTCTAACCAATTTAAAAATTTATCCATACAAAAAAAAAATAATAATAATAAAAAAACCAGTAGGTAAGTATTCCAATTAAAATATATAGGTATGTACGTTACCCTTTTCGATGGCATGATTCAAAGATTCACTCGTCACACGGATACAACTTTTTGATTGATTTTCAAACGAAGATTTCATTTTAGATTCTCGCTCATATGTGCAACTATGGGCTCATTTCTCAACTCAGCATTAGTATCGAGAGCCTGAAATAAAGCAAAAAAAAAAAAAAAAAAAATGAAAACACGTCCCATTATTAACGCGTGGAGAAAAACCTATATTTTCGTCGTAATTTTGTACAACTAAATTCCAATCGTTAGAATCGCCAAATCAATTAAAAATGCGAAGAAAAACAGTTAAATAGCTAAACGAACTTCGTATAGATAATTAACGTAACAGGTATACGTCCGTTTAAGGCATTACCAACTCTCACCCAATTGCTTGAATTTTTTTTTTTTTTTTTTTTCTTTTCTGGTTCGAAATTACTCGGAACTAATTTGCTGAAAATTTTTTATAATTAATACCACACACACGCTTGGAACGTGATCGCCTGTTTTGTTATTAGCCTATACATAATTATACTATGGTCGAAAGCCTATTAGTAGGTTTGGAGAGATATAACCAGATTTTCATTAAGTATTTATTTAGCAAATTTTGATTTGAAACTGTGTGTGTTCGTTGAACCAAACGATTCGGCAATAGTGGAATTAAAATTAGTGTTAATAACTACAATATAATAGCTTTTATTTCTTGTTTTTTTTCTCTTCTCGAGTGGGGGAGGGGGGTAATGCAATACAGAGACGGACTAAATTTGGTCAAAATGCTTCAGAAGGGCGATAAAAATACAACAAAATAGGTAAACAAAAAACACACAAATATGACAATGGATACAGTAATGTTTTTAACTTTAATATTAGCCAGATTCAATTTTTGCAGAAAAGATATGGACGGATTTTTCTCTATTTCTTAGAAACATTATCTTAACTTTGGTGCCATTGCAGTACCTGATCGAAACGAAACAAAGCTTAGATCTATAAGAATAACGTAATCATTCTGTTGTGAAATTTTCATCGAGATTGATTCAGTAATTCGTGAGTCAAAATGGTACAAGCAAACCAAAGACGTATAATTATATCTGAGTCGTAAGGGAGGGTCCACATATTCTCAGTGTTCTCTTCTGACCTTCCCCCCAAAAACAATAAAATAACTAAAACTGATAAAAATACACAATTTTCAGAGATCAAATCTTATTTTTCTTAACTAAGCGGAGGTTCAGCCCTCAGGACCCTCCTTATATGCGTTTTTGAAGTCGACAGACAGACAAAAATTCTAAAAAGTACATTTTTGGTTTTGTTAAAAGTTGAATATTGCAAAAACCAATAGACTTTTTCGAGAGTATTACTATAATAAACGTTAATTAATTTCCCAATATTATTTTGCCAATTAATCCCTCATATTCGATTTGCATGCCCCACTATCCACACAAAGACAAAAAAAAAGCTTGTCGTCTCCTCCGAAACAACAATTTCTATCAAAATGCCAGGGAATGGCACTTCAGGGCTTGTATTTTATATAGATGTACCTATAGTAGCTTGGACTTTGACAACGTAACCATTTTAACCGAACATCTGGAGATTATTGATAACTGATAGACCAGGAGTAGAAAAGAAAAGTTGGGATCAGGTGGCCAGTGATCTATCAGCATGAATTCTCTAATCACATGCGGGAGCACCAATAGAACCAAACCAAATTCACCGCCATTTTGGGTTCAGAGTGGGTAACAGAGGCTAGTCTCAAACTTGGATCATTTAGTACCGGATACCTAGCTGTTCTATTTCACTAATGTTAACAAAATGTTTCATCATTCTAAGCCAAATAATGGACATTGGTTCACTGCACATATGCAGTAGGTCCTTTTTTATATGTTTTTGTCCACTTTTTGAAGTTGTCACAGATTCACAATAACAACAAAATCAATGCTTGCAAAAGAAGTATTAAAATTAGCTTCATGGAGTGTTTAGAATTGAGGGTGATACAAATTTTCAGTTTCATGACAAAAAAATACTACTAATACCATTTTCGCATTTTTATTTAATTTTTTTTATGCATACAGTCATAATTATATTGTAAGCATAAAATTATAATTATGTGCAGGTATTATATGCGAGTGACGTCCAAATTTTTGAATCACGGTTTTGAGAAAACTACAAAAGAGATAAAGCCGAAATTTTTACGACACGTAGTGTTTATCCTGAAAGAAGTTTGGTGTTTATTGGTTCAGTAGTAACAAAAAAACTGGAAAACAAATAACACCTAGAAAATTGATTTTTCCTTAATTTTGAAAAAACTACAAAAGAGATTGGTCTGAAATTTTCACGACAGACTTCCCTTACGTTCGTATAATTTTAGTAGAAGTTCGGTGCCTATTTGTGAGGTAGTTTCCAAGACAAATGAAAAAATAAAAATGTCTGGAAAAGTGATTTTGAAAAAATTTCGAAAAAACTACAGAAAGGATTGATCTGAAATATTTACGATAGACTTTTCTTATGCTCATACAGTTTTAATAGAAGTTTTGTGCCTATTCGTGGAGTAGTTTTCAAGGAAACTGGAAAAGCGAAAGTGGCTGGAAAAGTGGTTTTTCCAGAATTTTGGAAAAACTACAAAAAGGATTGGTCTGATAGACTTTTTTTACATACGTGAAAGTCTGATAGAAGTTAAGAACGTACTCGTTGGGTAGTTTTCTAGAAGACTGGAGAAGAATTCTGGTTTACGGTTTTGAGAAAATAACGAAAAGAATAGTGCTGAAATTTTCACGAAAAGTATTTACTATATAGAAACAGGTCTGACAGTAGTTTGGTGGCTATTGGTTCAGTTGTTTTTGAGAAAACTGGAAAATGATAATTTTGAAAAAACTACGAAAATAGTCAGGCTGAAAATTTCATAACACATCGTTTCTATTCATGTGCAAATCTGATAGAAGTTTAGTGGATATTAGTTCAGTAGTTTGCCGACAATCCTGGAAAAGAAAAAGTTTCTGGAGAAAATTTTGTACTTACGTTTTTGAAACAACTACGAAAGGAATAAGGGATTTGAACTTTTCGCGAAAAGTAGTTTTTATCTAGGACTAGATCTGATAAGAGTTTGTTGCCTGATGGTTTAGTAGTTTCATCTGAGAAAAACGTAAAACAAAAATAAAAAAATGCTGGAGAGAAGCAAGTCGTCTGTGATGCTTGAAGTATATTTTTCTTATTTACAGTGCAAGGGGTTACAAGAGACTTTTCTGCATTGTATTAATTCATGTTCTTTTTGAATTTTTTTTTTTTAATAAGTATTATAAATGAAAATCGGTTAACTAAGTTTTCTAGCAAAGTATTATTGCACTAGTTTTTTTTTTTTTACAATATAATGTAGAAAATTTATGAATCATCTCAAAAATATAACATGTTATTACGTTCATTATACCTGTAAAGACAGATCGAAAATTTTCATCCACAAATTATTGAAAAAAATATGAATACGTTGATAACATATTAAGTAGATAAACCATAAGATTCTGAAACATCCATTTTACACATCCTTGGTTATTGGCGTCTACATTAAGTGAAAAGTTTATAAAGTCTCCTTTAAAAATGACGTTTTGAAATGTAACCATAAATAATTAATAATTGCCAAAAGAACAGGGGAAAAAAATAGACGCAACCATTCTAAATTTTCTAATCGAATTTTTCAAAAACACGGCGGTAAGTTATGCAATGGTGTACTGCTTGTTGCCTACTTAACATCGATTTATAATACGCGTTTCTCACGAACGCAGACATTATTTTACACATTTCGGAATATTTTTTATATTATTTTTCCGCTGATTATTTGAATTATTTTTTAAAAAACACAAAACATGAAACGAAGTAAGTATGTACAATCTTTCGATCGTCACTATCACCCATTACAAATGCTGGAGAATATGTTTGGAAAAATTCGTGAAATTCTCGTTTTAGAAAACCATAACACAACAAGAATCGTGCAGTCAGTTTGAAAAAAACTTTCCAGTCCAACAAAAATAAAATATTAAAAGAAATTTAAAAAAAAAAAAAAAAATCATTTAGTTTTATTTCGTAGCCTACTAAACAACGAGTCAATAGAAAAAATTAATTCAAATTTCAAAAGTTGCAAATAAAATATAATTAGAAAATTCCACTTCCGGAACCAGAAATAAAGTGGATTTACAATCGTACTGAAGTTGAGTTCATCCTAAAAATGATTCGAAAAATAATTAATATCTCCAATGTAGAGTTACGAGAAGCTCAAATTAATAGTATTTCAAGAATAAAAAATTCAAAATTTTATTGCCGAACGTCGTTCCCTTCCGCAAAGAATAATCAACAATTAACGATTTGTAATGCAGTTAAAATCACACAAGAAAATACTCAATTACCACCTCATAAATATGAAATGTGAATCTCGATCGAGTCCAAAGAAAAATGAATAAAACATTTGAACACAGGGCCTTCAAAAATCAAAAATCGTCTGAGTTGTTAATAAACCATTGATTGATTGGTCACTTTATTTCTCTAATTAGCACCTGTAAACGACCAAAAAGAGGTTTCACGAAAAACTAATTCGAAAATATTGAACTAGACGCTCCAAAAAATGTAAATATCTGGTACAGAAAAAAAATTCGAAATTTAAGAGACACTGAAAAGAGTTTTATGGCAAAATTTTGATTGTTTCCACCTTCTATTCTAATTTCTTCTCATTTGTGACAGTGTTGTAACCCTCAGCTATAGTGTCTACACCAATGATTCTAAACAAGCCGTCAAAAAATAACTTTTCGATACAAGATTAGAAATTTTCAAAAGATTGGTAGGCAATCTGCCAATAACCAGATCTTATATACGTAAGCAATTGCAGCGCATTGTCCTGTATTATGCTACTTCAGCTGTATATTTAGAGGTAAGTACTTGTAATGGACCAAAGTTCATGCCAGAACCAACTGTGGTATATCAAATGGGGTGACCTCGTGTCACCAGAACCAAGACCAAAAAGTACACATAAAATCACACTCAAAATTCACCAACAATAAAACATATGGTCAGGATGACATAACTTACCGGAGTCCAGTTTTGTACAAATAATGCAGAGAATGAATAGTCAGCCAAAAGTTAGATATATATCACCATAACCTCCGTATTTTTACAATCTGTTTTAAATTTCAATTTAGAACTGGAAATGAGCTATACCAAGATGATTTATATCATCATAGGAAACGCAACATCAACTAACACTCTCGCTGCCATGTGTGCACCTGTGCACACAAATCTGATTGCCATTCACGCAGTATGTGCTGTATTGCACACGGATCATACCAACATATTTTTGATTGTGTGCTGTAGATAACACAGTTTACATTAAAATAAATGTGATTTTTGGTTTCTACTGACTTGAATACATCTAACTCTGGAACAGCAGAGAAATTTGGCAACATTGTAACAAAAGATGGGTGTTTTAAGAATGCCGTAGAGTAGCATATGAAAAGTACCTTTTCAGTTTAGTACATTGATTGTTTCTCAATTGTTGAGGCATTACCAAAGGTCTTATCAGTTTCTTAATATTGTATTTATCACCTAGATTACTCATGGGTGGAAGTATGTTTTTAGCTCTTCAGGCCATGTGTGCTATATTGCACACGGGTGAAAATCTCCCTTACACAGGATGGTATGATGAAAAAATGATAAATATATGTTATCTAGACCCTTCTAAATGAGATTCAAACTTTGGCTCAAAAAATTTTTTACACTGATTTTGGTGAAACCATGTCTGGCAGCGAGAGTGCTAAATCATACCTTTCTCATGAAAGGTGCCCTCAATACCTCTTTAGCACATTAACATGGTAGAAATAAAAAAGACCATGCTGAATTCAAGTAAGGGGCATATAATAAACATTAATATGTACATGAATTTTAATAGAAACATACCATAGTAACAATGTAGACAAATACACCGATAAATTAAATTTCAAAATAAAATGGAACACTTTTTATAATTCACTATTGGATGTTGAGTAAAACATAGACATCAAAATAATTTCTGTAAAACATGAAACATGATCAGAACACAGTAATATGAAGGGTAGTTTCAACTACAGTTGAATAAGACGAAGCAAGCTCCAACTTAATCAAATGTAGGGGAAATTATCAGGTTGATAAATTTTGTCCACTTTCTTATCAAGATAAGAGCAGAAATCTATCAACCTTTGATAAACATATGAGACCTGGTGAAAACCCACTGTAGTTGGTTTTGATCGAGTGTTTGGATCGAAATATCAAGTATACTACATAACGAATGAAATCAAGAGGTTTTTAAGAACTCATAGGCTTGGTATTCTTTTTGAAATTTATAGTTATCATAGTTTTAAAATAATGAAAGCACCTAACTTAAAATAACAACTTCATGGACACTGGATAACAATTTGGGGTCAAGGTTTGCAGTAATTACATCTATAAATTATTCCTTTGAGCTAAATTCAATCATAAATACTCTTAATCCTTTTTTTTTCATCTTCAACAAATGAGTGCAATAAAACTTGTTTTTTGGTTTATTTGTACGTTTGTTTTTATCAAGCTTTTGAAAACAGGTTCTGACAGTTTGAGTAAACTTTTGACTTTGAACATACGAGGAAGGTTAACGGATTTTATTTGGAAAATAAATGCAAGATGTGTTAGAAGACTCGTCTTTTTCAAGGCATACACTCGACAATTGACTTAAAATAATGATCGTTGAATTTATTTTTCTGAAAATATATCCTTCTTTAGAATTTAAAATACACAATTTTTATTGATCGAGGAGCGTTGATTTGATTTTTAATGATTTCAAAAAATATGGAACATATCACTGTCGCAATGTTACCAGTACAAAGAAACTATAATTCTTTCTTCCTCCAGGAACGAATCATTAATCAGTCAAGAAAAAACACTCACAAAAACTGATTAACTAATAATGAAACACCCAATGCTCGAAACGATATCTACGAGTACTAAGCCTTTAACTTGTTCAAACGACGAAAACTAGAACAGGAAGTCTCGATCATATATACCTACGTATACCAGCTGCACGTACGTATTCAGAATCTTGTATTCAATATATTCTCTACACCCACACTACAAACGTATAAAAATTTTGACACTTTCACCACAATACATAGTTCAGGTTGTTATTGCTTTTTTTTTTCGCTTCAAGCTTTCAACATTTCTATTTTCTAATTACCTTGTCGTGAGATATTGAAGAACGAAAAAAAAAAAAACACATCGTTCATCTTATCACTTGTCTATATATAGTATATTACTTTCGTCAAGAAAGAAATATAAAAAATATTTATAATCAGATATAATTCGAGCATCGAACATGATTTCAAATTTTCAAAAAAAAAAAAAGAAAAAGAAAAACATATGATAAAAAAAAAATTGTTTCACTTACCTAAAAGGTTATACCCACGCGCCTATTTATCGATTTTTAATTAAAATTTTTCTGTTATAGAAATGCCTAATCAAAACCGGATATCAAAAGATGCTGTCGTTTTAATTTTTTTTTTTTTTTGGTTTAACCTACACCAAACTCTACGAGTCCACTGTACAATGTAAATAATATAATTATGATGTCTATTTTTACACATTTCAAAGATCCTTGTCTCGATCTAAAGGTATTCGGCTCGATCTATCCGTGATTTTAGAAATTCTATCCTCAAATCTAAAAACGTTGATCAATGAACCTTGCCAAAGTTTTCAAGAAAATCGTCTCGACAGGTTTTGTATTTAGAAAATCTGCGATTTAATTTTTGTTTTCTACTTCTTTTTCATACAGCTTACCAGAAAGCGAAAGGAAATTATCGTCAATGAAGAATGCGCGAAGGAAAATAAAAACTTAAAGAAAAAAATGACTGTCGCAATATAAAGTGGGAAAATATCTCAAAGAAAAACAAAACCGTCATAAAAGGAACCATACTGCAACAAAATAATATTTCAGCTCATTCGTCTTTCTGCGTACCTGCGCGTAATGCTTTGTGGTTGGTATTGTCGTCGTTGTTGTTGCTGTTGTTATTGTTGTTGTTGCTGTTGATGTTTTTTTTCAACTCTGCTCGTACTATAAGTGGGTCAGCGGCCACGGTTACGGCCGAAACCTCATTAATGCCTAGGTCAAGGGCACATTGCAGGAGGCAACAAATGAATAAATAGAAGGAAAGAGAAACAGATAAGAATAATAATAAGAAGAAAAAACGCTACGGTGCCGGTAATTTCAACTTGTAATGCAAGAAGGGGTGGGAGGGGGCAGACGTCAATGATGCGAATGTCTGCGTTCGAATGTCGAGAATATGATGGGACCGTCTACGACGAAGGAATATCGTTTCGACGATATATAATCGTTGAAAAAACGTACAAAAAAATTATAAAGACTCGAATTGAGTAAAAAAAAAAAAAAAAAATAGAAACCCTAATATTTGGGCACATTTTACACGCCGCAATGGTGAATTTCACGAACTTCGTCGCAGGTAAGGGTATACTTAGACCAACGTATTAATGGATAATCGGCTTGGCTATTTTCCAACGAACACATTCCATTCCATGTCCTGCAGTGCCAGCGTCCAACTTTGGAGATTGCGAGAAAAAGGATCACAACGCAGATGTGATTAGAAGCAGATCAAATAAAAGGGATTGCAACTCGGCGAGGTAATGTCTGTTGGGATCGAAGTTCGGCCCTTCAGCTCAAATCGTCGACAAATGAAAGGTGTAAATGGTATTTGACTGGGCAGCCTGAGTGCCAGAAATGGAAGTATAGGGTACAGGCAGTAGGTTTGCCACACTTTCAGAGAAATTTCAAACTTTAGAGCTTAGCTGTAAAATCAATTTTTAAGTTACAACATTGTTTCATAGCTCCTAGGAACCAGAAATCTGTCAGTGGGGACGTTTCCCTCATTTCCTCCTTTCAGGACTTGGCCCTGCGTCGACAGATGGGTCGCAGACCAAAGTTTGCCACCCAAACTAATAGTGCATTGCACGTTAAACAAAGTATATCGTCTGTATGCACTCATACAGACGATACATTTCTACATTTACCATTAAACAGTAAACGGAGGTGAGTGAGTATGTAATTAGTACATACTCACTGATAGTATATGTGCTGCAGTCAATATAAGGTACCGCCTCGCCTTTGGACAATTGCCCCAGTTAGTAGGTACACTTAGTGTATGTTAAGGCATTAAACCGGCTGGCTACCAGTACCGAGAAATAATTTGGTTGCCCCGCACGTAAACTTCTGTCTACCCTCAAAAGTTCCATGAACCCTGTGTAGGTAGCATCTACCTACACCAAACAAGCTACTCTGTCTACTAAATTTTAAACATATTATTGTATTAAATTTCCTTATTTTCATAACTATTAACAATGAAACTAAAAATCTTCAAAATCCTTCATTTGTGACACTGATGATTTAGATAGTAACAGTTACTGCATTAGTTTGCGGAATTCCCAGAAAAATAACCTACACCAACATTAATTTACCAAATAAATGTTTAGTAGTTCCTTGGAATGGGAAATCTTTTTATTACTATCCATTTTAAGTGTAGTATTGAACTAAATTTCATTATTTTAATAATTTTTAATACTGAAACAAAATAACATCAAAATTGTTTAGATAATAACAGTTATTAAACTACTTTGCGACACTTTTGTTAAAAAAATATACACCAACTTCACTTTGCAAAATAAAAATTGTTAACAGGGCATACTGAAGTTTGTTCATCTAAAATGCAACAGACATTACAGTTTATATCTAGCAACAATACATAAGTTTACGAGTGGCTAAAAACTCAGATGTCACAATCAAATTCATTGACTTTTTGTTCTTGCATTAGTTTCCAACAAAAGTGTTGTAAACTAATGAAATTACAAATTCCAGGCATTCGTTAGGTTTAAATAAAAATAATAAATGAAAATGTATTATTTCATTCAAAATACATACTTTTATCCATCCCTCAGGGTCGCTCTTTCTATAACAGTAATTCTTCAGTCATTCAAATCAATTGCTGTACCATGATTCATCACTTTTTGGGAAATCATCAACTGAGGTAGGCAGTTAGAAACAGTAATAATTTTTGACTCCTCAAAAAAGTGAATATTTAATGTTTTTTTTATACGTAGATAATGAATATTTTATATTTTTATGTGATGTTTTCAAAATGAGAAGATAGAGGGCGTCTTAAGAAATGCTGAAAATCCTACAATACTACAGCAATAACCTTAATTTTTACATATTTTGGTGAAAAGTGTCACAAACCTATGCAATGTTGCAAACTACTGCCTTTACCCTATACCTAACAGCAGTCAATTAGTTGTCTTCTCTATGTTGCCGGGGAAATGGAAATGTCTTTCGAGGTTTCAACTATTTTCAATGAGCTAGTGGGGGCAGAAATACGAGGAAAACTTTCATCTCCTACAAAATACTTTATAAGTGAAACTTTCTTTCATGTAAAATATGTTATGGGCCACATTATTCCCTGAAAATTGTCATAAAAATTGTAGTGATGCAAAATATCGATATGCTAATCACAGACCAAAAAAATACAATATACGCACTATCACAAACACATATACCTCTCCTGCAGTAGCTCCAACTCCAACAAATAATTATTCCTGTTTCATTGTTGTGTTATTTATCATTGCGTACCTATGTTTTTTGAAGTGCTGAGTTTGAATTTGATGCTAATTTCTTCATTTAACACATCCCCTGACCACTTTGGATTTAACAAGTGGCCAAATTTGAAAAATTCAAATTTTGTTGGATGATACACCATAGGGTATGTTTTTGTAAGGTACTGATTTTGAATTTTCATATTTTATTGTATGTTAGACCTTAGGTTATGTTTTTTGAGGTACTTAGTTCAAGTTTAACATTTGTTTTTTCATTTAACTCATTCTTGAACTCCCAAGTGTTTCAGAAAAGGCAAAATTTTGAATTTTCATATTTTGGTAGATATGTTTTTTTGAGGCGCTGATTTCAAATTTGACATTCATTTTTAAGGTTTGATCATTCTTTGACCTTCTCAAGGCTTCAAAATAGAGTCAAATTTTGACTTTTCATATTTTATATATCAATGACTTCTAAACATTTCAGTAGTACCTACAAAAATGTACCAAAAAAAAAAAATAATATGTTTAAAAAAAAATTTTAAATGACCACCAGTAACAGAATAAATTCCCCAATTGGAAAACAAATGAAAAGTGAACTGAAAAGTTAAAAATGTTTTCTTATGGATTTCTAAAGGCAAAATAAATAATGTACGAAATTAGCAAAATTAGTAGCCCAATCAACTACTAGGCTACGTAAATACAATCGTACTAAGTTAGTACGTACTGACACACAATCAGTTGCTGGTTCAAACTTCCCGTACTACAAATGTGACTTAGAAAGGTCGATGATAGTGGTCAACCATAAAACAGGCTAATGAAGGGATCGAACACTCCCATTTAAGAGATTAACGAGGAGTTTTGACCAAAATTCATACAATTTACATATTTATTAAATGTTCCAATGAAATTTCCATATCGACATAATGGGAAAGAGTATTTGTGAAATAAGAGTGATATGCTCTGTCCTAGTAAAAATTTGCACTCTCATAGTGAACATTCCGTTAATGACATTATCTAAACCAGCAACCAACCAACCAACATTCCCCAATGGTCGGGCCCATGGGCTGCAAATATTTCGTGGTCTAATTATATGCTACTTGACCAAAAGAGAAAGAACTGCATGGTTTATCGTGCTACTGACAATCCCACAATAAACAACGTGCAGTATCCAAAGGTAATCCCTCATTCCGTGCCCCATAGCCTCAGCAGGTACAATCTACATGATACACATAAAAAAACTAACGAACATTCTCGTATCTACCAGTATGGGGCAACAGATCAATTGAGACAATGTAGATCGCGATCTAACAGTTCCTAATTTTCTTCTCCTGAGCTCCATTTACCACCAAAAGTGACTCTTGAAAGCTGGTAGAGATGCAAAAAAATTCAAAATAAATTATAAAGTAATTTCAATTTTGACTCTTCAATTCAGAAATTCAGACATTCGCTCAAAATTTAATAATAAATAATTTATTAATGCTACATAAACAGTCTGATCTAACAATTTAAATCAATATAGATCCCAAAATTAGATCATTTTTCGAAGTGATCTAATGATTTATTGACCTGATTTTGAATGATCTGTGGCCCGCACTAATACTTACTAACATGATCGACGATCATCATCAAAATCAGTTTTCGTGTCATCACAAGAAATTATTATGATTTTTTTTTTTTTTGTAAAGAAATTTTTTGCTGGCTTTTCAAATTTTTCATATTTTAATAGAACACCCAAATTAGGTTTTCCATTTATAGGCTTTACATATTGTTACTAAACACAGAAGATATTCTAAAGTTTCTACTTTTTTGCAAAAGATTAATACGAAATTTTTGGCTCGTCTAATTTAGTTCCATTTTTATGATTCAAAAAATAAATACCTAATCAATGCGGAAAAAAAAAAAAAAAAAAAAAAAAAAAAAAAAAACCCTATACCTAAACGATTACCAATGACAAGAAAAATCGGCCGACATCGAAAATCTTTCGGCAAATATCCCCATTGTTACCAAATTAATGAATACGAATTAATCGACAACGACGATAATTAAACGACGCGACATAATCGAATTAATTACGTTTCGTACGTAATTAATGATTCGCAACGAGTGTTCGAAATTTCCAAGGTTTACTTAATCGTATGTGGTGAAAATGTAGCACATGTCGTCATCGTTTCGGATTGAATCGGTGAGCAGAGCTGAAGTATGCACAATGTTCAACCAAGTGACGACGCGATCGAATTCGTTTTTCAAATCTAGGCTATACAAATTTTCCATCCAAAATAAGGCGAATGAGCGACGACATTACGCAACGATCTTTGGATATTCGTATCGGCTGTTTCATTGCGAGAAACAGATAGGCATGAAAATTCAGAAATTTCTATACCGTATATCCATTCGATTACGTAGTGTACCTACATCTACAAACTTTCTTAGCCTCGAAATTTCATTCCAGAATATTTTAATAGAATTTGTAAAAGTTCAAATAATTTTTTTTTTTTTTTTTTTTTTTTTTTACGAAAGAAAACATTTGGAATCGGCTCCATGATACGGAAGAAATACTTTAATAGTTTTCACTCAACTGTCTGAAAAAAAATTATAGTCGTCAGTTTTTTTTTTTTTTTTTTTTTTTGTTATTTTTATTTGTGGAACAGTATAATAATACTTTGACGAACGAATAAGTATATCTGTGGGTATTGTATTCCCAAAGAGTACTGAATGGATCTGAAATAGTCATTTATGATACAAGTGCCAAAAGTAGGTGATTTCGATACGTATGTGTGAATTTCGCAGCACGAACCGAAAGCGAGTGTTGCAAATCACATGAGTATCAATCATCTACTTTTCATGTGTATCACATACTATTTTTTACAACACCCTCCCCTCCTTGTCCCCCAAAAAATGGAGATGATTTTTTTTTTTCACACCTCCCCCATGTAATTAGCCTAAATGTTTTTAAGAACAATAATTTTTCATTGTTTTTAACCAAATTCGAAAAAACTTATAAAATTACTTTTATTTGTAAATTTTTGTCAATTTATTATTGAAAATTTGCAACATATTATTAGAATCTATTGAAACAAATGTCATCATTTTCCATTTATTTTTGTGTGGAAATCATTAGCTTCTTATTTTTCTCCTATATTGGATGAAAATGTGAGATAAAAAAAAAAAAAATAGGTTTTCAGTTCCTATAGCGAAAAATAATAAAATAATCAATCGGTGAGAGAAATTTATTGAGATGTTTGAGGAAATTCAAGTTGCAAAAGTGTGCATGTGCAGAAGATAATTTTTTACTTCGTATCGAAATTTGCTACTTTTTATTCCATCAAGAGTGTAAAAGAACATATATTTCAGAAGTGTGTTCGCAAAATGATTATTTATGATACAAGTACAAAAAATAGAAGATTTTGGTACGCCCTACAGTTAATGATTATGAATTAAATATCGGTTCCACAAAAAAAAAGGAGGTTCAAATAATAACTGAATTTACCATAAAACTTATTTTTTTGTATCCATCTGGAAATACGTCTGATACAAGAACCATGCGCATTTTGAATTGCTATTTCACCCTACAATAGGGTGTTATCTCATCCATCTGGGAATGATATCCAAGAATTGATTCAATTTAAGAGGTTGCGACTGAGCGCATTTCAAATCTCAACTCTTGCAATGCGTTAATGTGAAAATAATTTATTAGTATTTATTCAATAATTTTGATATCGATACGTCAATTAAAACATCGATGTAGGTTTTATGGGAGCTTCAGCCTCAAAACCCCCTTTTTCTTTTTTTTTCTCACAAATCCTAATCCACCCCACCTTACCAGCCATTAAAATATAATATGTATAAACCTGTATATTTATAGAGATTGTGAATCGACGAAGAAGAAATTTTGTAACGTGAAATAAAGAATTAACCAAAGTAACGTCTCGGAGGCGTGTGTATTTAACATCAATCATGTATGATGAGAGTAAGTACAGATTGAGTGAGATAAACGAAGGTGTACGGAAATAAACTACAGTGTAGCCGCGAGCAATAATATAAAAGTGTGTTATGAATATAGCCGAGTGTTTATAGGAGTAAGGGGGAGAAGGGTTGGTGGTCTCAACAATATTTACTACACATCGATATTTGAACATATCGATATACGAACATATTGATATAATATCACATCGATGCTTTGAACTGCATTACATCTACGCGCAGGGCGGCAATTCTACTAATGCTTAGCAGGCACAGTTGACTTAATAGCAAGGCGTACACGGCTTATGTAGTGATTCTGTAAAATGAGCAGTGAACATCGCAACTTATGCTGCGTAAGAGACTTTGTTTTGTTATGCCAGCTACGACACCTCCAGAGGTGTCGTAGCCAGCGCAGTTGGCTTTACTTTAGCTCTGTTTGATAGGACTACACGAACTTACACCAACTTACACCAGGAGGACGATTCCACAAATTTTAGAATGTTATATGACTTTACACCAAGTTTTACTTGAATATTTGTGGAATATCCCAACTGGTGTAGGCTGGTGTAAGTTAGTGTAATCCTATCAAACACAGCTTTTGTTATCTTATCATTATATTATAGTTCATTATTAGTTTGGTTCGTTTTCCCAAAAAACCATTCATAAAATCGTTGAAATTTGAGATCGCGGATAGAGTTAGGAATATTATTTTAGTTTTGTCATTAGGCCACTGTTTTTAAACGGTGAAATTTTAAACATGAATATTGGAATGGAGGCGGCTGGACTTCATATTTAAATAAATATTATGAATGATGAAGAAGAAGCTAAGAATCAACGACATAGAAGTAAACGTCTGAAATTAAAAAGACAGCATTTGTGATCATTGGACATCTTTAGATTATCTGACAGGGAGTATACAAATAACAAAAACAACATCTGAAATAGTATAATCACCTTTTTTTGGTAAGCCAGGTACGCTTATTGCGCTAATCAACAAACAACGCCATGTACGCCTTGTGTGCCTCCTAAGCATTAACAAAATTGCCACCCATCTGCTGTTAATTAATCGATGAAAATACGATATCAATGTTTTAGGTGAATAATGGCATAGTTTCGTAAGACCGAGTCTAACATCCTGGAGGTTGTTGGTTTCGAATCCCATAAGAATAAATGAAGTTTATTAATTAAATGTATACGCGAACGTGTGAGCAAGTGCGCGTGAACGAATGAGAGCAGCATCTAAATCGCGAGAGGGATCGTGAGCAGGAGTGAGAGAGTGATTGTGCGAGATAGTGTGAGCAAGTGTGCGAGAGAAAGAAGAGTTGAAAATAAATTTTTCAATTTGAATCAATTCTGGGATAACTAGTTGGTGATAAGTAAAATTGGTCCTCTTATCGCTGTTCCAGCGACAGTGTCGAGATCAATATCGATATGATATTAACCCACCGTATCGGGACGAGCAAAACCAACGCACGTACGTCTGCCATGTACTTACGATCCGGCTAGGTTGTGCTCATCGCTGGTAGACGTCGTAATTATACGTCAAAAATCTGGCAGCCCCACCGCCGTGTACACAAATTCATGAAAAGAATTATGCGGCCAACCGTCACACACGTTCGCACACCCCGTTTCAGCGGGAGCGGCACGCGCCGGACGGCATTTACCTGCGGCCAAAAAATTTATGTTCACTGGAGAATGAAATGTTCGACATCGTTGGCTGCGTAAATGTGGTCGAATTTCAGCGAATCTGACAGGTAGGAGCCGTAGACTGCAGATGTAAGCAAAAGCAAAAGCAAAAGCAAAAGCAGAACGGACCGAATGGCGTACACGAACGTACAGACGCATCGCCGAATAACGGATCAGCCGGCATACAAATTTCATTTGAGAAAATTAAACTTTAATTGCTCGCTAATACGACGTGGATATACCTATAGGTAGAGGAGGTACCTGTAACTGCGGTGGGTAGGTACGTACTTATAGCCGACCACGAGTAGGCTATACCCTAGATTGTGATGGAAAATTTTTAGATGCTCCGAAAGATTGACGCGAGTACAAGCGACTGACTGGCTGAAATTACAGAAACGAAAAACGGTAGCGGTGGAAATAAGTTAATTTTCTGCTGTCAGCCCATCCGGAGATGAGTATCAGAAAATTATTCGCCTGTCACGTGTTGAAATTATTGTTTAAGAAAAGACGATGGCGGAAGAAGCACGAAGGTAAATGCAGAACGGAGGAAACAAAACGATCGGCAGGCGGTAATCGCGCGTTGTCATAACCACGAATTAATGCTATCGTATGTACGGTGAAGAGAAAAAATTAATACCAACGCAGTCAATTAGAAACGCTATGACCATAATATATAATTCGATACGGTCGATAAACAAAACCAGAAATGAGAGGTTAAAAGAAGCTCGCTTTTGGTTATCCAATTTTGCGTTGGATTAGAGAGAGAGAGAGAGCTGTTGCGGTGAAAAAGTGTACAAGCCAAGGTGCTCCAACGAATCAGGCTTTCCATCGACATAGGCCACCTGCTTTCCTGGAAATAGGTAAGCTACCTACACGCCTAAATAATGTACATACGACGACAGTTTTGTCGGGGCCGAGTGGTCATAATTACCGACTGAAATTGACTAAATGATTAAACGCAGCCTTTGATTGTATGGTACCTACATTGGACCAGTAAACCTCCGTAAGACCAACGTAGTACTTTTTAATGTCAAGACATGCCGGTGAAAAAGTAGGCAATCCTAGCGTACCTTCCTCGTATTTTCGACGTTTTGCTTGAGTTCACCCATTTAGAGTACATCTGATAAAGAGATCCATTAAATTCACAAGCATGGCGTACATAAACACGAAGCTAAATAAGTCAAAAGGTACGCTCTGGTTGCCTATTTAATGCCGGCATGTCTAACCAGAAACCATCTTTCTTTACTGGTCCATTACCGTATAGTCAAAAAACGCAGCCAATTATATCTTATCTGCTATCAGATTATCAATAATTGAGATTCAATATTCAACGTGAGACATTTTCTATTTGTTGTATTTAGCATTAGTCACAAAATTTTGTGATAAGTGCGATTGCTGATTTAAAAAATACGTTCATTCTAAGCAAATGTTTCATCGTTAACAAATATTTCCCAGGCTTGTAACCACAACCACAACCAGAACAATAACCACTAAAAACTAAAACAAATTGACAACATTGGTTTAGGAACTAATAAGCAAAACAAAAACATTTCACCTAACCAATAACCAATAACTAATTCCCATAAAATTCTGAAACCATTAATCAGAACGATAACCAGAAAGAATCGGTTTTTGTTAGTTTTCATAGAATATCAATATTACCGAATTTATTTCCTAGAAAATTATTCATTATAGATAATTTGACCTTAAGAAAATTTTTTTTGTCTATTTTAACTTAAATTCTGTCTCAATTAATAACTAGTAACCACAACCGATAACCAGAAAATTTGTTTTGGTTAACCAAAACAATAACCAGTAACCAAATAATTACATTTTTATCCAATAACCAGTAACTAGTAACCATAATATAGATTTTTATTGGTCCGCAGTAACCAATAACCCCAAAAATATTTTGGTTAGAAGCCCTATCTCCCACCACCTTTTCTCAAAACATCATAGCTATTTGTTACATATGTTTTTACAGGTGTGTTATAGGGTGTTAAAAACCGAGGGATTTTGGAAGTTGCTCATGGGATAGTAGCATAATGGGTTAAGACATGGCTCAGGGACTAGATGTGCCATATTCAAACTCCCACATTTTCCAAAATTTCTGTGTAATTTGTAGGGGGATAATTATTATATTTTGGGTTCTTGACATGTTCCTTTGATGGGAAATGTGCCACATTCAACGTTACATTTAAAAAAAAAAAAAAAAAAAAGACAAATGACAAATAATGACAAATGACACAATATTATTTTGAGAAAGCTGGCACGAGAAACATGTCATTGTCAACTGTTACCATTTGCCACTGAATACTGATGCATAGACTAAGATGTTCATATTTATATTCAACGAATTTACTCAAACTCGGGACCTATCTAGATAATTTTCTCACCCTCAAAAACCCCTATTCCACAAATTTCAGACACATTGTTGATCTTGTTATTCAGAATATGTTTGCATACAAACATACATACACACATACATCACTGTAATAAATGTACAAGCCAACTGAAATTAATTCAACAAAATTAATTTATTTCGCTAATATTATTTCCTTATATTTGACGCAAACGCTCCAACTACCCAACCTCAAAAGAAACAAAAGATGGACAGAAATACAAAAATAGAGAAAGACAAAATACTTATGTATTTTTTTAAATTTATTTATAACGCAACAGAAGTCATGGGCAGGCATAAGCCAAAGGGCCATCAAGCGGCAGGGTTTGTACATATATATACAATTATTGTTGGTATTATAGTAAGTATAGGATATAAATTTAATGAAAATTATGAGTTTAGTAAAAATCACAGCAAACAACCAGCTAAAACACATAAAATAAATTGCCTAATCTTGGCTGAACCACATTTATTTCAATACTAAGGAAAATAGGCTAGATACAACGAATCTGGCTAAGATAGAAACTATTGGCTATAACAAACAGATTTAGGTAGCCAGTGAAGCCAAAAAACTTGCTACAACAAATTAATTCACCTGTGCTGTCTTTATTTCTTTCATATAATAAACCACTTTTTCCGTCTAATCTAAATATTATTTCAGTGGTTAGTTTTATGTTTCTAAAAATTACTATGTGTTATTTAAGCAGAATACAGTTGCATTTTAATGGCCAGTGAGAGTGAAAATTAATGTCCTCGTAAGTTTATTTAAACTTACTTTATCACAATTCCTTATAGCTCACAATTTTCGTCCAAATTTGCCTATCTCTTCCTTTGTACATTCACAAAATATATCCATCTATCTATCTACTAGGTTTGCATCAATTATAAAACGTGTTTCCCTTTACAAACACGAAACAACTGGGGCAAAAATGGCAAAAATTCGGTACCAAAAA
Source organism: Ericerus pela (assembly GCA_011428145.1). Classification (NCBI taxonomy): domain Eukaryota; kingdom Metazoa; phylum Arthropoda; class Insecta; order Hemiptera; family Coccidae; genus Ericerus; species Ericerus pela. The sequence goes on along the minus strand of WOFM01000185.1, from coordinate 192,484 downwards.
TTAAAAGAAATAAATTCGTTCATCTAACTTCATTAAAATGTTGCATTTAATCACTTATAAATATTTTTAGTTTCATTTTAAAACGTAAACTGTTAAAAATAGTGACTTTTTCTTTGCAGTCACTTCCCTGTTAAAATTTAGGTAGGACTTTTTGTGCTACAGGTCTTCCATTCTCCATATTCTCATTCTGGGCCACACGCTTATACGGTTTTTGAAGTAGAAAATTCGTTTCGCTTTTGGATGATATGAATTTTCGATGTCCTTGATTTAGGTAAACACTAAGTAGACGAACATTCTTTGAAATGCTAAAGATAAGTTGAAATTTTCTATTAATAAAATTCTTTAATTTTAAAACCACATTAAATTTGCTGCCAGCTCATTACAAGACAAACTTGTACAAAAAGTAAAGAGACCGTTTACATATATCATAATTTTGTGTCGAATGAACAGTTAAACACTGACACACGTCATCGAATGAATTGGTGAACATACGTTTCGTATTTATCAGTCACATCATCGTACGAACCCATATATTATCTCAGCAGATAGAAGCGATCAGCATTATCATTATCGATGTCCAAACTGGGTTGATTTTTCAGGGCAACCGCGAAATACTTTTGAAAATAATTAATGACTGTCATCATTGTAGTGACATAATATTGAAATTAGAAAAAAAAAAAAAAAAAAAAAAAAAATAAAAAAAATAAAAAGAAGCTATTATTGACGATTACGATTGAGAAATTCTGGTGCACCAATACTTGGCTGGAAAACCCAATTTACCAATTTACATCTGCAATTCAAAAAAAAAAAATCCTGAACTCCAAATGCGTGAAAAAATTTCAAAAAACAATCGATAATTATCGATATCTAAGGAATATATCGATCGATCGAAATTTCGTTATTACAGTTCTATACTCAAGTAAAATAAGTAAAATAACCCTTTGCGCCGTAAATACGGAAAAGATATCTTAAGCAGCCAAGACAACTTGTTTTTCTCCAGCAATCTTTTTTGTTTTATATTTTTCTTGGAAACTGCAGAACCAATAGGCACTGAACTCCTATCAGATCTGGTCCTACATTAAAACTACAATTCGTGAAAATTTCAGCCATATCCTTTTCGTAGTTTCTTCAGAATCCAGTTAAAACTACTTTTCAACAATTTTTTTCATAAATTTTCTCGGGAACTACAGAATTAATAAACAACTTCTTATCAGAATTTCACATAAATAAAAAAGATATATCGTGAAAATTTCAGCCTTATACGTTTCGTAGTTTCCTACAAATTCTGGAAAAACAATTTTTTCGGGAATCTTTTGTTCTCAGGTTTTCTTAAAAAATGAAGCAATAGGCACTAAACTCCTATCAGACATGATCCTACATAAATTACCTTTCAAGAAAATTTCAGTTCTATCTCAACCATAATTTTTTTCAAAATCATGAACAAAACATTTTCCCCAGCAATTTTTCATTTCCACTTTTCTTAAAAACTACCAAACAAATATGCACCAAACTTTCATGACACTTGCACATATAAAAGAAACAAAGTGTTGTAAAAATTTCAGACTAATTCTTTCAGTAGTTTTCTTTAAATCCTGGAAGAACCTCTTTTCCCAAAATGTTTTGTTCTTCAGTTTTCTTGAGAATAACTGAACCAATAGGTAACAAACCCTTATCAGACTTGCAGGTCTTACTTGATGACTACCTTTCCTGAAAATTTTAGTCCTATCCCTTTGGTAATTTTCTCAAAACCAAGATCAAAAATGTTTGACAGTATATAAATGTAATTATACAGATATAATATATAGGTACCTACATTAAAAAGAAATTAATTGAAAATGGAGAAATGGTAGAGAAGACTACGGTACCATGGAACACATGTACCATTGACAAAACTTACTTCCTTTAATTATTAGACAAATTGGTCCCATCACTGTAATAAACGTACAAGCACGAAATTATTTTCCCGATATTATTTTGCCAATTATTCCCTCGATGCGCATGCGCCACTACCCACGTAGCCACACAAAGATATGAAAACAAGATGTTTGTTGTCTCCTTCGAAACAACAAATTTTACAGTATTATCAGAAATTTAGGGTTAGCACAAGCCGAAGCACCACGAAGCAGTGTTTCAGGACTTGTAGCATTATAAATCATACACCTGGTAATTCTTCATTTGTTTACTATCAGTCGATTTTCTGTTCAAAAGTTATTGCAATATTTATCAAAATTATACCAAAATAAAATTTTGATAACTCATAAAATGGGAGAGAAATTGAGCATTCATATTTTCACAAATGTTTCAAAGAAGTTTAATAGTCAGTAATTCATTATTCAGAGTTACCAATATTCAAAAACACTCAAATTAAATATACTTACAGTAAAATTCTGACTACCCAAAATCTCGATTATCCAAGCAAAAAAAGTTTATCTGATTTTTTCAGTTATCAGATTTTATTTTTTTCATTAGATATTACATGTTATAAAAAAAGATTTTATTGGCCAGTTATTTTAAAACTTTAACTTACTGTTTACCAAGAGTATTATTTTGTTTTTTTAGATGTTAGTTTTGATACATAGATACTTAATATTTATGTTTGAGCTGCCATATTATTCACTTTTTTACAAATTTGAAAGTTAAATTTTTAATATTACATAATATATATTTTATTTTGTTTCATGCTAAAACCATAATTCTTATGAACCTACGTTTTGCAGTATCCAATTTCCCTCTCCCTTGATTAACTTGTATAATTAAGATTCTACTGTAATGTTAATTTCTGGTAAGAAGATGAACCCAGTTTACCATGGAGTAAATTTTCTGGTATATTATGGAATATAGATTCTAAAAATACCTTTTAATTTTTTGCCAACCATTTCCAGAATTAAAACTGCCCAAAAATATGATAAAGGATCTTGAGAAAGTTGAGGATACTATAAAAAATGCCTTAAATTAACAAATTCATAAAGAAAGTGTCACAAATAAAAAACAGTCAATGTTTCTAATAATAATAATTGCTGCAATAAGCATACAAGCCATCCAAAATTAATTCGTTGGTCAAAATTATTTCACAATACTACGTGTGGGAACCACCATACCCTGTCTAATATAAAATACATTCGCCAGTTATAGTCGGCGGTGAGATGGCCGTGTGGTTAAGTTCACTGCTTTTAGCTGGCGAATATGTAGGTCCCAGGTTCGATTCCCCGAGCCGACAAAACCTACATCTGGTGACCCTTGACGTGTGCTGGACACGCACGCACCCTAGTGGTGCATGGTGGAACTCACAACTCTCCTTCCTAACTTGAGTCGCCGATAGATGGCGCCCTATATAGTGGAAATAGAACCCGTATAGGTAGTATAAGCCTGTGTGTATAGGTATAAGAGGCGTTTCTGATTCAGCCCAACCTCCCACAGCATCTAATGTCGTTCAACTCGTGTTGAGTCTCTCTAGGGGAGGAGTGTGTGGGAACCACCATACCCTGTCTAATATAAAATACATTCGCCAGTTATAGTCGGCATCATAAATTATTGTGTCAATAACTACGTCATTAATTTATTTTGCCAGTATTTTGCCTTATATTTGATGCGCATGCGCCACTACTATCATAACCATACACAAACAAAAAAAATGTTTGTGACTTTCTCCGAAACAACAAATTCTACCATGTTACCCATAGGCCAGCAAAAATCCGAAGCTGGCACAAGACAAAGTGTGCAAAATGGGGCCCCAGTTTTGGCTTTATAATATTATTACAATAATTCAAGTAGCAGATATCATCTATTATCTAAATATAATTACTTGTAGATACAGTGCACTTCATATTGTATCACATAGAATAAATTTAATGTTTTGAATTAAAAAATTTTTTTTTGATAGGATTCAACATGTTCCATGGTACAGCACCCTCAGTTCTAGGGTTAACTGCGATATTGTACTATGGAATAAAAAAGATTACCCCCTTAAAGATAGAATTAGAAAAAAAAAAACTAAAAACTCTGACATGCTAATAATTTCTTTTAGTTTTGTTTCATTGATGAAGGTTGATCTTTTCAGATTTATTGGTCCCAAATTATCTAACTTAATTCTAACTTACACCAGAGACAAAAAGGAAAAAAGTGTTCCATGGTACCCCGGTCGCCTCAACCAATCACTCCAACCAATCGTTTTCTTTTCTAATGAAACGGATCATTTTCATCATCCCCACTCCTAACCTTTTCAGGAGACTAATTTTAATATCTCGTTTGCGAGCGAACTATGGGTGAAAATGAACCACGATCGATCACTAAGGTGAATGATGGACCTATACAAGACTAGCATCGATCGATCTTCTTCGATCAAACCAAATTCGATTTTTAACGATCATTTAATTGAAAATCATTAACACTCGACGATACTACTGGGAAAAGTTAACAAAAGTGAAGCAGCACAATAATATTGGTAGGTAATTAGGAACCTACGAGGCTATACTATAATGTGAAAATCCAATCAAAAAATATTATTATTACCATATGATCGACAATACAGAAAATGGAGTACCTGTAGACTACACAGAATACGAATTCCACATTTTACGACAAGTAATGATTGGACGAGGCAAAAGTAAGGAGAAAAAAGCAGCATGACATCGAAAAAAAATTTTTTCAGAACATGAGAAAAAAAAATTGTATCTCAGAGAGACGCCAACGAATTGGTACGGAAATGATTATTACCAATGGTATTATTATCATTTGATAGGTAGGTATAGGTATATTATATCTACCTATATAGCTGATATTTCTTTTTATATATATATATATTTTTTTTTTTTTCATTATTTCCTATTAACAATGATACGTTAGAACGCAGAGAGACGAGTTAACGTTATGTAGTCTGAGTACTCTGGCTACAACTAGGTCGACAGCCGATTGCATTCCATGTTCGAGGGAGATAGAGGGAAAAGGAGAAAAGGAGAAAAGGAGAACAGGAGAAAAGGAGAGACAGAGAGAGAGAGACAGAGAGACATAGAGACATAGAGACAGAGAGACAGAGAGACAGATAGACAGAGAGAGAGAGACAGAGAGACAGAGAGACAGAGAGACAGAGAGAGAGAGACAGAGAGACAGAGAGAGAGAGAGAGAGAGAGAGAGAGAGAGAGAGAGAGAGAGAGAGAGAGAGAGACATAGAGACAGAGAGACAGAGAGTGACGGACGCGAAATGACCAACCACCATTAACGAATATAATTCTGGTTCAAATGTGACAGCTACGTCGTCTAATATGGGTAGCAGGTATACAGTGTGCTGCTTTGAAAATACAAAAATTATTGTTTTAGGTGATTAAGAGTTATACTATCACCAGTCCACGTCATCTTGTTGATTTACTATAGACGTGTAAAATTATAAGATAATATGTTACCAACGTCTATGAAATTTTCAAGATAAGCCAGCTGAACCAGTTGTTTATAATTTTTTTTTTTTTTTAAATGTTATTAAACAGTAAAAATTTAGACTAAATTCATTCCTCTTTTTTGTTGTCTTTTTTTCTATCAGTGTCGCTGTTGTCGTTACGGGTTAATCTTATCGGGTCTAACAAATTGAAAATTCATGTTAAAATGGAATGTCAGACTGTACATTATTTGGGCTATCCATCATGATTGAGTTTGTTCTTGGCACCGTCTTATCAATTAAGTACACCAACGTTAGTATAGGCTAATGGAATTTTTCAAGTATTTATTTTAAAGTGGTCATCAGGTCGATGGGCTATTCGGAGTACTCTAATACTATGTGAGGTGCTGTGACCAAATTTTATTTCGAATGAAGGAGGAGGAGGACAAAACTAAAAAACAATTTGAAAAATCAATGATTAGAGAATACGTGGATAAGAGTATGCAAATAACCATCGACTTCTAATATTATGTTTTTGATGTGTAAACATTTTGACGCTCAATCTACAATAGAAATTAAACAAGAATTATGATTGTCAAATTCGCGTAACTGTAACTCCTACAATCATAACTCTCATATTTTGTGTGTGTTACATGATATATAGGTGTTTGGTTTTATTTACACATCAATCCTTCATGAGTATAGCCCCTACAGCCCTAGCAGAACTCGCACCTTTTTTTTATGAAAACTATAGATCTTAACTGAAGTCTTTATTTTCTATAATAGGATGAATAATGATCCATGATTCAGAAATGGAAAAGTACTGCATCAGTCAGAATTTCACTGGCCAGGATTGAAAATTGGCAACTCTGAGAAAGACAATATCTATGTCTTGGTAAATGTGGAAAAACAGTTAATTGAAGAGTAGTAATTGTCCTCTGTGACTCAATCATAGACTGACCAAGACTCGTTTTTCTGTTTCAAATCGTTTTTGCCTTTTCTATTTTTATTTGTTTTGTGATACTAATTTAAATGTTGTTGTTGATCAAACATTACATCAACAATTAACCTCATTAAACAAAAATTGTAGAAAATTTGTAAAAATTTTCAAAAATTATTGTTATTCCAGAAATGCGTTCATATCAAAAGGGTACTGGTCAACTTTGGCCATTTTGATTTACCACTCCCCTCCTTAATTCAAAACACATTTTATAATATATGAAGGAAAATGTGCAACTCAAAACTGAAAATAATTGAAAAATCTAGTATTTTGATTTGCTCCAAGTGTAAAAATCACTTTTAGCAGTCTTTGCTATTTTCACTGAGTGCAGGTGATGAGTATTGATTTTAATTTTCGAATATAGATTAAGTTAGCGTTTTCATTCAGTGGTGTTTGGAAAACATTTTTAAGGGTAAAGTGGGGTTTGTAAAAGTTGTTATGAGTGTAATAAACAACAAAACTTTTTTAGGTGTTTCTTGTGACATTCATACTGTATAGCAGCTATTTATATTTTTTAAATTTCTTGAGTACACCGAATACATCTGTATCACAGGAAACAGATATTTTTTTATAGCGTGTGTCTGTCATCAGACAAAGAGGATGTTATTTTGGGTATTTCCAGTTGCGCCAATAAAGAGATGGTAAAAAAGTAAATGAAATCAGCAAAAGACTTCTGCCAGTTTAAACAATTTTTTCATTATTCCATATGTAGCATTGAATTTTTCTTGTACTCTCATACATCCTCAAAGAAACATCACAAAAATGAAAAAAAATTCCATAATAAGATTTGAACATGGATAAACAAACTAGTAGCCACTGCTCCATCATATGGTGCCTCAGCAGAACCACCCTAATTGTTGTTTATACTCCATCAACAAACTGTCAAAAAAACAACTATAATGATCACTGATAACAAAATTGAACATATACCTACTCTAAGTCAGAACACCCTTCTGTTTTAATATGCTTTCATTAAACACAACCGTTGGTCAGTGAACTGTAAGTAAAGAGTGAATTTATACTTTATACAATATGTTAACTGGGTAAAATGAACTTATTTGAGAACAAAAATGTAGTATGCCAGACAGCCACACTGTGGTTGGCATAGGAACTATAATAGGCTTCAATCGTTTAGTACTGGATGCCCAGGTAAACACACAACTTTTTGCCAACAATAAACACCTAAAGCCCTAAAATGCTAAAATGGACATAAGTTTCATTCAACTTCACTGAATTCACAACAACATCATGGGACTAAGAGACTGAAAATAGATGAAAAGAGACCTACTGCGCATGCTCAGAAAACCCATATCAATTTTAGGACTTGAGAATGATTACACATTTTGTTAACATTGGCGATATAAAGCTGCTAGGCATTCAGTACTTGCCTAATGATCGAAGTTGATAGGGCTGTATAGGGCATAAGAACAATATTGTGATGACATATGCTATTTTTGATCCAATAGTACTCTGAGCATGATTTATTTTGTCGGATAATGCAAAGCTCTATCAACATTCAATTTACATAAATATCGGAGTATATCATCATCTGTATTCTCATCAGTGCTCTAACTGTGAGCATACGTCTATGTGAGTACATTAAAAGTTTCACACAAAACCTTACAAATCTTATAAAAGTGTGTTATTAAAAATTCATGTATACCAAACTTGAATTTTAATTCATATACCTATGATACCAAATATTCAACATTTTCAATGTGTCTCTCAATATAGTGTCTAAATTAAAATATGTAGGCTCACATGGCAATGAGAGACAAACACCTGCAATCAGACAAAGAGGATGTTTTTTCAAGTGTTTCCAGTTGCATTCAGAAACAGATGACAGACAAAAAGTACTTGAGAGAATAGAATAAAGACTTCTGGCAGTTTAAGAATCAATCTGGCTAATCCAATCTGACAGATACAATGTAAAAATAAAACAAAAAATTAATAATGAAAAAATAAAATTACAAAAAAATTTCAATAACATCATAAAGATTTAACACTAGTTACGTGGATAACAGTTCAGATCATTAGCACAGAGCTGCAGTATTGTAGATTTAAACATAACTATATATACAACACCACCTTAAAAATACATATTATAACCTTTGATAATGCAAATGAAAATATGCTCTTTGACTGAATGTAGATGCTTGTCATTGAGAGAGATTTGTTCTATAAAGTTCTAAATGCATGTAAAATGCGATTGTACATTCTCTGAACAAAATTTGTGACATGTTGGTCCACTTTGTCCGATAAAAAAATGTTTAAAATTAAATCTGAAATAACGATATGAGAATTCAATCCGCAAACCAAATGGAACAAAGTACAGGTTTCTTGAAGTACAAATTTCCATGATTGAGCAAAGGCAGATACTTGTGATGTAGTGAGAAAGTTTTTAAAACATTCCAGACGTTATATATATATATCTCAGAACAATAGTTGAAGACATCAGCGATTCTCATTAAATTTCTCACATTAGTAACAACTGTGACCTAAGAGATTTTTATTTTTCACAATTGGCCCTAAATATCGATTTCGAATTGTATAGATAATGAAGCAATTGAATGGATTCACTCTGGCCATTAAATCTGGAGAAAAAAGGGGCGAGTATATAATTCGGCACATATTCCTCATAGTAGTCTTGAAAAAACAATAGTAATGTGATAAAATTGAATAATGCATTTGACCCCTTTTTAGGTTTAGATATGCAACCAACACAAGACATAACCACGATTTCTCAAGATCATCTGCTCTAGACTTCGTGTTGTGCGATCATGTAGGGTATAGCGTGGGTATAGCATATCCTAATCGAAGGAGTAAAAAAGATAATGAACATTATCATACCACCAACGACTAACACCACTTGAAATTATTATTATAAGGTACCCTCATAGTTTTCGTTTCAATGGAAAACTATTTCTGAAAATAGACGTACTCCCATCCAAGGCATGTATTACATCACGCTACGGCACAAATATTAACATTGCAATCGGTTCGCAAAGAACCAAAAATAATTTCAAACCAATTAAGTGTCTGCGTAGCAAAGCATGAATTCCTCCTTCCACGTCTTTCTCCCACCAAAATTCGATTATTATTCGCACAGTGTTGAAGTCCAATTCGATGAAAAAATATCAATTTCATGTTGTTACAGAGAGCCAAACTGAATAAAATAAATTAACACTTCACCTTCGTGCAGTTTTTCCAAGAATTAAATTAATTTCCTCGCCATTCGATACCGATCGGCTAAAACTAGAACTTTTTTTGTTTCCACAGTCTCTTCAAACGAACCCGTGAAAAGATGGCTTAGTTTTAGTTCGATATTCAACGAGATGTCGATTTAGCCAAAAGGCAAATGCATATTACGAATATCCGGTGGAAATTATTTTTCGACTACCTAATTTACCGGTATTCAATTGATTGGTTCCGACAAATTACATCCGATTCTATGTCTGTTGATGTTGTCGTTGCTGTTGTTGTTGTTGGTGTTGGTGTTATTTTTTATTTTCCTTCGCCATCCTCTAGTCAAATCTATACACCAATTTTCACTTAGGTACTTTCTCTTTCAAACGCAGTTTAAGGTAGGTAGGTATACACTTATAGTTGTTAGAAATGTTTTGATTTAATTTTCCTCTTCACTCCCTTACCACTTTTCCTAGTTATTGTTATTAGTATTATAATCAGTTTTTTCTTTTTACCTTTTTCACCTTTTTTAAACAACAGATCATTTTTTTTCTTCAATGTTACCATTTTTTTATTACCTATATCATTAATCATTCAAACATAATAATTCAATACCCACTTTCTTTCCAATAAGATCGGAAGCAATTTTCACCAAAGAAAGAAAAGAAGTCCAGTTAATAGTTACACTTGAATTTTAAAATGAAAGATAAATACAAATAAAATTAATGTTTCGATAGGTAGTGTGTTGATACGTACCTATGGTAGCATTTTACATTTCCAACCTAATATATAAATAAGGAAAGGCTAGGCGAAAATTTTTCAGAATGTAAAGAGATGTAATACCTACATCCATAAAAAGTCCGAGTCATAAATAAGTCCCTTTTTTATGGCATTAAAGGGCCTCCGACTGATTTTAAACACCTACGAAACATGACAAAGAAATGAAATTAGATACTTTATACGTACAGTTTTGAAGATCCAAGCAATCAACTTGGTGGTCTAATAAACAGCCTGCTGGATTATCACACAAAAGGTAACAGATTCTATTCACCTTAGGAGAACTTTGAATCTGCCTACTGACAAAGGTGATACGAAAACTGAGCAACTCACCGGCTTAGGCGCACGTTATACATAATAGCAACTGCATGAGTGATCATTCGAATTTTCTATTGATGAGTAAGTGAAATTTGATGAGGCAGCTCTGAAATACAGGTGATGACACCGTGAAAAGTAATTTTTCCAATCAGTGGAGACACCAGATACTTAGAGGAGATTCCACAGGTGACTGTGTAATGGGCCATGTAAGGAATGTGTTTGATTGCAAACATATCAACCTAAATTGACTGGAAGGCAATAGGCAGCAACTGTGGCAACATGGATGAGACTACCTACTGATTGTTTCTACTTGACCACGAGCCGGTGTTCCAGATTTAAACACCGGTGATGGTAACACCCACGTACAGGTGATCTTCAACTTTAAAGAACGCATATTCTCCTGACAAAATAAAGATTGCATTTAAAATAAGCTAGAGCTCATATACCCTACAAGTAGACTAACGGAAAAAAAAATTAATTAATTAATTAATTAATTAAATATAAATTAAATGGGTCTCTGAGCACAAATAATGCGCATGATCTATCTGAATAATAAAATGTTTACGTTAATTCAGAAATGGAGCCTGATAAATCCACCCCATCTATTGACATTACAATGAAGTAAAAAGTACACTGTACCTTACCCTCCCCAGCACCTAAATCAATAATGGTAATTCACTGTAGCAGTTGGTTGATGATTAGCTGGCTTCGTGAGTATGTACAGTGTGTTGAAATGGGTTGAGGTAATTTAGAAATGTCGTAGTAATTGTAATGACAAGCCCGATGCTCAACTACACTTTACAAATCACCTCATTTAGTTCCCTCCACATCATTCCTAATAATCATATTCAATTTAGAGGAACTGGGGAGGAGTGATGTAGTGAATGTACATAATTGAACAGATATCAACCTAAATTAACTAGAGAGAAAGTAGACAAGAACCATGGGCACATGGATGAGACTACTAATTTTTCCTACATGATCTCAATTAAGTGTGGCAGATTCAAACCCCACTGGCAGTAACACCTACAGGCTGTATGGTTTCAGCAGTCAATTATGAACAAAAATACAATCACCAAACCCCTTTTATTTTTCTACATATTTATAAGCAATTCTTCGAAGCCTCTTACATACCACCGAAACCATCCTAAACTTTCCAATACATTTAGGGCCAAATGCAGAAATGACACTCAAATAATTCTTACATTTTATCCGTAATCAATTATATCAATACTACATTAAAATATAAAGATGTAACTTCGTTAGAATAAGTAATTCTTAAGTTACAACTTGAGTATCGTTCTTGCATTTGAGCATCAGTAGCTTGCATTTGGGGTGAAATATCAGTTATAACATAGGTCTCTATGGAATGCACAATTTTTAAACTATGGTAGGAATAATGTACAGGCAGTGGCAAACGCTCAAAGGGTATGTGGAAATAACTCTACTGCATACTGCTCATTCACACACTGTTGACATTTATTATAATCTTTTATTCTACTCACTACAGCTATTTTAAAATATACCAATGCTGCAACCAACTTTCTGCAACAAAATAATGTTTGTTTTGGTTGAAGCTAAAGCCAAAAAAAAAGCTTATCTTTTAAAAATGTGTTTTTAACCTAAACATATTTTATTGCCTACTACCTAATACCCAGGTGCACTTATCACAAAATAATAATTGCGTAACATGTGTGTACAGTCAGTTCCATGACAAGGGTGAAATTTGTACAAGCTGAGTGCAAATACAGAAAAATTCATATATGTGGAAACTACCTTCCCACACTTGTTACACATTGCACTATAATATTAAGACAACTTTGTAACTAAATGTACTGTAGTACCTACTAACTAAAGTGAACTGAATACATTTCTTTCAGAATTCATTGCTTTGGCTGAAAAATAGCGCAGAACTCACACTGACAGATTTTTGATATTCGATGGTCCATGACCAATCGCAGTGGCCGATCTAACGAGTATTAATTCAGCCAAATTAGGTCTGTGGTCTTTTGCCAAAAATATTTTTTGGCCTTCGAAGACTCATGAAAAATTATCAAATCCTACATACATCCAGTAATTAAAATGGGCCTTTTCAAACATTTTGCACCTGGGTTTCTTTCCCAAAATTGGCTACTGACCAGTTGCTCCAATTATACGGCTTAGAGCTTAAGGAGTTAAGATGAAAATTCACTAATGCAAAAGCACTTGTCCGAGTTCATACACATTGGAATAAGCAAGTCTTTTAGTTACGTGACGTCACATTATAGTGAATTTATGTTCAGTTCACTCGCTAATGCACGCACAATTGATCACACGCACACACCAGTAGGGGAGAAATGGTGGATTTTAGGGGTACCACAAGTAATGTTTCATCCCTGTATATTCGCTTGCATTTTCACAACATTGTATTAACATTGTCCACTTTGCACTTGGCATCTCTATCACAAATGAACGTTTGACCAGCATTCTGTCGGTTGATCTCAGTAACATGAGAACCCATAAATGGTATTCAAATTTGTGTGTCATATTTTCTCAAATCCAAAAACTATATTTATGGATGGCAAATGCTCGAGTAGCAAATGCTAAGTATGCTAAGGCATTTGCTCAGCACTTGCTCATGGTTAGAATGTTCATAGGCATTTATAATTGGCTCAAGCATACTCAGCATGTTGGAGCATTTTTAATGTTTCCTCTTAAAACAAGAAATAATCAGTTTCAAACTTGCAAGTTGCAGTAATTATATGCTTACTCAGTCCAGATGTTCCATGAGTTGTTAACTGAAGATAAAATTTAAATTTTATGAATGCTCAGTAAATAGTGTACTCACTCGAGAACGAAATGTAGTATGTGAAACAGTCGTGTGAGTGCGCTAGATTTCACACAATTTTTTACTCTTATAATGAATGTCAGTTTTGAAAATTGATTTTTGTAAACTTATTATTCATTTATTTAGGCCAGAAACCAAAATTATTGAAAATGCTCCTAAATTCTCGAGCATTTGCTCAATAATCAACATAATCAATAATATAAATAAAATTATTTATGAATAAAGTTTTATAATCACAAACTAATATTTTATTTTTAAATTGTGTAAATAAAACATAATAAAACAAATTCAACTAAATAATCAATAAATACGATCATTATTGTGCATATACTCTTAAATATCAAGCATTTATTTTTCAAGCATTTGTTGACCAAATTCTCAAATGCTTGAGCATTTAAACAGAAAGCAAATGGTCATTACCCTCACTAACAGTATCTGTATATTATTAAATTTTTTTTCCCATACAAATGGACATTCCTTTTACTTCAGTGAACCAATTAAGAAACCATAACTCAGGAAGTGACCCCCTAGAAAACTGAAAGCAAGATTTAAGACTAGCTTGATGTCGAAACTTCAGTTTTATAGTGATGGTAAATGCTGGAGCATTTATTATTAACGAGCAAATGCTGAGTATGCTTAGGCATTTGCTCAGCATGATATAGCATTTTTATGTTTCCTCTTAAAACAAGATGTAATCAGTTGCATACTTGCAAGTTCCAATTATTATGGGCTTACTTAGTCCGGATATTCCCTGCTGTTAAATGAAGATAAAATATAGACTTTATGGATGCTCATTGGACAGCGTAATCACTCGAAAACGAAATGTAGTACGTGAAACAGTCGCGTGAGTGCGCTGGATTTAACACTATATTTTACTCTTATAATAAACGTATATTTTAATAATTGATTTTTAGTAAACTTATTGTTCATTTGTTTCGGCCAGAAACCATAGAACTATTTAAAATGCTCGTAGGTTCTTGCGGCATTTGCTAATTTTCGAGCATACGATTTTAAATGTCGAGCATTTATTTTTCAAGCATTTGCTCAGTAAATGCTCATATGCTTCAGCATTTAAAAAAAAAGCAAATACTCGTTACAATCACTACAATTTTATGAAAAACTGCAGCAGATAAACTAACAATTCGTATTCAGAATATGCGTCAACTCAGTCGAATACTGAACACTGCAACTGACATTCCTACAGCATATTTTTTGTCTGGATTAATTCTTTTAGCCTCATTTTTCAACCATTGTTCGGAAGAAAAATTTATTTTCACGAGCTCTTCTTATTCGAAAAATTCTTCGTAAATCATTCAAAAAATCCATAAAATCAGTTTATTAAGAACTCTGCCACCCCTGACCATACAGTACTTTTAGGAGACAACTCATTCAGTTAAGTAAAATTTTATTGTCTATACTGCAAACCAGTCTCACACAATACTTCTTTTTTATTTTTATTTTTTTAATGTTGCCATTGAACGAGAAAACAAAGCAATAGATGCATTCAGCTATGGAATATTTATAAACCATGACTTTTATCAAACTTTTTTTTTTTTCGTATTCTATATCAAACAGCCCGAATAAAAACCATTTACCGTTTGTATAAATTTATCGGAAAGAAAAACAAGAGTAAGATCTGAAAAAGCGAGACACGATCAAGCTCCCAGGTAGAGGATGGTAGCTCTGCGATGAGCGTCTGAATAAAGTGGGTTACTGGAAATGTGTAATTTTATGGTAGGAAGTATTCTGGTAGGTATTGTAACGATCGTTGTGTTCGCGTCTGAACGGAATAATAAGAAATAAGAAGATGAAAAAAACAACAACAACAACAACAACTCTAAATAGACATTTTATTGTATTCGAGAAAGAGACGACTTTTTATTGCTTTTACAATTATCTTTTTGGTGACTGTAGGTATACCTATGTATGCGAACAAGTATTCTGTAAAAGCCATTTTGCTAGTTCAAATTTTATTGCGACATTTATGGCCATGTCTGAACAAGAAAAGTAAAACAAAATGATATATGTGCGAGAGGTTAATCACTACAGAAGAGTAGAAACAGGCGCGAATGCGAAGTCGTACGAAAGTACTAATTTTTCTCTAATATTTTTTTGCAAACTAACTTAGAAAAACGAGACACACGGTCAGAGTGTGGCTTGAGGATACGTTGAACCCGCCGAAAATCGTCAGCAGAATGGGTAACAAGTACAATCGTAAAATTCTAGTCAAATTATGAGCCAGATGATAAGCTGATGACTTACTGGTTGTTCCCGAAGAAAATTTATAATTTCTATGGATAACCCTACCTAGCTACGAAACGTTTAAAAACTGGAACACACGATTGCCACTTTGACCCAAAAACATTACCAGTCACCAATCCGGAAATCATAATTTCAATTTTCTTTCAACGAACACCAAATTGGGTAGGTACTTGATAGATTTTTTTTTTCAATTTATTCTGTTAAGTTTTGATCCAACATAGTTTGCAGTGCCCTATCCAAGATCAGTAATTAAGAAACGCTACCTTTTTCATTTTGTTTTGGTTAGTTCAGTTTCTGAAATTTACTATAAAATATTAGTTATTTTTTGTTTCCATTTCCATCATTTTGGATTCAGTTTCTGGTACGAAAATCGAACCATCCACTTATAGGAACCTAATACACACTCGTCATCCATAGCACAAAAAAGTAGCACCATATACACACGGCCTCGGTGCCAGTGGTAAATGACAAGAGTGGAGCCAATGTGAAAAGAGCTTCCACACCACTCCCCTCCAGTACATGCGGAGCACAACACAATTCAACGGAGGCAGAATGGGTGGAATGTGTGAATGCCAACCCTCATCCCTATGTCACACCAGTACACACCACACAAATCACTGCTCAATGTCATTAAATTGTGGAGGAGAGTGTTGATGAACTACGGCTACTATTGCATGGCTCATAGATAATGCTGGAAGGTTACGAAGTCACAACTCCAGGTATCCTATCGGTACAGGGAATTGAACTATCAACTTACAGGAACCTAATACATACTTGTCATCTACCACCAAAATGTAGCACCATTCATACGGCCATGGTGCTGGTGATAGATGATGAGAGCAGAGCCGATGTGTAGGCAGTCGCCGCAGTTTCCAATACATTTCCTGATTTTCACAAAATTTTTCATTGTTTCCATTTCCATTTAAAAATTTTTTTTACTATACTTAATACTGGTTTTTCCACTCTCAAGATCACACTAAGTGTTAAATAGCATTTTAACACTATGGCTGACCGTTAAATTTCTTAACTGGCTATTGAAAAACCGGCCCTTAAAATTTTCTAAATCCAATTCAAATATCGATATATCGATATTTTTTCCATATATTTCCAGAAGCATCGATATTTTTTCAATATTTTCCCAAAAATATTGATTTTATTTTTTTATTTTTTCTCCATGATCAAAAATCAATCAGCAGAGAAATGGAAACGATTCATCATTCGGTTTCTGTTATGTTTCTATTATTGGTCATGAAACTAATTAGTTACTTTAGGTATTCTGGCAGTATGGGGATTCGAACCGTACCAACTGTACACCTAAACTTCCCTCGTCACTGCCACCAAAAGTCAGCACCGTATTCACTCGGCCACGGTGCCGGGTGATGGTGAATGAGGAAGAAGCAGTAATAGCCAACGTAGTGTGGTAGCCGCCACACCACTTCCCCTCAGTATAGGGAGTGTAATACGACTACTGGTATGGATGCACCTTGTGGATAGGGATGTACACTGGCGCATGGTGATGCCCCCTCATCACCCTACAGCGCCGTCACATTCTGGCAGTGGCGGTGTGACGTACCACCACAGCTACCAGTATCTGCACGTGTCCGAGAGATGGTGTTGATAGCCATCTCCCATATCACGTCAAGGTCACCACTTTAGGTGTTCATGTGGTACCAGGATTTGAACCCGTGCTGTCTGAACACCTAAACTTCCCTCATCACCACCACCAAAAGTCAGCACTGTATTCACTCGGCCACAGTTATGGGTGACGGTGAATGAGGGAGAAGCAGTAATAGCTGACGTAGTGTGGTAGCTGCCACAGTTACCTAATTATTTACAATTTGATTTCCATCGCAGAATTTCAGTGCTTCCATTTATTTCAGTTTCTGATGCAAAGAAATATGGTTTCCATTTGAAAAAAATTCTGTTTCTGTTTCTCAATCCCTGTTCAGGATTCATCCGTGAGAGAGATTTTATAATCTAAGAAATAAATTCCGTGAGCGGAGCGAATGAAAAATATGTCTAAGGTGTTTTTTATTTTATATAGAAAATATATTTTAGCAGATTTTTTGAAGCCTGGGAGTCTGACACCCAAACCCCACCCTGTGGATACGGTCAAACTAAGTTAGAAGTAAAATTTCAGAGCTCCTTTCCTCCAAAATTACTGCACGACTTCATTAGGACTGTCTCTCGCATAATTGGACTAGAAACGAAAAACTGTGATTTTCGGAGTAAACCAATAACCAATGTTACTCATAAAATATTTGAATGCTGGAAAAGAATACTGATAAGTCTAATAGGTAGTGATGACTGAAAACAAAAATGATTGAAAATTTTTTTTACATTTTTTCCCTTATTTTCTTTAATTTTTAGATAAATTGGATTTTGAAAAATTAAACTTCAGCATTAAAAAAAAAAAACAGTAGGTAAATGCAAGTGATTATCTAGAATAAACAATATCCTTCATGGCAACCTGTAAGTTTTAAATTCAATTATTCCTGAATCTCATTTCCATCAAACAATATTCAACCGGTATCTTCCTTCATCACAGTGCCAATCCAACTAGAAAAGAAATGGAACCTACCTCACAAACCTTCCTCTACTTATGATCAGGTCGAGAAAATCTTGTAACATTATTAATTTTTTCTGTCCTATTTTCATCATATTATTTTTGAATTTCCGTCATAAGGGAATCTAATTGAGCCCTATATTGGATACACGTATGAACTTGAGAAGAGATAAAGGAATATTTACCCCTGAACAGTAACCATTTACATATTCAAAGACTGATCTGGCCACTCACCTCTATATGTATAACTGGTCATTCTCTTTTCAGTCAAGTCAGTCTACATATTTCTTAGAAAAAAAAAAAAAAAAAAAAAAAAAATGATATGAAATATTTGGCTTAGAAAATCTACACAGCAGATGCTAATTAAAAAAACAAAGAAAACAACCAAAAAACTAATTTACTAAAGCGAGGAGCAAAAACTGAACAACTAACCATTAGGTGGAGGATGGTGAAATATTTCCTCTAACAAAACAGAATAATTTTATAGATATTAGTTTTGTTGTGTTAGTATTACCATTTTGTTTAGTCTTTACATGTAGATAACTTATTTACTTGTGCCAAAAGCGTGGAGCCCAATTTTATCTGTAGATAATTAGTAACGTAAAGGAAGAGGTAAATGGACAACTAAAATGTAAGATTAACGTAGGTAATGGAATGTATGCAGAGGGTTTTCAGAAGCACAAAAAAATTTTAGAGACAAAATAGTTATTTATGATACAGGCGTAAAAATTAAGTGATTTTGATACGATTGTGAATTTTGCAGCACGAGCTGGAGGCCAGTGCTGCAATTTACATGGTATTAAATTTTGCAAATATGCCGGCAGATTTTGATTCGTTAATTTTTTTTCAAAGTCCTTATCATTAAACACTAATCATTAACAGTATGTAAAATCAGTATGTAGGTATTGTGTATTGTTGTATTATCGAACTTAGAATAAATAATTACAGAAGCTTTTGGGTATTGAAGTTGTTCCAAATTAATAGTTTTTACTGTTAGGCGAAAATTAATAATAAATTTGAAAATAATTATTAGCAAAAATAATACAAACACTGAACACTTCCCAATGAATCACGAATTCCATGTTACATGAACCTTCAACCTATACACAAATAATTATTAACAAAAATAATATGAACTTCTAACACTTCTCTTTGGAATCAGATCCTTCAACTTACTAAAATAAATTTAAGAAAATATTCTCTCGATTAGTGTTTACTGAAAAGTTTATTCAGAAAAAATTCAACGAATCAAAATCTGCCGCAGCATATTTGCTTAATTTAATCGTAAGTCGAATCACTCGAGCGTCAAATACCTACTTTCTACGCACATCACAAGCTATTTTTTGCAACAACCCTCCCCCCCCCCAAAAAAAAAAAAAACAAAAAACAAAAAACAAATAATATAATGATAATTAATAGTTTTAATTTTTTTAACAAAAAATCTCCATCCCCCTCTCAAACCACCAACCTTAGAAAAAATGATGCAATCAAATTTTTTAAACTAAATAACTCGATAATTTTACTTCAGAAAAAATGAAAAACTGAGAAAGTAGACAAGCAGTGCGAGAAAGTCAGTTTGGAAGTGCGCATGCACTCAACAATATTTGTTTGCGTCGTATTGAAATTGGCTACTTTTTGTTCAGTCAGGGGTATTAAAAAATTTATTTTTAATAGGGTTTGGCTACGTGGCCATTGTACCGCAGTTGTAAGAGAATATATTTTGATGTCAAAGCGGCGGAAGGAAGTGGCCAAGATTTGATGAGTAATAATCGACCAAGCACAAGTTTTTATATTACATATTGGAGCATCTATAAAACCTAACCAAATACACTGCCATTTTAGGTGGGGAATGTGACGGTTTCTCGTTTCGAACTCACAGTTTTCTGTGAGCACCTAACCAATATGCATAGCCATTAAGCACATTAGATTTTATGATAAGAACTGGAAAACTCAAAGAAACTGTTTGAAAAAGTGTAAAGCGTGATGAAATTTAGAGGTGGATGAAATTTATAAAAGATGTGTAATAAAAACCGTGCTGGATATTTTTTTTAATTTTTTTTTTTTTAAATTATATAATAGAAGTAATAATAAGATAAGAAAAGAATGTACTCTATAGAGAAGCTGTAGGAGCTTCACTTTATTTGGCACTAAGTTCAAGACCAGAAATTTGGTGGCGTACGGTGCTCTCAAAATTTAGGTATGTGCTAAATGATATAACTTATAGGCTAACTTCTAAGAAAACACGTATAAATTACTCATGCAAAATTTTAAGAAATGGTTTTTTTCTCAGTTACAGCCCCCTCCCCTGTGATGGGGTGAAAATTAAAAATTTTATGTATTATCTCCTTAAAGTTGATAAAAATTGATGAGCTTTGTCACAGGGGAGTAAGTATTCAAAAAATTATTTATCTTCACCTATCTTTTAAATTTTTAACTGCATTTGATGGATGAAGAAGAGATAGTTATCCCTATTTGAATTGTCATATTTTTTTAACTCTTCAGTGTATTGTAAAATGAGTTCCACCGTTTTATTCGGGAATAAAAGATACATTAAGAATGTATCTTACCTTCATGTGAAAACGTAATAGTTTTCAAGAAAATTTAGGTACTTATCTAAGGTTACGTTTGGTAAAGGAAAATGGAGGGGTGCAGGGTTGAATGCTTGAAAAGACCAAATGTTTCTAAGCTAACGAACAATCTGGAAGAGTAAAGTAAAAGGCCAGCATATGTTTTTGATTTATCACATACTCGGATATCCTTAAAATCAGTTCCAAAGGTGTAATATTCTGTTGCATGCACCTGTTTTTTTGGTGTCTTTTAATATAGGAAGGTATGTGCTCAGACAATCGCATACCCTGTGTTGAATGTATTATGTTTATAAGTATACAGGGTTAGTCAGGTTTTGATGCAGCATAGAAAAATTCCATTAGCTGTATGCAAATACAACCCAACAAGCACATTTCTATACTTAGTCAGATTTTGATGCATCATTGTAAAGGTAAATCCCAATAGAGATGGTATAATAAATTGTGTTTCAGCGAATTGAAGCAACGGTAGAATGCATTGCAATCCTAGGAACATGCAAGTAACAGATTTATACAATGCTACATCAAAATCTGACTATAGAGATAAGCCTGGTACATCATATTTGCATGCAGCTAATGGAATTTTCCTATACTGCCCCAAAACTTGACTAATACTGTCTATATACCTACATATGGTACGATATATGTGTTCTAATTTATTTTAACTTTGGTGTGGAGGGCCAAAAATAAATTGATCATTTTATGATCATTATAGAATACCTTGTTGTGAGAGATATTCACAGGTTGAAGGTTTTCTACACTTCATACATTGTAAGTATGGGATGGCCAAATCCTCGGCAAACACTGGCAATTTTGTAGCCAGTTTTGAAAGTTTATATACCAAATTGGGCACATGCACACAGACACACATACGTACAGATACGTATGGTATTATGTCATAAGTTACGTCGTTTCTTGTCTCTATTGAGGTGATAAGAAACAACGCAATGCGTTTGGTGCCAGTCTGTGACATCACCTAGATTGTTATCGGGTAATTGATCACAGTCTGTACAATGTATGTTACCTGTACGTACATACAGGTACGAGCATACAAACATACAAATGTGTATTTGTTTAACATCTTAGAGACAAATATATGCCAGCCTTTGGGCAGCGACTGTTGTCGAGGGGTGCGAGCCTGTAATACCTCATACGAGTATAGTATCCACAATCATTTATTCAACTAAAACATAAACCCACTCATTTTACAGTTTTTTGTTAAAAAAAAAAACAACTAACCCGGAGCCACTGCGAGTATGCATTGCGAGTAATTGCATTTGCCGTAAATGTTTCGACGAGAAAATTCATATAATTTTGATATTGCAGACTGGCAAAAAGTCGAAAAGGTATTTAAGTATTTGGCACGTACAAGTACCTACCTACCTAATAGAGTTATGGTACCTTTGTATGTAGGTATCTGAATGAGAGTATAGTGGTAAATACGACCAAACATTGTAGGCCTAAATTACAACTTGGCCGAATTTCTGAGGACAGCAAAAGAATACCAGTGAATTTCATTTTTGAAAAATTTTCTCCAAAAACTGATTCATCGATGATCGAAACAAAATATACGTAGCGGTTCGTATACGTAGGTACTAATTGAAAAATTATGTTTACACTCTTACTCTCTCGACTCTAATCGAGTCTAGTCTCTTTACTAGGTCAGTTTAAAGTAAAACATTTTCCCAAGCTGGGACGTCGTAAGTGCGTCAGCCGACTACACAATGCCGGATGGAATGCATAATTTTCTGTTTTATATATCAATCGCATATCGGTTATAACGGTTGACAAGGCATCTCAAATTACAACTATAAATCATCCGAGTCAATTTTCGAAACTTTCAAACGCGCAGCTAATTCTAAAAATTCGATTAAGCTTCTATTTTCTACGCATACAAAAATTTTATACTTTCTAACGTAAATTAGTAGGTACCTATGCGATGAATTTACATAATTACAAAGGGATTAATGCTCCATTCGGGTCAGAAACGTACCCATGCTAGGTCATCAACGTTAGCCTAACTTCCTATATGTATCGCAGCCGTATGGTTGATGAAGACCTATAAGGGTTGGTCACAAGACAATGATTGGTATTGCGTGAAAAAATTCAAACCCAAACAGTCATCCTATCACCTCATTCCAATGTTTGTAATTTTTTCAAGTGGGATGTGGTTCAAATAAGTTCGAGTACCACTGATTCTAACACACCTATACCTAACGTTAATAATCCATCTGACTATTAGGACAAATGTGAAGTAAAAAGTAAACATGAGTAGGTTTGCTCTTTGCTGAAGGTATCACAAAACCGTGTGTTCATAATATACGTCGTATAATAATTATTTAAGTAAACAACTACGGTTAGGTGTAGAGAAACATGAATACCTAGCGCAGTTTGTTCTTCGTTCTGCCTTCGTCTACATTCCATTATCGCCTATAGGCCATATCAAGTGGGTTTTTTATGGAAAATTTCTGAGCACTGATTTGATTAATGACGAGTAAAATTAGTGCCGATTTTGCACTTTTTGCTAGACCAACACTAATACGAATGGCAAAACCTGAGAAAACCTTTGAATACATGTATAGTACTTGGACAATAAACCTCCATAAGACCAATGTAAGTACTTTTTAATGTCAAGACATGCCGGCGAAAAAGTAGGCAACCCTAACGTACCTTCTTCGTGTTTTCGACGTTTTGCTTGAGTTCACCAATTTCGAATACATCTGATAAAGTCACCCCTTAAATTCATAAGAACAGCGTACATAAACGCGAAGCAAAATACGTCAAAAGGTATGCTCTGATTGCCAATTTAGCGCCGCATGTCTCACCAAAAATCATCTTTCTTTACTGGTCCAGTGCTATATAGTCAAAGGAGAAAAAACACACAAAAAAACTATAAAATAATTGAAATTTTGTTGTAGGTATACCTGTTAGTCCGCAGTCAAATCTTACAAAAACAAGAAAAAATTTGCACATTAACTATATAGGGTTTTTGGGTGGATCCTCTAGATTAATATACTAGAAGTTGCATTCTCCCCATCTATTGAATTTTTACGGAGGAGGTGTTTGTCCCCCAACATTTGTTTTTTTGCATTTTTCTTGGCGAATTTTGGTTTCGTGGTAAAAATAGGGGAAGTGTGCCAAATATCACTCATCATCTTTGTTTTGTCCATGATATGTGCTGCTATTTACCACAATTCAAATAAACTTAATCCTCCTTAATAATAAAGTAAGGGAAATCAGGAGTGCCCATTCGCAGCCAAGACTATGGTGGAAAATGTGAAAAACGTTATAAGGGTGGAAGGGTAATTTCTCACTTTTTGCACCAATCCGCTACTTTACCTACAGTCTAGGTATAGGAAAATATATATATACTTTTTTGTCGGGTATCATAAACAGTATTTCTTGCAAAGGTACGGATACTCTAAAACTAACAAATAAAATACCTATTCAGAAATTATAGGTAAATGTTTCTTTGTTGAAGGTAATTTTTTTTTTAATTTTCTGGAATATCCAGCAAGCGGACTTTTCCCAATACTTACCTGAGTATCGAGATTTGAGAATTTTGACTGCATAAGATTATTTTATTATTGTTTTTTTTTTTTAATTGAGAAATAAAAGTTCCGTTATTTTACTAGGGAAAACATCTCATGAAAGAAAAATTTCGTTTATGATAAAATATTTTCAAAACAAAATTTAAAAAAATGTTTCCAAAATTTTTGAAAAAAAAATTTTTAATTGTTTTCATTTTTTACTCCTTATTACATGAAGGAGTAGTCAAAAATTAACCTATCGAATAAAATGTTTTTTTATTTTATTTTATGACAGGTGCGTATTTACTTAGAATTTTCACAAAGTGGCTAAATATAGAGCAGTGTGAGGAAATAACTTTATCGCACTGCTAGAGGCGGCTTAAGTGCATCAATTTAGGGGTGTAACATGCTAAAAAATTTTAGGAATCGAGAGCTTTTCTTTTTGCTTTTCAACAAATTTGAAGGGTTTTTATCTGAATTCCGTGTCATACTTTCATTTTTCCCTCCCATATGTATTTTTTGTGGCAGGAAGTGTTTGAGAATGGATCCGCGCCTGGTCCATGCACACTCGGCCAACATTTATTTAACCGCATACAAGAAATGCGTTCTTATTCACAAAAAATACAACGTTTAACAGTACATTCATATATCCTATTTTCTTTGCAGTTGTTCAGAATTTAAAAACAACCAGAACAACAACAACAACAACAACATGGTAGACGATTTTCTCCATTAAATAAAATCTTAGCCTATCTTCCTTCTTTTCAGAAAAATCAGTTACTAGAGCATTTTAATCCAGTTTTTACTTATCCGTAACTCAGAAACCAGTGCAATACTTATATACCTACCTGGATGGAATATTATAGGAAAAATTCAGTCAAATTTTTGGGCTTATATTTCTGCTTCTGATAGTCCAAGTACCGGTTTTTCAATCCTCAGTCAAGAGCTCCGTTAGTATAATTGACAAATCACGCTTATAAGAATTGAAAAGGATTTTAACACTAGCTGATTGTTAAATTTCTTAGCTGGTTATTGGAAAACCTGCTCCAACAGAGGTGCCAAAAATATCGATAAATATAAATAGGTATTGATATTTGGGAGAAAACATCGATATTGTAGGAATCGATATGTAAAAATATTGGAAAATATTTATAATTATAGAGGATTGTGGATCGATGAAGAAGAAGTTTTGTAACATAAAATAAAATATTAACCAAAGTAATGTCTCAGAAACGTGTGTATTTAGCATCAAAAATATGCAATGAGTGTGAGTACAGATTAAGTGAGATAACCGAAGGTGTATGGAGATAAACGCGTGAGTGGCGGAATAGTGTATCAGTGTAGCCGCGAACAAAGATGTAAAAATATATTATAAAGATAGTGGCGTGTTTGCATGAGTGAGAGGGGAGAAGGATTGGTAGTCTCAACAATATTTGACTGAATTAATCCGCAATCTACTCGATAAATTATGATATTTTGCATATCGGTAGTTTGCGTATCGATATTTTCCCTGCAATATATAGGGGTTGAAGAAAACACATTCCATGTAATTAATAAAATAATAAAAATGTTTCCGAAGTTACATCTCAGAAATGTGTAATTGAAGCAATGGAAATAAGTATAAAGTACAGAGCATGTAAAGTATGCAGGAACCAAGTATGTCTGAATAGATTTTTAACTATAGATAACTATATGGACTGAGTATAGCGATAAAAACGTGAAGGCAAGATATCAAAATAAGTATCATTGAAGGAAGGTTCTTAGTTTTCTATTAAACTAGAATATCTTGCCACCTAATAAAGTTACGATGATAAATGACATTAAATTAATCGGGATGTTACACTTAACCGAATAAGTCCACATTCAGTTAATTTGGTCCACTTGGACCAAAGTTACAGGTAAATATGAAAAGAGAAACACTTTCCAAATTCATTCATTTCTCATTCAAACAAAACTATCATGACATCTGATGGAGCTTAATAGGGGCTCATGATACAGGGGATATGGTACATTATCAAATAAGCCCTTATTTATTTATGGTGGAATATAGGATGATCAGTCCAGCTCACCTCTCATTCAAACTATAATATCAAAGACCTAATCAAATAAAAATGACGCACGTGGTCTTTAATCAATCGATAATTCGAGACATTACCCAGATTATTCAATGAGTCCACATTTACTTAATTTGATTTAATTGGAACAATGTTATATGTGAACAAAAAACAACATTTTAGCAGTAAGTTTACTCACTTGTCATTGATTCAACTATTCAAGTAGTAAAATAGTCTTTATCAATCGACAATTTTTGGTATTGTTCCTACTTGAGAATGTCCAATAACTGATAAAAAAAAAAATAATGTAGGCGCCTATGAAATATAGCCATTTCTTCGAAATTGTCATAAAATTTTCGAAAGCAAAAAATAATCGCGAAAAAAGATGAACGTAAACAACGAAAAAATTCCCTTTCATTCAACTACGATGGGAAAATTTATTTTCTCTTGGTTATTATCGAAAGTTTTCGCTTTCCAACGACTAGAATTCCTTTTAAAATTAGGACTGTTGGTAGGTATAGAGAATTGGTTACTCCAACGACGTACAGACAACCCTAGCACCGTAGACAGCAAACAATATCAATTTTTTCTCACAAAATTACATCCTCACGTTTTGTTTTTTTCCCTATCTACCAATTTGCGGACTATAATGTACTTTCCCTATTATTATTACGTCTACGTCGTCGAATACTACTACTCCAGATTAAGGACGCTGTTGAATACAAAATGTATAAGTGCAACAAAAAAAAAAAAACAGAGGAAGCTAAAAAAAAAAAAAAAAAAAAAAAAAAGCACATTCAGACAATTTAAAGAGAAATTAATATTCGACTAAATATAGCGCACGATGTAGCTTCACTTTCAAGAAGTCACGATGTGACCTCAACACTTTTCTCTGTCTTACTGTCTCTCTCTTTCTTTCCTCAAGTCTACTTCGTTCTATTGGCGTAGGCACCACTGCGTCTATTCCTGCAAATTATCAACTACTTCCGGTCACTGGGCACTTTTCCTCATTCGATCGCAACTCTCCCAACTTTTCGAATCGTTTAACATTCCGAGTAGGTACCTATATACGTTCCTTCTTTTTTTCTTTTTCTTTTTATTTGATATTCTAAATGAGAATGAGTGAGGAATAAGATAAAATGAGACAGTTGTAGGCGTAGAAAGAGAAATGAAAAATTGATTAAAATATGAGATTAATAAAAAAAAAAAGGATGAAAAAAGACAAATAAGAGCCCTTCAACGTTTATTCGCCTTTTTTTTTTCTTTTTCTTTTTTTTTGTTCGATACTTTTTTCTCTTCTATACTTACTTCGTATTCTGTGTTTCTGCTCCCAACCGAAAAAAAAAAAAAAAAAAAAAAAAAAAAAAAAACAGATACCTACATCTCTTCGAAACACGTATGGGAGCAAGTGAAGGTATACGCAAGACGATGGCCCAGTTTTTTTGAGCCAAGTTAATATTTGTATGCATACAAACTGGTATACGACACCGATACCGCAACCATAAAGTATAGTATATAGCACTTGTATAGCTGTTCCCGTTTTTTTTTTTTTTTTCCTTCTTTTTTCTTCTTGGTTTTCGTTCTCTCATTCTGTCTCTCTCTTTCTCTCTTTTCTTTTCTTTTTTTTTTTTTTTTTTCCAAACATCGTGCTCATTGTTATTATTATATTTTTATTTCAGACACATTGTCGTTATCTCGTTACTTTTTCTTCTTTTCGTCGCGACTACACCTAAATTATCGGTGAATTTTATGGCATTTTATTTCGTTTTTTCGCAACGACGCACCGCAAATGCAACGACAATATGCACATTTACGTACCCACTCTGCACACTTCAACGAAGTGACCTATGGGTACACGTATTCGTGTACAGAGTGATTCACATTTCGACGCACCGTAGGAAAATGACGTTTGGTGTGTGGAAATTCGAATCAATCATTTACTTACGGAGAGCATAGTTTTGTGCAAACAAATTAAGGCCCATTTCTAATAGGTAGCCTAAATATCCTTCGTTGAACCACTGATGCTTAATACGAAGAAATAGGACTTATTCAAAGTAAAGGTGCGTACGAATTTGTATCATTTTGCCGTAAATTATATCATGGTACCATCCCAATATATATCGAAAATTCACTCGTTTCACACTTTGTAAGAACGAGAGGAGAGTATCGAAATAAATAAAAAATAATGTTCACTTTTTGTTTTCTTCCATTTTTGTATTCGCTCCACAAACAATAAAACAACTTACCACCTCCACTTTATTTTGCATTACCATTTTCTACTTCCACTTTTTTGACCGTCGGTATCTACCCCTTTGCTTACTCTTCACTCATGAAAAATTGGTAAAAATTGGATGGCGGACACTTTTTCACAATCGTACTCGAGAAGCATTTTCAATGCTCAAAAATGATACGGATGATATAAGGTACGAAACTTTTCTATTCAATATCAGTATTCTGCCATCACATCAAAAGGTGCTATCTGGATCCCAAAAATGTTCAAAAGAATTTTAAGATATGCTATAATCCCATTCAATGTCTCACAAAATGAGACAAGTGTCTGTGATCAGGTAAAGAGGATAGAAAAAACACAATGAGTAGAACACAACTGTAATACATCTATGATAAGCTAGGATAACACAAATAAATAATATACTCTTTGTCTGAACGTAGACCTTTCTTATCCATATCTCGATTCAAGCTGAAACCTCATAAGCTTACATATTCCTATAGGTATCTTAAGATGGGTACACAATGGTATCGGTGCATATCATGATATAATTTTATGCTTTAACTATAGTATTGGACCGGTAAAGCTCCATAAGAAATGTGTACTTTTTAATGTTAAAACATGCCATTGTAAAAGTAAGCAACCCTTGAGTACCTTCTGCATATTTTTGACATTTTGCTTGAGTTCACCTGTGGAATACCTTGTTGTGAGAGATATTCACACTAGAGGTCTTCAACAGTATTTGCGTGTTCTGCCACTTCATACGATTAAGTATGGAAGAGCCAAATCCTCGGCAAACACTAGCGATTTTTGAGCCGATTCTGAGAGTTTATATACAGGATTTGGTACACGCACACAGACACACATGCATACGTATATGTACGTAATTATGTCATGCGTTACGTAGTTTCTTGTCTCCGTTGAGGTGATAAGAAACGACGCAGTGCATTTGGTACTGGGTCGTGACATTACCGAGATCGTTATCAGGTAATTGATCTTGGCCCGTACAATGTATCTTACCTGTACTTACGTACAGGTACGAACATACAAACGCACCAGTGTAAATTCGTTTAACGTCATAAAGACGATTATTGCCAGCCTTTGGGCGGCGACTGTTGTCGAGGGGTGCAAGCCCCTATTACCTCATACGAGTATTGTCCTCACATCACCAATTTAGAATACATTTAATAAAGTCATCCCTTAAATTCATACGAATAGCATACATAAACGTAGATCAAATTATGTCAAAAGTTACAGAATGGTTGCCTATTTAGCACCAGCATGTCTCACCAGAAATCATCGTTCTTTACTGGTCCAGTATTAGATAGTCATAGGATTTAGATGATATAGAATACAATGTGAAAATAAAACAATACTGAAAAAACAAAATTATTTAAAAAATTTCTGATTTGAGAAGGATTTGAACACGGGTCACCAGGCAGGTAGCCCTTATTGCCTCGTATCAAGGAACCATGCTGGAACTTCCAAACCCTTTAAACATCACTAAATTAAACACAACTGTAAAACACATATGTGGAATACCTTGTTGTGAGGAAGATATTCTCACTAGAAGGTAATTCAACAGAATTATGCGTGTTCAGCCAATTCATATTAAACATATGGGTAAGCCAAAACCTGGGAAAACACTGGCAATTTTAGAGGGGGGTCCGGACAGTTTATATGCTGACTTATTTACACGCACACATACATATGTATTTAACAAATACGTATGTTTGTGAGATTGGCCCGATTGCGTCATCTCTTGTAGTGATAAGAGATGATGGGCTTGTTTGTGTATGGATCTTGACATCATCACATTGTCGAGATTAGTCACAATTCGGTACTCGTACATTACCTGCATGTACTTGCAGGTAATTACAATCAAACTTAATTTAGTGCATTTGGTTTCACGTCACAAGGACAAAAATAAGCCTGCCTTTTGGCAGTGACTGTTGTCGGGGTTCCAAGCCCCTGTATCTCATACCAGTGAGTCCCCACAACATATGATAACATATAATAACACAAATAAAAATATACTCATTGTCTGAATGTAGAACCTTCTTATCAACAAACTGCCATTATCACTTGCATTTTTTTTCTCCTTTTTCATATGTTTTTTATCTTTTACAAGATTTTATTTTTTCAATCAATTTGTATATTGCCTACAACAGGAATGCACACATCATTCATTTCATTGATATTTTACCACTACAAGGAAAGCCCTCACAAAAATGTACAGAAAGGACAGGTTGTATTTCAGTTTTCATCTGTTACCACTTACCTGCCTCAATTTGTTATCTTTTAGATGTAGTCACACATGTGTCACTTATAAGCCAATTCTAGTGTTGGGAATTATTTCCTATATTTTCAACCAACAACTACTAACCAAAAACAATTTTGTAGTTGAAATTTGTAGACAAACAGAAAAGCATCGATACCTCAGGCAACATAAAATATGATGGTAGGACATTTACCCCTCCAATTTCTACTTTTCATTAGATTCTTTCCTATTTTGTGGTTTTTTTTTTTTTGTGAGGCTTATTCGCTCTCACACTAGCTCCAAGTGTGAGGCCTGAGGCAGTTACCTGAGCTTTCTGGTTTTAAAACCAACTCTGATGTGTGCGATTAATGTTTGAGGAGCTAAATATTCTGAAAGTATGGCCCAAAAAATGTAATTCACATTCGTTATTAGACTGTTATAACTGAGTCACTATTGAGTCACTAAAGAGTTATAGTATATGACCCAGTAGTGGTAAAAAGTTAGTTTCACTTCTATTTAAACCCTAAATATAGTTATCTGAAACACTAGAACAAATATATGCCTATTTCTCAAATGCACCACATGTAGGTCAATAATGGGACACAAAGAAGTCACTACGATTGACATTCTAAAATAAGGTGATATTGGTCATCTATAAACGTTCATCTGTATATAGCCAAAAAATTCAAAATTTGCTGACTAGGTACTACTGGTGATTTTGTAAAATTGTAGGCTGAGAGCTGTTTTAAAAAAACATAAGTACAATCTAAACTCATTGATCTGAAATATTCTTATCTGCAGTAAGGTTTTGGATGCGTGAGAGATGTCAGTAGATGAATGCAATGAAAAAGAAAGGCAAATTGACGTAAGTGAGATTGTTTTATTAGCCTAATTTTCAATCTTCAAAACCAAGGTAAGGTATTCTTAAAATTCTTAGCATTATGTGTTTCGAAAACGTTTCCTGATTTCGGATAGGACTACAGTTGTAGTACTTCAAATTTAACAAAAATATTCTTGCCATATTTTATAATTTTTTTTTTCACATATTATTAGGGATGGACGTCGTAAATAACAAACCAAAAGTCACCACGTCTACAACGCTTGCATCAATACGAATAAGAGGAAACATGCCCCCTAAATCAGTATTTTGCACATAGCCGGATTTTGGTTTTAACGTTTGGGGAGTTAAGGCCTTGGTCAAATTTTATCTGTTACCCAACACCTCCTTCATCTATAATATCTATCACAAAAAACCCCTCAGAATTTCAATGGATATCCTACTTTTTTTTTTGAAAAAATATGTAGGATGTGATGGGTTACGGCGTTCCTGCTGAAAATTATCAGGTAGGGTGGAAACTTTGAAAATATTACTAAAAAAGTAAATTTTTGCTCAACTTATTCTACAATGTTTTTGCCCGTAAACATTAGCGCTCCTAGTAATGCCTTGAAAGGACAACGGAGGATCTGTCAAATTGTAGTAGGTTAAAACGACACAGTTGATGGGAGGGGGCTTGAAGGGAAAATATGCCTGAAAATCTACTTTTCAGCTATTTCTTCAAAGTTCCTAACCCATATGAAAATTTTCAGCCGGAACAACCTACCATATCAAATCCTACGTATTTTTTAGCGCTGAATCGAATGAGACTAAGGCCCATATTCACAAACTTTACTTTAACCTCCGTTTACTTAAACTTCACTTGAAAATGACTTTTAGCACAATTTTGTATTTAAGAGTGTGGTAACATTTTATTTTTACATTAGAACTCTCATAAGAGATATAATGTTCTCACATTTTTAAGTACAAAATTATACAAAAAAAATTTTTAAAGTAAAATTTAAGTGGAGGGAGTTTAAATGACGTTTGTGAATATGGGCCTAACTATAAGTTGGTAGGAGAAATAGTTTTTGAGTTATTAACAATTTTTTACCAAATTTTTATATGAAATTTATGTTTTCTGGTAGTTATAATATGTTAATTTAACAGAATATAAATTTTTCATGCTCATTAGGGGTGGGAGCGTCCTACACAAAAAATTATGAGAATCTTTTTTATCGTAAGTATAATTTTAAACATTTTTGACCGGACTATTTTCCCGCTGCAATTGATATGCCTGAATAAAACGTCAAAACACTAATTTTGGGACATATGTCCCTTCATTTTCACTGAAAAGAGCTGGGTGGATGTTGAGAAGACTTTTAGTATATTGTTTAGGACGCCTATCCCTAACGATTTGTAAAAATAAAAAATAAAAAATAAAAATATGATAATTTCCTAGAATAAAAATTATTATCTTTACCGCATTAGTCAGCCAAATTTCAAAAAAATCGATAAACCAGAACAGTACCTCAGAATCGATGCAGTGTTTTCGTAATATAATAACATAATACTAAGAATTTCAAGAACAACTACTTACTCCATTTTATTTATTTATTCATTTTTTATTTTTTCAATTCAAAAATTTAACCTCATTTCCTGGAGAAAATTCTCACTATGGTGCTGCCCCGGGTTCCATTAATCGTGAATACAAGTCAGTTAGTCTACTTTTCCCAGACAACCATCATCATTTCTCGTGATCATCTAAAACAACATTCTCATTAACACCCAATTTTTGCCAATTACATGCTTAATTCAGGGGCACGTAAGAAGGTCCCCCTCCCTTCCAAAAAAAAAAAAAAAAAAAAAAAAAAAAAACGGTGGAAAAAAGTATATTTTACAAAAGATTTCAGTTTATACAGTTTTCTTTTCATCCGTATCATGTTTAGTATGGAGACAAGGCATTATAGAAGTGGAAAAAAAAATCGTTATAAGGCGTTAAATAATTTCACGTGCTCTTTTGTCT
The DNA here is from genome assembly GCA_011428145.1 of Ericerus pela. NCBI lineage: Eukaryota > Metazoa > Arthropoda > Insecta > Hemiptera > Coccidae > Ericerus > Ericerus pela. Next base: position 158,687 of record WOFM01000185.1, on the reverse strand, counting down.
ATTGTTAACAGTAAACTGCTATGAAATTACGATGAGGCAACCTGTACATTAATTCCTCTAACACACCGCATTTTACGAGTGCATAAAAGTACATAACCAGTTTTTAAACGATGTCGTCGTCTTCGTCGTTGTCATCGCAAATTTTCAAGAGGAAGTACATAAAAGAAGTCCATAAAAAAAGAGAAAATAAACGAAAAAAAAAAAATATGCGAAAAAAAATTTAAATTATGCTAATCTGCCGCGCATATGGACGATCATCCATTTGGAAAATGATACGAATATCGAGCGGTTGCAATTTTATTGCATTTTTCATAGACGACGATATGCACTTTTCTGGTGGAGGAAAAATTGGACGAATTTTTTTGTTGGTGCTACAGAGTCGATGGAAATTCGAGCGTAAAATTAACAATTTGCGGTAGGATATGTATGAAAATGGTGAAAATACGTGGACTAAATCAACGTGTCTACTTGTATAGGATGGACAGCCATTTTTAGTGTCTGTATATATATATATATATATATGCTTTTGACCATTTGAGGTCGAAATACACAGAGAATTAGACGAATGATTGACAGAAAGGTTTACGGTCGGCTGCAGAGATGGTAACGTTGGTTGAAAATTTAATTTTCACACAAAACTGTTTTCCTCCTCAGATTTTCTGCATTTTTGAAGATGAAATAGATAGGTACTGTTACATGATGGCATAGAGTTCCCTTTCACGTTTGTAACAAATAACATTCAGTTCTACTTGAATTTATGAAAGTTTTCGAAGAACTTGACGAGGGAGCAGTTCGTCATTGGTAAATGCTTAATGGTGGAAATACATCATCATCATCATCATCATCTAAATAAAATAATTATAGTTTTAAAGTCTAAGCATGTTGGATGTAAGAAGAAAATAATTGGAAAGAAAGCTAAATTTTGGTATACATGTCGGCTTTGCCATCCTTAACAACCACCAAAAAATCCCAATACGAAAGACTTTGTCTTCCCCCAGGGGGTTAAAATGGTAGCGCAAAGCCATTTTTCTCATGTATAACGCCTAATTTTCATTTGAACGAAAAATTGTTCAAAATAAACTTTAATTGGACTAAAGAATTTATACCAAAGTATTCTAATATTTTTTTTGTCAGGCTCATAGTTTTCGCATAAATTACAATATTGAAAATGTCTACTTTTCAGTTAACACATATTCAACAAAGATTAACACTTTGCAGCGTACCGCATCTATGCTAAACACAGTATATGAATTATTAAGTTCGTCATTAATTTTATTCACAGTGTATAGATCGAAAAGTGAAACGAAATTTTCTTCCTTACCGCATTTCAGCACCACCTCCCCAACTGATATGAGTACATAGTCTGTATCATATACAATATCTATTGAAAAATCAGTTGGAGAGGTGATCTTCACTTTCACGTTTTAATCTATAATAAAAATATGAATATATACCACGTTAAAAAAATGATGAAATATATTACGTACTTATATAGATCCATTAATCTTCATTAAATTTTGTTTTAATGATTTTTCTCTAAAATGAAAATTAAGGCCGATGTCCATAGTTGACACCAAATGTTCACTAACCTATGAGTCTGTTTTTAAACTGCAATGAAGCTGTGAAAAAACAGTTTAGCTGAGAATAATGAGAAATGTAGCTTCCTTGCCACGAACTAACTATATTAAATCTATGAAAAAAACTTAGTTTCCCCAAGAAATAAAACTGAGAATTGCAAATTTTAAACCGATACTTAGGTTAGTGAACACTAGTGTCCTTTATGACCATTTGAACTCCGTGGGGGAAAGCCCAAGTCCATCACATTGGGACTTTTAGGTAATTGTTAACGATGTTGAAGCCAAAGTACATACAAAAATGCAGCGTTATTCCAATTATTTCCTTTTTGCGGCATTTTTTAAGCTAATTTGTCCGGACTATACAAAATGTAATAAAAGTGAACAACGAAATAACAGAATCTTAACCCAAAAATCATTAATCATAGGGTGTAAGGCTTCTGTGTAGCCAAATAAAAGAGACAACATATATTTTCAAACCATACAGGAGCAATTGCTAACACCAAAAAACAAAATAAAAATTAAATTAGATTAACTTATTAGACATGGCAAAAAAGTACTGCACTTAAGTTTCAAGTACTTTACAAGTTTTATTCAAAATGAGTTTTCGGTTCAACCTTACAGTTTTAGTTCCACGAAGTAATTAGAATTCAAAAAAATTATACTTAAGTATCTTGAAAAAAATATAACAATTAAATGAACTGTAAAGGCGGGTACAGATTTGTATCATTCTACGTGTTCTATCATCGGTGTGTATCATAATACAAAATTCACCGATGATACTGCTCTATTTTTATGAGCCGTTGCCTGGGATCGTATCATACTCTCAAATTCTATTTTAAATTTTGCAATTCCAAGTTTAGCTCTTTTTGATGTGATGGCAGAATACCAACATGAATGGAAAAGTCCATATCGTATCATTGTATCATTTTCTGATATAATACAAGGTTATGAACCTCATACACATTGAGACAATACGATGATTAAATAGTACAAATATGTATCCACTTTCAGAATTTCCAACTCCAGATATGTGGTAGCCAAAAGTGGTGAACCCCACCACATAGCTATTCCACCATCAGCAGTAGTTAGCAAACATATTTTCTATGAACTGATTTCGTTTATTTTTGGTAATTTTTGGGAATGTCGCATTAGATTTTTTGATTTTTTTCTTCCAATTTCAAGAAGATGCAACCAAAAGATAGTCATTTCTCAGCCTTTTGCAAAACGTACTTTTTGTATTTTCTACTTCGAAAATCGATCCATGAAGTGAAGTACGCTGTTTAACTTCTGGACCCTCTGTATAATGGAAACGAACTTTTTACCCAGTTTGCTTGCAAAGGGGGTATTAAAATTGACCTCACAAAAGAGCTAGAGGTGGGGATGATGAAACTTGTCGGTGTAATGAGAATCGAAAACGATTGGTACCGTTTTCCCATTTTAACCTAATTTTTTTTCCATCAGTAATATAACATAATTATACTTACTATGTAACTTACCTACCTATAATATGTATGTGTATCTATGGCCCAAAATTTTGTGTTCACGGTTTTGAGAAAAATATAATATGAATGGAGTTGAATAGCCTAGTTCTCATATTGCAGCAGGTCTGAAAGAAGTTCGGTGCCTATTGGTTCAGTAGTTTCGGAGGAAACAAAAAAGTCCTGAAAAATTGGTTCTTAACAATAAAACATCGATAGATCGATATTTTTGTTAAAGATATCGATAACTATTTATAGTTTTCCATAAGGTTTTTTATTTTTACCTGAAACTAGTAATGAAATCGATACAAATAACTTAACGATTATTATCGATATTTTTCCACAATTTTTTGAAGTTTTTAGAATTTAGGTTTTTTTTTTTTTTTGCATTATGGATGAAAATTTGCAAACTGGATTTTCTAGCGAAGTATTGCTGCGCTAGTTTTTCTTTTTTTTTTTTTTGTCGCTAGAAACAGCTTAGAAAAACTGGCAAAAAAAAATATATCGGATCAACAGAAAATCACACGAACTGATGCGTGCATAACGACTTGTGGTTTTTCTACGTGTTTCAAATTTCTTCGTTATTTTTTTAAAAGGCCAGTTAAACCAAGAAATTTCTACAAACCATAAACACTTTCTACGTTAATTCTTGCCGAAATGACTACCACGTTCTACGAGTGTATTCGTTTAATATCCAATAAAAACCAATAAAAGGCATTCGATTACCGATTCAGACGGACGTATATAATAGAGTAATTGAAAAAGAGATAAAAAAAAAAAAAAAAAAAGTGAAAAATACACCCATCAAATACCTATATACATTTAGTCGCACAATTTGAAACCAAACCTTACAGGTGGGTAATCATATAATAACGATTGTTTCATCGCAGCCATGTATCTACGGTTGAGACGTGAAACTGACAGAGAAATTATTTTCGTTGTGCGGCCATCATGGACCGAAATAATATTATATCCTCTAATAACATTGTGGCTGTATACAAATCCACGATTTGTTAACTACACCAGCGGCGACACTGTATCAAAATTCATGTGAAATTATTTTTGCCGAAGAAAGAAGAAATGAAAATGATAAAAAAATCAAACATAAACCAAAGAAAAAAAAAAAAAAAATACCTTCTACATGGAGAAAATTCACGCCAAATATTTCCATTAGGCTTTCGAAAATGTGCGAAACGAACCAAAGAGACAGAAAAAAATTTCTAGCCTAAACCACAATTTACAGTTTTGCTAATTTCGTCAGATTGCCTACACGCTACTTTCTGAAATAACGAGCCACACGATATTGCGGTCAATTTAAAAATAATTTTCTTGTTTTTTTTGTTTTTTTTTCGTTTTTTTGTTTTTTTTTTTTTTTTTATCTTTGATTTTTTTTATATCAAACTCTTTACAAATAAATAAATAATAATAATAATAATAATAATAATAAAAAACATTAACAAAAATACAACTAACACTTTCTCTCTCATTGGTCGTTCAAAAGCTTGGTAAGCAACCGACGTCCGCGTAAAGGTAAGCCAGTGGTAGAGAAACTGAAAATAACTTCTTAACACGTCTTCGCTCTTAGCTAGACTTTCTTATGGAATCGTACAAACGTAGTCGAATAATACTGCCAAAAAGGAGAGACTGTACACCGAACACGAAAAGTGAAAAGTTTCTCAAATTACAGAACTGGAGGAGAAACAAGCGCTCTCATTTTTGTGATTCGACCTTCTGTTCGGTTTTGTCGGGCCAACTTGAGGCATTAAAAGGTCATTAGACGAGTAAAAAAGTGCACGCGACTACTTCGCTTCACCTCCTATACCAGACCCATACTTCTAATGAATGACGAGGTTGGCTTTTACTAAGGCAAATTAATCGACTGCAGATATCCGCTATTAAATATACCCACGTCAGTAGTTAAGAATGTTCATCTATTTCGATCAATAAAATGGCTCAGAGAACACTTAATCAGATTTGATGGAACTAAGAAAAACATTTGGTGCTATTAATAAAAGTTATAAAAGTTGGTACCTGGTTCACCGAGCTTTGCTTGGAAGAGACAAATAAGAACCTTACGGCAGCATTAATAAAAACATTTTTAAATAATTTTTTTTCGTTCAACATTCTCTCACAAATGCGAATATTCGCAAACATGGGACTGCTTTAATTCAATAAAAAAAAAAGTCAATATCAAATGATCAACTATCCAAACTCGTGATTTAATAAGAGACATTTTCTGTCCGTTGGGTTAAGCGTTAATCACAAAATTTTAGGACAGGTAGATTGCAGATCTAAACGAACCATTTGTTCTGGGCGAATTCTTCATCATCAGCAGTTATCACTTACTACAGATTACAGATGGATGGATTGGGAGCTCACATTTCTGTTCAACAAATTTTCTCGAATTTGAGACCTATCTAGATTGTTTTTTTATACCCAAAATAGTTATTTGTGATACAAGTGTGTAAAGTAGGTGATTGTGACACGAGTGTGATCCTTGCAACACACGCCGAAGGCGAGTGGTGCAAATCACTTGGTGCTGCAAGGATCACATTCGTATTGCAATCACCTACTTCGCACAAGGATAACGTACTATTTTTTTCAACACCCCCTCTCCCAAACAATAAACAAAAAAACATGGAGAAAAATGAATATTTTGGTAACTGGCAAACATATTATAAGAACGAAGTATCAAAACTCCTTCAACCAGATGTTGTGGTGTGGTGGTTAAGGTGCTATCTTTCGAACGTGGAGATTAGAGGTATGATCTTCCGGAGCAGAGAAACTTATATTAATAAAAAAAAAAAAAAAGTATATTAAAAAAGGTAGTATTAAAGTGTATTGTAATGTTTGATGAGACTTAGTGCGCATGTTTATGAAAAAACGAAATTCACAGTGTTTAATAATGTACAAAATATCAAAGTACGCATTCTTGAAAAATTATGTTCAAACATAATGTTGAAATCTCCTTCTCACATATAGTTAAGGTGCATGAAAATATCTGTTTTTAAGGTTGGTGTTGAAAAAACTTATTTTTCATCAATTCCAGCAACATTATTCTTTTTATTAAGTAAAAGCTTTCAATCTGTTTGGGATCTGAATACCATATATTCCAGTTTTCACTCTTATAATTGTATCATAAAGAATGGTACCCTCCTGCAAACCAATGTCAAAATGTACGTATAGTGTTTTCAGTAGTTAATTGTATGTATGATGCATAAAATTGTGAGTAGGACACATTAAATTGTGTGTATAATGCATAAAAGTTTGTAGTATGACACATAACAAATTTCACATTTTATGTGATTTTAGATGTATGTGTCGGAATATGTGCGAAACACATTAAATGAGTATGGGTGTCACGCATAATATTAGGCATGTATGTATATTGCATATATACATGCTAAAATACTCGAATTATGTGCACAAATAGACGTAAATAGTCTCATTTTACTCACTATAAACACACATGCGTTTTTTTTCTTAAAACGTAAATTTTTTACCATTATGGAGGACGAACTTTTTTTTTAATATATAATACTGAATGTTCACATCTATCATCAAAGGTCACATAAAGATACCAAAATTTAACAATTATCCCCTAAAAAAATTTCATCAAGACATGCAGTAGGTGCAGAGGCTTGAGAATGGCACATCCATAAAGCCATGCCTTAACCTACACCACGAACAACTTCCCAAATCTTCAGTTTTCAACACCATATAACACACTACTGTAGAAACATATAATAGTATAACACCTAGTAATAATATTTTGTCAAAATGGGCGTGAGACACTTCTTTAAAATAAGTCTCAGGTTTATACATTACAAATTACTGTTTTTAGTTTGACATTACAGACTCAGATGATTGATCCCTTTAATGTTTGATAATTACTATAAAAGTAATTTATCACTCAAATTAGATTAGTTAAGTTAACAACAAAGTCAGTAGCAGATGAATACATAGTGTGAAATGAAGGTGGTGTGAGATGATTACAGAAGAATGATGTCATAATTTACAAATTAGGTGATTGATGATCTTAATCCAATTATATGTGATTCATATAAAGTAGTTCTTCTAAATAATTCCGGTAGATACATCTAGAAGATAAATGATGTGTAAGCGAATCTGGCATGCTTTTGAAGGTTTTAGACAAGTGTGACGCATCTAGGGAATGTGTGTGCAAGTGAGAAAATGATAGAGTGCCGCGCAATTGAATTATTCTTAGGTGGGGCCTAAGTTATGTCCACACGATTTATCATACCTGTTATACAGAAAGAATGACAGTTTATTGGTGTGGCGATATATGAATATGAGAGTAAATTATGAGTAGAAATATAATGTTATAATAAATACCAAAAAAGCTAACATATTTCTCTTAGAAAAATTATGTAGGCGAGTTAGTTGTATAGTAAGACAGCATAAAAGTGCATATGTAAACAGAATTTTTTTTGATTTTTTGTCTTATTTATAAATTTTTTTGGGGGGCTATGAAGAACGAATTTTTTTAAAAGTTTTATAGTCTCTACCAGGACTTATCCATAAATATGTCTAAAATTAATGCTCCCCTCTCACAAAAATCATAGATCCCACTGGGACATTATTATTATTATTATTATCATCATCTTCAATGAGACTTGTTTTTGTTCCCTAAAATTAATTCTCGACATAAAACTCATAAAATTAATTCTATTTATATTTTTAAAATATTAAATTTCCAATACTGGAAAGCACAAAACTTTTACAAAAAAAGTAGGACTACATTTTTAATTAATTTTAAGAATTGAACTAACTTCATCGCGCTCTAGCGGAAAAACCGTGCATCCTATAAAAAAAAATGTAGAACTAAAATTGTCAAAAATTAATTATTATTCGACGTTTTAAATTATATTTTTTGAAAAATGTGCACTAAAACGAAGATACATGCAAAAAACCATATTTTTAAAATCTATTTTGAGGGTTTTTACAGGTTCTGGCAAAAAATTTAAGGAGCTAAATATAACCTCGAAAACTACTCCCCGAGACCTATTAACTGCTAAAATTTTCAAAACTGCCCCAAAACCTTTTTCAAAACCATGGGTTTTTAAACACGCGTATAATTCCTGGACATAGAGAACAGACTTTATCGAAAAGAGGGTCGCAAACAGAAAGAATACAATAAAATTACGATGTTCATCAACGTACCAAATATGCAGCTATAATGACCACCGGTAAAGGTTCTCGTGAAATTTGTAACCTTTTTCTCGGTGATATCACCCGTCACCCGAATTAGTCGGAACCAATCACAAAACCATAATATATTGAAAAAAACGATTGTACGAAATTTTACGCGTACGACGCACAACGTTTCAACCCACGTATAAAAGGTTCACTTATAGACTTTCCTTTTTTTACGTTAATTTTCTAGCAGTGTTACAGCTGTAGTCAACAAAACTAATCACCACATAATCACCGTAAGAAAATTAAAAATAAAAATAATTTTTATAAACCAACACAATATTAATACAAACGCGAAATACGAAAAATTCGAACATATGTAAACAAAAAAAAAAAAAACAAAAAAAAAACAAAAACAAAAACAAAAAAGTAATATAATAATACAATTAGTTCGAAATTAACGAAGAAAGCGATATCAACCAGGTGTAGCCTATACTAAAATATGATTTTAAAAATGATTTCTATGCGAATGTAGCTATTATTATATATATATATATATATATATAGGCTATACAAAATACAAATACGTATAGTTAAATGAATAAAAAACAAAACCTGACACGAAGCAGGAAGACTTGTTTGCCTTTTTTTATTTTATCCCAAACCGATATGTAGGTAATACCTGTTCCAAACAGCCAAACGTGCTTCTGCCCTACTGACTCAGTCTCAAATCCGAACAGAATCGTCGACACCGCGGAGCTTCGGCAGTGGTAATTGGTATGGCTGGCGAAATGATGGGAACAAAAAGAAAGAAGGAAGCAAAAGGTAGGGGTAAGATGAAATTCTCTTTTTTTATACCCGTTGTTTCTACTTCTCTCGTGTTTGCAGCCACACGAGCCTATCAGACGATTCATTCAGTTCTTTTCGAACACTTTATCGCATGCATACCATCGTCGTCGTCTCTCTGTTCGACTGGAGAGAGGAAATCACTGAAGACGTTTGGACTTGTTTAATTCTGAACAGATATTATTAAAACTGGCACAAAGCGGAATAAATATAGGAAGCGCATTAGGTGTTCGACAATGAGCGAACTATGATAAGGAAAAGACTTTAGAGAATGCATTGGTAACATATAGGAGGTATACGTGGGCAGTGTTATAAAAATTATTATTAAAATCCGAACAACGTGTGAAGTGTAGGTTGCCAATCCAAGGCATTATTCGAGTCGTAAGTAATTTCTTCGCGAAAATTATATCCCACCAAAACGATTTATTATTTTTCGTCTCACTTGTTAATAAAATATACGCGAATTTTATGATCCTTCCACATCAACAAAAATACTTGAAAAACTGCTTAGAACGCAGCTCCAGTTCCGTCAGAAAAAGTAGTTTTTCGAAAAGTAGAAAATTATAGTTACAAAAAAGTTGTTAATAGATCATAATTTGCGACGATTGTATTAAATATTGTAACTATTGAGCCAAAAATACGCAGCTAAAAACAATTATACTTCATTCAAAATCGAAATAAAAATAGAATTTTTGGAAGCTGCACCTTCCGGCCGATTAGCATTGGAATTGCTAACCATAAATCGTAGGTAGGAGGTACCTAGTTAATATTTTATTTACAGATTTTTTAGTTAGAAGGTAACATGATAAAATAGATCATAGTTTTTTTTTTTTTTTTTCAAAAAACGTTTCTACTGGTCCAAAATTAGGCATTTCATAGCCAAAATGAAAACAAAAATTGTGTTACCTACAAGAAATACCATCCGGTCGACCCGCACCAACATTGAAAAATTCGTTTGTTTTCAGTGAAGCCAGCTAGCAAAAATAATAAAAAAAATAAAAAAAAATAAAACAAGAAATCATAAAATATACTAAAAAAAAAAATAATATTAGTTAATAACATAATAGTATAAAGTTTAATTTAAATAATTTAATAAAGAATTTGAAGTTGAATATTATATTATTAAAGTATAAATTAGTTAAGTTAATATAAAAAAATGATGAAAAAAATATTATTTGTTGATATTGATCCTATAGATGAAATAGTATTTCAAAATATTATATTATCTGTGAATATTAAATATCGTCGTGGTATTCCATTTAAACCTAAAAAATGTTGAGGAAAAAATGTTATGTTAATAGAAATAAATAAATTAATAAAATTAATTTTTAATATATTATTTTTTATTATTGTATTTATTATTATTGGAAATCAAAAAATTGTTCTAGAAATAATTGAAAATACTACTCCTATAGATAGTACATAATGAAAATGTGCAATTACATAATAAGTGTCATGTAGATTTATATCAATGATTGAATTTGATAAAATAATTCCTGTAAGTCCTCCTATTGAAAATATTATAATGAATCCTGTTGATCATATTATTATTGGTGATATATTTATTTTATTTCCATTTAATGTTAGAATTCATCTAAAAATTTTAATTGAACGGGGCAAGATGACGCAGCGGGGCAAGATGCCTATCGCTTTTTTTTTCATGAAAACTAGATCTGGCAACACTGAGTAATGTAGTTGAAAGAGGACCAACCCAAAAGCCAACAAACAAAATTTCACCCGGCCAAGTTAAAGAGAAATGATAAAACAAATGGAATAAAACTTTGTTGATAAGTTGATGTAATTTTCATGAAGCTTCATTTAACATTTATTTCTAATAAAATTATTTTGTGAATGGTGTTTCAATGCAAATATTGCAGGATGGTGAGATAAGTAATGAATTTAATTCATGAAAACATTCAATTTCATTTTTTGTTTTGTTGAAAATAACGTAATTTATCGAAAATGAAAGACTGGGGCAAGTTGACTACCATCATCTTATGAATTTTCAAGTTATTTAACTATTTCTTTCCTTTTAATTTCAGGAACTATATCCCCAAGTCCAATCGAAAGAAAATGACTGAACAGACACTGAATTCGGCCAAAACATTTTTGTTTTAATTTTTTGTTTCAACCAAATAAAATGACTTTTACCCTCGATATTGTTAATTTTCAGTGACTGTGACAGTCACATTCTAATCACATTTCACTATCAAATTGAGACTTTTTAAAAGTTATCATCACATATCAATCACAATTCATTCACAATTCAAATGAAAATGTCAATAGGGTAGTTATTCTAGTTAAAATACGAGTAGGCATCTTGCCCCATGACAAAAGTCAACTTGCCCCATAGGTTGGGGCAAGATGCCTATTACTCATTTTTTTTTAATCTATTCATAAAACTTGATTTTGCAATTCTACAACATTCGGTATGGGGTTAATTATATGCTTAAGACTTCAATCTAATCTACCAAATTGGTTTTGAAGTAATTTTTTCTATTTAGAGCTTTTTGTGAGAGAAAAAACCTTAAGTGCGTCATCTTGCCCCGCTCTACTCTACCCCCACGCCATTAAATCTCTACGCCTCATTTAAAATACATAGGAAATATGCGTTTTTACCCGAATTTTTCGCCATAATTCTCAACTTTAATGAAATAGCTACGTTTTTGTAATAAATGAAATTTTAAAAGAAGTTTCAGAAAATAAAATGAGCCCAAAAACTAGAAATTTAAGCCATTAGAAGCCGAGAAAATTGAAAAAGAAGCTGAAATCGTACATCAAATTGGCTTAATTTAATGTTATCAGTAAACTTAACCCTAAAGAGAACTAATTATAACTACTCATTTTCCTGAATTCACTATTTTTGAGTCTTATCATCAGTTGTCTTTAGGGTTAATATTACAGGTAACATTAAATTAAACCAATTTGATGCACAATTTCATCTTCTTTTTCAATTTTCTCGGCTTCGAAACCTCTTCTAAAATTTAATTTATTACGAAAAAGTAGATTATCTCATTAAGTAAAAGAATTATGATGAAAAATTCCGGTAAAAACGCATATTTCTTATGCATTTTAAATGGGGCATATAGGTTTAACGGAGGGGGGTAATTGGCCTCACTGAACGCCATGTAAAATGCAGCGCGTTGTGCCTCAAGTATTAATTCATATCCTCGTTGGATTATAGTACCTGGGTTCACCAAGTTAGAATAGATGAGTTGGGCGTATTAGAGATATACAGTTAAAGAAATGTCCAATGCTCCATATTTATGCAGTGTGGTTCAAAAGAACGTGAAAGATAGAAAAGAAGCAATTCAAATTATACATTTTACGCATCAAAAGCTGCACATATTTCATTGTGAAAATAGACATCTCCATACCAATGTACACACACTTTCAAACTGCAACATATGCGCAGTAACAAATATCCGAATTCAAAACTTTTTATCAGTGTTATGTTTTTGTTCCGGTGTTGCACATCTCTTTAACTGTATGTCTTTGGGTTATATTCAATAACTACCACACCTACATGAAAAAGTAAAAAATTATATTATTTTCAAAATTCGAATTTCAATAATAAAATTATGTAACAAAAGCCGATGTAGAATTATCAACTATTTAGATTCAAGATCCAATATGAAACATTTTCAAAAAATTTGATGATATGCAGGTTGCAGATCGAAAAATCACGTTTGTTCTAGGCAAATTTTTAATGGCTATACTCTATCCACACCTTTGACCATCGGAATTTGAGATCAAAGTGGCTGACATCTATAGCAGAAGTTTGATGAAATGGCGAATGGGTTATCATGTACAAAAATGCATTTGATGCTATACAAATCAAAGCTGAAATTAAGGTATTTACAGTAGGTACAACGACAGCAATAATTTTATTCCAGATTTATGTAGACGTCATTTGTCTTTAAATTTACCAAAAAAAAAAATCTCATTATCTTTAGTATTTCTTTAATTATTTGAGCCCATTAACCAATATTGGCTGTCTGACTTTTATCTCGATAATCACCCATTCACAACTAGTTCACAGCACCATCCAGTTCCATCTTAAATCCCAATACTTTGTTCATGCTAAGAAGTGGGTGACGTTGTCAGAATCACCTATAGATGTGGTGGTTGTTTGAGGAGAGAGAAAAAGGTATAGATGCACATTGTTAAAAAATATAAACCTCATTTTATAAAATAAAATAACATTGTGTTTCGAGCTGACAAGTGTGAATATGGTTTAAGATGTCACACATTTCTTAGCATGAACAGAGTACATAGGTATATAAATATGCGAGCCATGAAATGCCGCCAAGTACTTTGCCTTGTGCTGACCTGGTAACACTGTTCAATTCGTTATTTTGGCTGAATAACAAAATAGTTGGCGCATGCGCAGGAATTTTCTAATAATTTATTTTAGTTTTTACTGAAAAAACAAGATTGTACATTTCTTATAAGTATGGACTAAACTTACTACAGGTGGTGATACAGTGTGGTTGAAGTGGTTAATGCAATGTAATAAGCAACATTAGCAGAAGGTTATTTTTAGTACGAAAAGTTTAGCAACTTTACTATTAAATTGCATAAGAGTGAAAATTTTCCATTTTAGTTAAAATTACTTTATTTCTTTCTCATTATAGATCTTTCAAGTATGAATAATGTCAAAAATCGTCAATTAAAAGCAAAATTTCTAAGACCTTATTCATCCAATGATACTTATTCACATAACCGATAACTTACCTTCATATTCTTGTCACTATGCTCAGTCCATATATAGTTATATATACATATAGTCAATGGTCCATGCTAAGACACACGTGTCGTCACAAACCATATCCGTACATGTCTGCATGAGACACATGTTTGTTTACTCCAGAAAATATCCTCCATTGATGTTCAACATTGTATAACAATATAAATCTACGCCTTTTCTCCTCTCCCCAACCAACCGCAATTCCCATAGTTGATTATGACGTCGTGTATATCTTAGCGAGGACAGAGTATAGCTGTTATCAGGGTTGGGTATCACTAACTGCTTGACGATAGATTGAGGCGGCCATATTTCTGTTGAATGAATTTTCTCAAACTCGAGACCTATCTACGTAGAACATTTTTTATACCCACAGTAACGGCAACTTTTGTGTTGCATATATGTTGCATGTGCAACGCATGGTAAATTTTTGCAACGCACAGAATTTTCGCAAGTTGACCGGACCTAAAAATCAAAATAAGATTTAATTCCTGATTGTGCGAACTTTACAACGCATGGAAAAAATCTGAATTTCCGCCACTGTATACCCAACAACCTCTAATCCCTAAATTTCAGCAACATTATCGGTCCAGTTCTTCAGGATGCGTTTATAAACAAACATAGATAAGTACATACATACAATTATCGTTCGTATTGTAGTATAAGAAGGGACAGGATAGGATAAGATAATGAGTATTTTTTCCAAATTTTACGGGTATTTATGCAAAGCTAAGAATTTTATAGCCAATATTAAAACGAAAATTGCAATATACCGGAAGTAACGTACGGCCCATCCGCACCAAAATAAATAGGTCAGGTCCTTGGCTTAGTACGAAGCGATAACAATAAATTGGCTTTAATATATTCGATGAATTCGAATTTTAGGTGCCTAAATTTTCCTCGAGTTATAAAAAAAAAACGTACCTACCCCCACTCCCAGATTATTCCATGACACCAAGATAAATAAATAAATTTTCATTGAAATCTACTTAAAAATTTTAAATATATATAGTCTTAGCTTTCACTGCGAACATTCCATCGGAAAACCTCTGAATTTCTTTTTTTTTTTTTTTTTTTTTATAAAAGCAACATAAATGTACTTGAATAAGGGCAGATTATTGCATTACACCCGCATTATCGAAAAATTAATTCTATTCAGTTATTTAAACAACTATATAGTGCTAAAATTTTACGAGTGCTTACAGCATCAATTAAGTGCAGCGAAAGTTATCGTCATTTTTGCCGCATTATACGATGCACTATCTTAGTTTACTTTTCCACTGTTGAAATAAAATCGTTACGCCTTTTAAAAAGACTACACTTCATTACCACCATAAGGTTGACTTTATCTCCGCATTTCCTGCAGTTTATGGAACACAAACTGTCATGTTTTCAAAAAGAAAGGCGGCAAAAATATCTACATTAGGTATACCTAGACAGCTTACTTTATTCTTATCATGCGTACTTTTGGCCATAACATTGTTGTTGTTTCACCTTCCAACTGGTAGAAGACATGTGACGACCATTTTCACATTTGATAGAATTTGGCAGCTCGTAATATTGCAGAACATTTCTATCGATTTCATCTCACGTATTCAAATTTTGGACACCCAATATTTCTTAGAAAGAAAACATGGTAAATTTGTGGAATAGTGTACCTACTTCTGTACATTGTGCATACTAAAAGGACGCCGTGAGTGTCGACTTTTTGGTAGTTGCATATTGTTTTATTTCATCGACTATAGATGTGTCAACTGGAAAATTATCAGATTCTTCACTTTCGTAAAATTATCAGTCCGAAAAAATTTTAAAATGATATTGAGAAAGAAATCTTATCAAAAACCTAAAATTTGGAATCAAGAATATACCAAAAAAAACCCTAGCGCAACTATACTCCACTCCGCTAGAAAAAATAGATTTTCAAAGGTATGTGTGGGGACTATACATCTCGTACACACGTCATTCCTTATCAGACGTATTATATTCAACAGTATATAATATACACTGTTTGTTCGTATGATCTTACTTGCACACACAGGCAAGTAAGATACAATGTTTGGCCGATGACAAAATGATAGATAAGGATCTCAGTAAGGTCTCGGACTGGTACACGAATGCATTATGTCATTTCTTATTAGCTGCTTTAGCAAATGAATAAGAAATGACGTGATTTCTACAACACATATACATATGTATATGTTCATACGTGTGTCTGTATGCGTGTACCAAATCCTGTATATAAATTCTCAGAACTGGCTCTAAAATCGCCAGTGTTCGCCCAGGTTTTGGCTTACCCATATGTTAAATATGAAGTGGCTGAACACGCTTAAATTCTGTTGAATTTATCTTCTAGTGAGAATACTTTCTCACGACAAGGTATTCTACAGTATGCTTCGAAATAATTGAAGCATAATGACTGATGATGTAGAATTTTTTTAAACCTAGCTTCTGCACCAACCTTAAAGATCAGATTATGTGTCAAATTTAAAATTTAGTTTCTGCCACATCCTTAAATATTATCTTCCCTTCCAACCTTACAAGTTTGCTTCTATTCCAAACTTGAAAGATAGTAAGAATAATCTCCTGGACCTAAAATACTAGAAAATGAAGCAGTAAATAGTAGAAGAAATGATACTAGAACAGAAAAAAGGTGTGAGTTCCACTGGGGCTATACTCATGAAGGATTCATGTGTAAACATAATAGTGTGAATGTGTGCGTATGCATTGCTCATGCACACAACTACACACCTACACATCACGCAACACATACAACCAAGGATTACCATTGTAAGAGTTACTCAAATATGACAATTGTAATTCTCATTTTTCCCCTACCATAGATAGAGCGCTAAGAGGTTTACACATCAAAAATCTTTAAATATAAGTAGTTATCTCGAATAAAACTATGACGTAGATGATTGAGAATTCAGATTATGTGACAATGAGCAAATAAAGGCTCTGGACCAAATTAGTAAATAGGACAGATGTGGAAAAAAATTTAATTTTTGAAGTAACTATGAAACAAAAGATTTTCCTAATCACTTAAAAAATAGACCTGTTACAACTATTATGAAAATAAAAAACCGATCACAAAAAACATATTATAATGCTACTGACTTTGGAACAAAATGAACCCATAAATTATAACCAAAATCAGTAGGTCTAATTCTTACATTAAAGGTAGTCTGTTTTCTAAATTTTATGACAATCAGACCAGAATTATGACATTTATTGAGTAAGCAAGCAGATTTATTATCGGTTTGAAATTTAGTAAGTATTCATTTAAAATTACAGACTTTAAAGCCATTTCAACTGTTTTATTTGCAAAATAAAGTAAGTAGAAAAAATAGGGGGAAACAGGAGATTGAAAAAAATACAATAAAACCTTAAAAGAATACTTAACAAAATTGGTAAAGCACGAAGCTATGAAACTGTTGGCTTATGTTCTAATACAGGCAGAGTGGTGGGCAGGGGGAGAGACAAAAATTAGCTTTTTGAAAGCAGCATAATTTTTTTAAGCTAAAAAGTGACTGCTTTTTAATCAAGCTTAACAGATTGATTTTCTAGGGGTATTTTTCTGGAAGAGAGGAAATAACACTAAATTACTAATAAAAATTTTTTTCTCTTTTCTCCCTTTATAAAATTACAAAGTAATTGAGATCATGATGTTTATGTAGAGGTTAAAGGTTCTTTTTCATTTTTATAATTTTTAGTGAACAAACTTTCTTTTTTCTTGATTACAAAATTACAAATTATTAAAAGTATGATGTCTGTGTAGTGGTATTATAAATTCTATTTTGTTTCTGTTATTTTTTTTCTCTTTTTTCTTCTTTTGAAAATGATTGAAATGTTGATATTAGCCTTAACAAATTGAAAAAAAAGTAATAGCATAGGAACTGACCATCCCCCAGATGGCCGATGACAAATTTGAATTTTATACAAATATCACTACCGGAACATTTTATTCAGGTATTGTTTTGGTAATGGTATTGAATATTACAGTATTGTCAATATTTGAAAATAATGTTATCAAGTTGAAATGGTTTTAGAGGTTCTAGTATCGTTATGTTACTTTTAAGGTATGAATTTCCAGTATTGGTGTTTGTAGCGGTAAATAGCATTTCTGTTATCCATTATGATAGCTAGCCTCCATCCCTGGGTTAAAGTATTAAATAGCCATTGGTAGTCATAAACTACATTTTTTATGTCAAAGTCCATAAATTAGATTCAAATTTTTTAGATATTATTCTGAGAATATATGTGACCTTTCAGAGTTTGAAGTAATTTACCCTCTTATAACTTATTTTCATAATAGCACCTGAATATTTGAATCAAATTCATGGAATCCAACCTAAACAAACCTAGCAATAGTTCTGTGGAAACTGACTGAAGTCGATATTCACAGTCCCTCAACCGTCAACTATGAATAAGTGGACCTGACAAAAACCACATAGAGGCTGAGCTACATGTTTTTTTTTTTTTTGCAATATACAAAAACGTTACAAAAAATGTAGTTAAGCTGCGCTGCGGTGTATGACACTCAAGGTTTTGCTGACTCTTAGCCAGGGATGATAAGTCAGCCATAAGCCATAAGCCATAAGCCATAAGCCTTAACCCATACGCCAAGGTTTTTGACAAATTTAAGTCAATCATAAGTTTAAGCCAAGCATACCACAAGTTATATGCCATAAGCTTAAGCCATATTTTTTGATTGACTTATGAAATTAATATTTTTTATATTTTTATTAAAAATCAGCATTCGGGAAATTTTCGTTTCTCCATTTCACAAATTTGAAAATTTAAATTTATAATGACACAAATTGTGAAGTGTGAACAGTTGAAAACAAAAAAATTCGAGATGAACCAATGTTGTTTTCAGAAATTTCCCAAATAAAAATTCACTAACTCTTAAGCATAAGTTTAAGCCACAAGCCATAAGCTTAAGCCAATAATCTTATAAGGTATAAATTATAATAAGCATAAGCTATATTTTTAAGGCCATAAGAAAAAGTCATAAGTTAAAGCTTTATTGAATAGCTTGTCATTCCTGCTTTTAGTTGAGGGTATAAGGTTGACTATGAATACCGATTTCAGTGTTGCCAGATGTACGGCTTCAGCCGTAAACGTACGGCTATTTTAGGTATAATACGGCCATACGGCCCAAGTTTGAGCCATACGCAAAATATACGGCTGTTAAGCTTCCACGTATGGCTTCATTTTAAAAATGCGGCTTTTACCAGTTTCACCATTTTTGTAAATTTTTTTCAAAAATTTCAAGCAAATTTTCATCATTTTATTTTGTTTTTTGCGGAAGTATCGAATTATTTAATCGTGAAGACGTGAATGCTATTATCATTTTTTATTTCGCATCAATTTATTAGCTAGTTTAGATTGGTATAATCGATATAATACTGAATTTGTGGAAAAAAAATTTATTTAATAGAAAAGGACCAAAAAAAAAAAAAAAAAAAAAAAGGTCATTGATAAGTTAGTTTTACACTTTTACAGGGGAAAACAAAAAATACGGCTCTCTGGAGCAAAATACGGCTTTTTGGAGATCTGGCAACACTGACCGATTTTAGTCACCACAGATGAGTGCGATATGATGCAGATGTAACGTGTCTTTTTTTTCTTTTTTTTTGCAACGCCAAAATCAAAATTTCATTCTAGCTATGATTTATGAAGGCAGGCCATAGATGAGCCATAAGTACGACCAACGTAATTGTAAAATGACACAATAATGTAAGAGCCACTCATTTTTCATAAAGATGTCACATATAGTCGAAAACTGGTTCACTACCTGATTATCACATTAATAATAATATTGTGGATTTGTCGCGTACATGAGATCTGGCCCAGGTGGATTACACAAGTGATGTACCCCACGTTGATCAAAACCTTTGACATAAGTATCACATTAATATAAATTCTGAGCTACAAATGAAACGTACAGTCATGTATGTGTTACAGTGATAACCACAAAGATATAAATGACATGTCACTTATGATACATGAATACCTATAGTACGCAGGAACATATTTCCATTGTAGAATAATAACAAGGTGTACGTCACATAGACGTCATGAAAATAACATTATCAGGAGATAAGGCACGTCGAAGGTATGCGTAATTGTGTTTCAAACATATCACATTGATACTTTCCTTTCAAGCATAACCGCGATTGTGTCATTGGTACTTTACAAAGGTGCCTTATGCGAATTAATAATGAGTCACACACAAAACTGATACAAGTCAATCAGAGAAGATGTTTCAATAATAATGTCAAGTATCACCATTATGCAATGTAAGTGATACTTGTAACACATAATTTCATATACCTACCTAGGTACGAAAATGACGCAATTTTGACAATTATAATTATTTCCACACTTTCGATTGACTAAAATTATGCCAATAACTGCGGCAAAGAAACACAATCATTTTTCTCAAGCCGCAATTTATTGAATCATACTTGGCAGATTAAAGCTCTATTATTCCAACTGTGTTTTCTAAACGAAAATAAATTTTTTCTTTGCAACACTGCAATTATTTATTCGTTGAAAAAATAAATAAATAGACGAGAATACACGGAGCAATCTTCTTTTCCACATGTCTCCACGTTAGGCGTAAAATTTCACAAAACAGGTAACTTATAGGTCATTTTATTTTTTAATCCAGGTGTAGTTGCCACTCTCCCAAACACGGTTTTGACACCAGAACCTTAACCTACACTCTCCAGGCAGCAATCGTTCAATTAAAATTAACCATTTTGAATGTAGGTACTTGAACTTTATATCCATAAGTTAACTCGTTGACTGCTAGATTTTCACGCGAAAAACAAACACATCGACTTCGCTCAAAAGTGAATATCGTAATATTCTTTTTCATTTTGACGTTGTTGGTGTTGTTTTTTTCAAACTTTATCAAAATTATAAATACGCTGTTTACATTACTTCTACTTTCTCGAGAAATATCCGGTTTTGTCGGGAAAATACTGAGAGTCTTCCACCTCACACTAACTTCGTATACAAAAACATACATACGTTTACTTCTATGTTATGCAAATATACGAGTATACTGTGCTCATATATGCTTAAGTAGGCCGACATTATAATGTTCTACACAAAGTATAGAGATTCCTTCATCTGATTAGCAATTTATGACGAATACTACGTAATTACTTTCAGCGTCTCGAGTCTTTTTTCTTTGTGTCATACGTGCACCCTTTCATTAGGTGAAGTAAACGGTCAAAAAAAGAACTGACGAACAAACAGTGAATACAAGTATTTCTGTACATCGACTTATACACAAAAATGCTTTCAATATATTATATATACCCTTTTTACATATAAACGAGTAAATTTTTCTATACTTATTCACACGAAAAAAAGTGAAGAAATTTTCACTTTTCTTGTAAAAAAAAGGAAAAAAAAAAATTATAGGATCGGCACTTTTTTCTTTCATAATAAATATCATCGTCGCCGAAGATTGGCGAGAAATTTTTTTGCCCACTTTATGACACAAAATTCCTTTCTTCATATTTTCTTTATTCATCTGTTGGTCTGCGGAATATGCGGAAATTCGATGACCTAAATTCTAATGAGAAGTAAAGCAACCTCTGTCCAAGGTTATTGTTAACAAATATTTGTGGCTGCAGATAGATGAGAAATTTCACTTTTCACCATCGCAATGCTGCCACCGACGCCGCCCCCGCTGCACGCCTCATTCGAATTTATTTTAAACTTGCAAAGACTTTCGCTGCTCGAATTCTTATCTTCTTTTTCTTTTTCTTTTTCTTTTTCTTTTTCTTTTTCTTTTTCTCAACCGACGTCTTTCATTCTTTCTTATGGATACGCCTCGGATTTTCATTTTCTTCTCACTTCTTTCGTCTTGAGATTGAAGCTTCAAAGTACGTATACAGCCTAGGCACTGACTTTAATCGTGATAGCTCGTTTGCGAGTATAGTTACATGTAGATAATATCTCAAATCTAATTTACAAAACGTTTTTCATGCGAACTTCTAGCGGTGCGAAGAATATTCCAGGAACTACGTAGGTGGAGTTTCAATGTACGTAGAGATCTTATTAGTACTTTTCTACAGGCTAAAACCGATACTACTTACACATAAACATTGTATCGATAGCTATTTATGGATGAATAATTTTTGATCTTAGAATTTTTGTTGAATTGTTTTCTCATATTGAGGATATAATGGATAACCTAATTAGAAACATAGTACGTTTTGGCAAACAGAAATTGTCACTTATCAGTTCTCGACAGATGGAAACAGAAATCGAAATTGGCCACTAAATATTTCAAACTGAAAATAATGAAAGACAAAAAATAATAATAATGGAAACATTATTTTTCATAAACTAAAAATTATAATGAAACAGGAAACTAATTAGGAGAGACCCAAATGAGAGCACCTTGTTATATGTATATTGATAAGGAAAAGATGAAATAGCAAATTTTTGGTTTCTATGCCTGGTAACAATGCTGCCGAATGTTATAAAAAACATTGCTACCATATTACTGTAGATTTATGAAACTGGTTAATGATAAACAACATCGACTGTTTTGGTTGTTAAGTTTTTGATCATTTTAAAATAGGGTACCTACCTCAGTAGTTTTCATATTACTCTTCTAGTCTAAAAGTTATGGGATATGGGCATGGATATATTATGCTTGGAGCCCACAATTACGAATTTTTAAACCTTAGGTAATCTTTTGGGATGATTATGACCAGATGCACTCATACGCGCCGACTTCTTTTTTTTTTTAGTGTTGCCAAAATTCGTAATTGTAATTTGTAAATGAGACGAAACTGTTACTTAGAATAGGAAAAATAATTTTATGGTTAGAAGAATGAATTTTCAATGTTGCAGGGCAACACTGAAAACCACTTCCGTGTTGCAGTTGTACTTCATGTGTCTATCTATAAGTGGGCGCATCCATATGAAATGGTGTACTAAAAAGGGGATTGTGGGTGTTCAAACCCCATAGAGCCAAACAAAACAACGTAGTCGTTCCCTTAGTCATGGCTAACAAACGAACATTCACATATTTAATTACTCAAAACACCTCCAGAATCTTGGTTTTACTATCCTAATAAGCGGTTGTCCTATAACTACGCACACACAAATGAACATTCTTTTTATTAAATATATTTTCAGTCTTTACTCTTTACGAAATGGTTTGGACATAAATTATGAAAAAAGAGGATCCTAAATGGACAGAAAATAATGTGGAATATATTTTTAAATGATAATAGATATGTAAATTTTTTTCATGGTCGCTGTCTTGTTTACCCAGAAATTTGGAAAAATAGGACTTATGACTTTTTCCACAGATCAAATTTTACAGGAACAACAAAAAACAGATTAAGAAAATCAGAAAAATTTTCCTAAGATAATATTTAACATTATTATATCGTAGAAGTGAAGGGAAATCAGAGAAGTATAAATTACAATTTGTTTTCTTTCACCTTCTTTTGTTTTATTCAAAATTGTTTAGACTTATGAGGTTTTTAATCTAAATTTCAGTTCAGGTACATACTTACCAACTTACATAATTTTAGATTTAAAAACCTCATAAACGGCAGCTTATATAAATATTTTCTTAAATACCTTGTCAGACTTTAATTTGCCTCCAGGAGTGCTAATAACGATGGTAGACTTACGACACTTTTAGAATTCAGTTTATTGATTTTTTTTTCCCCTTAAAAACCACTTAATTAAAGAATGACCAACGTATTATCGGCAGGACCAACCATCCTACCACGTCCTACCATTTTATTCATATATATTGTCTACATTGTCCTTCTGGCAGGACCAACGTTAATTTTATCGAATTTAGTGTTTCCAACAGATGCAGTGCAAAAAAAAAAAAGTAAAATTGGATTATTAGGTACTGAGATATTGAAAAGAATGCATTCAGGGTTGAAATTTTTTAGACCTCTAACGTAGCATTTTTCTTTGTTCTTAATTTTGTTTCAATCACGT
The DNA here is from genome assembly GCA_011428145.1 of Ericerus pela. Lineage (NCBI taxonomy): Eukaryota > Metazoa > Arthropoda > Insecta > Hemiptera > Coccidae > Ericerus > Ericerus pela. The sequence goes on along the minus strand of WOFM01000185.1, from coordinate 134,877 downwards.
GATAGCGTGTTCATTTCAGATTCGAATTTGTGGGAAAATTTAGAGTGCATTAAAAAAAAAATGATATCGGTAGGTTGATATTTAAGGAATGTACAGTTTGTGAGGTATTGTTTTATTGAGTGTCAAATGGTTTAATTTTTGAAAATTTTATTACACATTTTAATATTTTCAGTTTTATTATGTAATTAATAATTGGCAGTTGTTGAAAATATGATTAATGTTGGTGATCGAGTTGCTGCAAAAGCAACTCTTTTTGATCCACCTGAATCAAATGCATGGAATATAACTACGCTTGGAGAACGTTGGGAATCTGGTCTCTGCTATGGTTTAGTTACTAAAGTATTCCCTAGAGCAAAAAATGCAATGGTCCGATGGGAAATAGATAATAAAGTCACAAAAATCAAATTGGATTGTTTAGAAAAAGGTGAAGTGGACTGTTTAAGTAAGTTTTTGTGGAATTAAAAAGTTTACTGCCACATTATTATGATTATTATTATTATACTTCTTGAATACTAAAAATTATTGTGGAATACCTTGTCGTGAGAGATATTCTCACCAGAAGGAAATTCAACAGAATTTAAGCGTGTTCAGCCACTTCGTACGTAAGTACGGGTAAGCCAGAACCAGACCAAACACTGGCGATTTTAGAGCCGGTTCTGAGAGTTTATATACTGGTTTTGGCACACGCACACAAACACACGTATGTAAGGTAATACGTACGTTAGTGAGAACGGCCAGGTCATATCATTCCCTACCGAGATAAGAGATGTCTGGCCGGTTCGTGTACGAATCGTGACGTCATTGTACCGTGTCATGATTCAGTACTCGTACATTACCTGCAAGTACATACAGGTAATTACGATCGAACGAGTTTCGTGTGTTCAACGTCATATAAACAAATAATTGGCCTGCCCTTTGGGGTGGCGACTGTTGTCGAGGGGTCCAAGCCCCTTTTACCTCATACCAGTGAGTCCCCACAATTATATAATTGTTTTTTTAATGAAGGTAGGAATACAGAAGTAGTTAACATTAAAATCACTTCAATTAATGGTGAAAAAAATAATAGTGATTTTGTAGTCCACAAACAAAAAGTAAATGTTTTGCATATCATATTCAAAATGGAATACCATAAACTAATTTGCATAAAATAAAGATTTTTTTACTCCATATGTTCTCGATTAATTTTATAAATGGGTATAATACTGTGTATTGGTATAAATTTTATTTTCGGGTGAGAGGGTATATAAAATAGCTTTAAAGTAAAAATTTTTCTTTGATAAGGAACTGGAAAGTGTTGAAAATAAATGTTTTATTATAGTAAAAATCAGCAAGGACAATAATTTTTTATCAAAATTTAGGGGGAAGCCCCTCCAACATCTTATAACAATCAGGCCAGTAAATGGTTTGTTTCAACAACAAAACTTATCAAACAATATTAAGAGTGAAAATAATTATGTTTTTTTAATGAGCTGAAAATAAAAAATCCTGTCCTACTGGAAGGACAACAATTATTTATTTCTTAGTAACCTGTCCTTCCAGCAGTACCCTGATAAATTCTTCTGGCAGGACGTGACCAAAATTCTTCCGATACTGCTTCCAGCAGGACGATGCATTGGTCCTTCTATCATTAAATCTGAAAATTACAACAAGTCGGAGTTACAAAGTTTTTAAAGAAATTAAGGTAATAATTAACATTATTATATTGCAGAAGTGAAGAGAAATCGGAGAAGTATAAATTATAAATTACAAATTGTTTTCTTTCACCCTCGCTTTGTTTTATTTATAATTGTTTAGACTTCGAGGTTTTTAATCTAAATTTCAGTCTATCTACTGATTTGTGTAGTTTTCAATTTAAAAATCTAAAAACCACGTAAGTTAGCCCTTTTTTTCCGTAAAAACCTCGTAAGTCTGCAGCTAATATAAATTTTCCTAAAATAACTCGTAAGTCAGACTTTTTTTTCTTAAATTTACCTCCAGGAGCACTAATAATAATGGTGGACTTGCGACGTCTTCAGAATTCAATTTATTGATTTTTTTTAGCTTAAAAACCTCTTAAATATGAAAATCACAAGAAGTCCAACGTACAAAATTTTTAAAGTAAAGTATCCATATTCATAGTTTATTGGTCTTGACGTTGTACTTTCTGCATTATTTGATTAGTTACGAAGAATAAAAAATTGAACTTTTTTTTTTTTGTATAGTGGGTTAGACTAATTACCTGATTCATTATAAAAAAATTTGAAGGAATCAAAGAAAAATCGTCGAAAGAAGAATGTGAAACGCAGAGAAGAATGTCAAGAATTTATCAGCTATGTTAGATTTGACGAAAAAGTGCCGTACTCGAATCCTAAGTTTTCGACAAGTTCTGCTAAAAATCATTTTTCGGTTCAACCCACAAGATTTTTATTACTTTGTGTAAATTTTATTGCGAAGCGACCAAAACCCAAAAAATTAATTGAAATAACTTTTTTTTTTTTTTTTTTTGATAAGAACAGCATATGATACGAGGTTACAAACACGATCATATAATTTTCCGAAGAGAACTTTTAATCAGAACTTACATCGAGACAAGAAACACACGAAAAAACTTAACGGGTAATCCCATTTTTCGTAAGTACAGAAAAGAAAAAAAAAAAAAAACATTCAAAACAATTGTTGAAAAGATCGACGTTTAGAGTTGACCCACACTGACGTAGGTACTCATGCTTTGTCAGCTTGCACAAGGTCAGTGTACACCACAAGAGCCGGAGCACGGCAACGAACATATTATGATTTTTTTCACGTTCCAGGTAGCCTAAGTGAACCCACCGGAACATTTCATGTCCAGGAACACCCTGTCGAGCGACATATCAGCTGATCATTAAATTTTCTCTGTGCAATACCGCCTCATTAGCTTTGCACTTTACAGCACGCTGGAGGCACGTTTTAATTCATCACGTACGGCGAAATGACTGCAAATAATGACAGAGACAAATTACATTATATTAAAATTGCCGACCAACCGTTTTTTTTTTTTTTTTTTTTTTTGTTAAACCAGCAGTTAGTTGATGCACGAAACGGCCGCGACGCGGCGGTATGGAGAGAAACGATAGCCAACCAAATGCAAAGTATACCTATAGCTTTTCTTTTTTTTCTTTTTTTTTCTTTTTTTTCCAACCTATCAATAATACAACTAATATTTAATTTAATAGCCGTATAGCTGTTATACGTATAGGTACACGTAGATATATATATACATATATATATATATATATATATATATATATAATACGCTAGCCATTTAGAACTGAACCGGATATTGAAAACTTGTTTGGCCCCTATGCAACGTCTCTGCGGGGTATGGTATTCAATTTACGTATTCGGAAGTACTTATAGTTGTGTCAAGTGATTGATGGTTGACCACGTTTAGACTCCGTTATACAGGGTGCTTATTCGTATGGGACGACGAAGTTTCAGATTTATCCCATGTAAGATGGTTATGGAGACTGCATACTCAGTGGAGCGTACAAAAATAGAAAAATCTTCACAAATCGAGAATAATGGGCGAAAAAATTGAAAAAGTTTTAAAATTTTTCCGATTGGCCTACAAAAACATGCGTGCAAATTGAGGTAATTTTTGTCTTTTACCTGAAATTAAGAGGAAAACTAAGAGTCAGAAAGCACAAAAAAGTATAAAGACTTTTTGACCAGTATAATATTTGTCTCTACATTTCCCATCGATAGTAATTTTAATTTCGAACCTTACCCGACCCAAATGCTACTGTGATAAGGATAAAGGGCTTCTACAGAAATTTTTGTCAATATGGTAACGTTGGTACCATTGGAAAGAGAATCAAAATCACATACTTTTTGCACTTGTATCACAAATAATTATTTTTTGCTTCAGCCTTCTCAAAGAAAAAGAAACAAAAACTGGTACATAAAATAATAAAAAATATTGTCAAAAAATATATTTTCGCAATACATGTTGCAAAATGGGTATTCGTTTTAAATGCCAAAAACATAAAATTTCTGACCAGGAAGCAAAAATATTTTATAAGGAGCCGATGTTAAAAGCTGGAGCAAAATAAGTATTTGCTTCTACAATGAAAATGTTTGACTCCTCCTTGAGGCCAATCAGACTCCTTCCCTAATCACGGATGCGTATGTATTATAAAAAATAAAGTTTACAACTCAAGCGCAAGATGAGCGACCTTGACTCGTATGATTTATAACACTCATCTGTGGTTTGTGTTGCAAATTGTAACTCGTTGAGGATCACTCATTTTGCACTCTCATAGCGAAATATACCATCTTTTGTAACCAAATAGTAATTAATCATTTTATTTTTTTCAAACCAAAAAATCTCCGTACCCATCTCCTTCCTAACCCCAGAAATAATGACAAAAAAATTTTTTTTAGAACCAAATAACTAGTTTAATAATAATACTTTAGTAAAAACAAAAAACTGAGGAAGTAATTTTGAGCCCTGCAAGTAAGTGATGGAAATTGCCAATTTTCGTTTACACAATGGGCATTAAGAAACCTATATTTTGGTTGGTTATTGAAAAAATAAATTGTGTGTAAACTTATTCTACTTTTAACATAGAAGCCCTCATCCGTGTTCAGCTTACAAATTTTCTTTTAATGAATATACCTTTTACTTTATTTGGCAATGCTGGTACCTTATGAAAGAAATAACCTTGCTCACTGAATTCTAGTATTTTGAATAAAAATCACGAAATTAAATGTTGGGAAAAGTGTTTTGGCTGATTGTGAGAAATTTAATTCCAGGCATTTGATGCCTTTTTGCTTCTCATGGCAGTATGGGACTTGGTACTGGGGCAATGGTTGGAACCTTTGATCACAAAAGTGCATCAAAACCCAGTTGTTCTTTCTGACAAATGATAATCAATTGTGTACTTATTTTAAATCGCCAAAGTGGTGACAAGATATCTGCACATGTGCAGTGCGTAGGCCTTTTTAGTCAGTTTTTAGAATCTGCTTCAAATAAAATTATTCCCTTCTTTTTTGTTCTGTGAATTCAAACTTTATCTGTGATGGAACAATTTTATGAATGACCTACTGCACATGCATTGTTTATAAAATTATTAAATACAACCTGCACAATACAACATGGGCGGTTTATTCATTTTATACTTTAAATTATACTTTAGAATACTTTTATTTAACAAAATTGTTTATTGATTCAAGATATAGTAGAACCGGTTTATTAAACTCATATTGAGACTATAGGTTTTGTCGGTTCGGGGAATCAAACCTGGGACCTACATATTTGTCAGTTAAAAGCGATGAACTTAACCGCACAGCCATCTCACCGCCAACTATAACTGGCGAATGTATTTTATATTAGGCAAGGTATGGCAGTTCCCACACACTCCCCCCCTAAAGAGACTCAACATGAGTTAAACGACATTAGATACTGTGGGAGGTTGGATAGGGCGCCATCTATCGGCAACTCAAATTAGGAAAGAAACTTGTGAGTTCCACCATGCACCTCTAGGGTGTGTGTATGTCCAGCACACTTCAAGGGTTACCAGATGTAGGTTTTGTTGGTTTGGGGAATCCTGGGACCTACATATTTGCCAGTTAAAAGTGGTGAACTTAACCACAAGGCCATCTCACCGCCAACTTATAACTGGCAAATGTATTTTATATTAGGCACGGTATGTTAGTTCCCACAGAGACCAAGGCATAGTGAGTCAAACAACAAAATGAATCCATTAGGCGAAGAAAATAGAAATGAAAATTTCAAGTTAAATTTTAAATACAATTTTATATTATGAATATGTACAGGCTACAGTATCTATAGAATAAATATATATACACATAAGTACATTTAATATTTTATAAAATAATTCTTGAAACAAGACTACAACCAAAAAATTTTTTTTACATATACGTTATTGATTGAGAAAATTTGTCAATTTTGGCTGTTTTTGACTATTTAATCAACTGATTTCATGTTTTTTCAAGTACCTGTAGGAAGTTTGAGTACATAAAGCGAATTATTAAATCAAATAAAATTTTTTTTTTATAATAGACTTAGATATAGCCCATCCATCTAGAGCAAATTTGATTCCAACTGGCAGCTGAGTTCTTCATCCATGGGTTCTACTATAGGTTTAATGCCTTTCTCTGCCAACATTTTGGTGTGATTGGTCTATTCCAATTCTAATAAACTGTAAATATCATTGAAAACAATTTGAACTTGGGAAGTAGCCAACCTGTCAACTGTGCAATTTTAGAGACTTTGCTGCGCATTTGCAAATACTCTTTCTCCACTTTAGGGTTTTTTGAAATAATGACATAAAGTTTTGTATTTACTTGAGTATCCGCACACATGAATGATCGAAGATCAGAATGAAAAAAAAAAATTGAATTGACATAGGAGTAGTGTTGTCAAATGAGTTATGTTTTTGGAATAAAATTTCACTTGACCCAATCATATGTTGTGATGATTTTTCCTATCATGAACCACAGCAAGGGAATAGATAAAGGGGTGTCTTAGGGATCTGGACCTTCTTAGACAAAAAATCAACCATTGACACATGTAAGAATATAAATTTTGGTAGTGAAATAGAGGTGGTAATATTCAAGCAAAGACAATTAAGCACTATTTCAGGTTAAATTTATTCATACCATCTCTGGACCACTTCATCAATCAAATAAAATTACAATTTTCAAAATATTAACGCCTAGTTTCCAGTTTTAAATGCATAAAACCATCCAAAGCAAAATTTCTGAACGTTGCAATTGTAAAACAAATGCTAGGAAGGAATTATATGAGGAAATAACGAATGTGGAGAAATTACAAATTGAACTCCAGTTTGGAAAATCAAGTATGGTACCAATAGGCCTGAAGATGTCAAAAGTCTCTCTACAACAGCTTTTGATATACTGTCCACTTTGTATCCTGAAAACTGCATATAGTTGTTTCCTGAAATATCTGCATTATTCAGAATTTTAGTAACCTGCCTTGCTTAACAGCATCAGCAGAAAAAACATTTTCAACTTTGAAACGACTGAAAACTTGGTTGCATAATACAACTGGAAATAATGGCTTAACTAGATTAGTCATTTGCAGTGTCCATCAAAACATCCCATTAGTTGCAGAGGAAGTGAAAGACAGATTGGCTAGCCAGAAAAATACAATTAAGAATTCAATTTTATAAATTACTATCAGTTCTAACCACAATTTTTTATTTATTTATTTTTTGTTTTACAAATCTTACAATATAAATCAAATTAATCTACCAATTTCGATGTCTTTGATGATAACAAATAAACACTTACCTATCTTTTCTACATAATTTATTTAAAGATTTATAGTCATGGATCTGGTTGTTCACAAATGGAGGTAATACTTTTAAAGACATAAATATTTTTTGTTTAAAATTTCAAAAAAGTTTAGCATATGTTAAAAGTAAAAAAAAAAAACGGTTTCTTCAAGAGTTATTTGGGGAAAATCATAGGGGGTAAAGGGTCTGACAAGATAGAGAGAAACATGTTTTTAGACCCCCCTACATAACGGAGCTATCTACGCCCTTGAAATACAGTAAAACAATATGCTTTTCTACCACTAACATTTTATTAAAAATGTATCCCTCCTCTTTGATTATAGACATTAGAAAACGGTTTTATTTTAAGAAACCAAACCCAGATTACATCATTCTAGATTTCTGATGAACTCTTTTTAGTGACTTATAGAAGGCAGCATGATTGATCAATCCTAAGGTTTTGTTGTATTTTAGAAAATTTAATTTAAAAGTAGTTTTTGAGATTTTTTCTACTTTCAGTTTCGATTTTCTCCTCTTCAAATTATCAGTACTGTTAGGTTTTTTAGAAGGGTGTTCATTATTTTGATAACCAAATATAATGAAAATAATATTATTTCCTCATGAAAAATTTTTACAAAGGCAAAATCAACAATACTTGTAATGCAAGTTGAGTACGAAAATTGAACATTATTTATTTTATCCAGGAATAAATATAAACTTTGGTGGGATACCTATGCCACTATGCATACATTATTGTATTTGAGTTGTGCTACCCTCTATCTGCATTTTATTAAACGTCTTCTTCCGAAACACCCTGTATATAGAAATAGAGTGACCGCACAATATTAATGAACGTACAAAATGGGAAATAATATAATAAATTGAAATTATCTCTAAGACATTAAGCCAGAAGAAACTTTTCACTAGTTGTTGAATTGATGAGTTTTCTTCAACTAGAAAGAATAAATGAAATTTGGCAGTAAAGGGAGGAGAGTGGAAACGGGAGAGGAAGAGGAAAGAAAGTAAGTAAATTTGCTGTTCTTGGCCTCAATGTTTTCCCAGAATTATGCTTTCCTATATTTGGTTTTGTGAATAATAATTATATAATTATAGATGTCTTTTTATCTCAAAAAAGTTCTTAACGAAACGCCCGCGAGTTTTGTCGACAAATAAATTATTATAAAACGATTAAAAATATCAAACATACCCACCTAACATGAAGACAAGGCATTTATTGGGTATGCAACTAGTTTAGCGTTGCATGCACCTAATTTGGACGATTATTCCTTAAAATTGCATCTCTCTCTCTTCAATGATGCCCTGTGCAGACTATTTATCGATAATAAAATTAAGATTATAAATGTAGTTTAGCATGGCTGCTGTTTTATGTGCTCGTTGAAACTGGTTCTAATTCATAAATACGTTATTAACAACGACGAACGGGTTTTCGAAAAATTTTTTCGGTAGTAATTAGCATATCGTGTACAGGCCTTAAGGGTTAATATTCTCTTTATCATCTTTTAAACTGTTATTAAAGTAACATCCAATTTATCTATGTACGGATATAGAATACCCACTGAAATAATATAAGAAATGAGAAAGGAATTACTGTTTTAGAAATTTCGTGTGTGTGTGGTTTTTTTATGCTATTTTAATGTACTATTAGGTTTGGCTCTGTAATTTTTTCTTGACCATTGAACTAACGTTCAAGTAATATATTTTAATTTTTGACGATTTGGTTACTAACCTGTTTCGTGAATTTTTAAACCAGAAATTGATCGATTTTCTTTTATACATTGCGATCATGGAGGAAATGAGACTTTTGCTTTTTCTATTAATTGCTGGCTGTACGTGGGTGAAAGTTCTAGATAAAGTAAATTTTTCGTACAGGTTTTCATATTGTCACCTTATCAGTAATGTTTGGAATGGATAGGCTTCAAAATCAGAATTTATGGATTCGATAAATAGGTGTTGGTCATACTTGATATTAAGACTGGTGTTAAAATTAGTTGAAGAGGGGTATAAGAATTGGCCTCTTGTCTTCCCGCAAACACAAGATGGTTAGTCGGAGACTAGCTGTACCCAAATTCTCAACCAAATAAGGGTATGTTTGGTTTGATCCATTGAGTGCACTTAAATATGAATGAAAAATTCATTTCGTTAAATATTCCCTCCTCAGCGTTGCCATCAAATATAGTCTTCAAAAAATTGTACGTCTTTCTCTAGAAATATAATAAAAATAAAATGGAAAAACTGGTGTGGAATACCTTATATCCTGGAAGATATTCTAACAACAGAAGGTGTTCTACTGTTATTATATGTTCACCACAAATCACATACAAGGTTAGATTTTTGTGGCCTTTTATACTGGCTTCTTACACACACATATAAAGACACATACATAAGGAATACCTATATATGTATATATATATAAAATTGCTAATTATGACGTATTTTATGATTGCTATAGAAACGGGTAAAATATGGCACATGCACTGATAAACTAAATTGTGACATCACCCGAGATGTGAACTATCAATTTGTCATGGTCCGAATATTGCAACTTATTTGCATGAATTTGCAAGTAATTACAAACAAACATGCAATGTTGTTTTACGTACATAGTGCACATAATTAGTCACCTTGTGGTGAAAACTATCACCGAGCTCATACAAGTAATCTAATTACTACAATTGGTAAGATATCTTCGGCGATCAATTATAAATTTGAAAATTCAATTTTTTGCTAGTTGAAGAGTTTGGGGACTGAATAAAAAAAAATTTTTTGGCAAGGATCTAGTTAGCAGCATGATTATAGGTACAGATAATCGAAGAATTGTGTGTAGCTACCAGTTTGTTACAAAAAGACTTACATTATTGCCTACACTAGATTGTTCGTTGGATATCAACTGAATCTGTGATAATAACGAATTGAGCTTTGAATTTAATTCTTTCGTCTTTTCTCTTCTGAACATCGATCTACCTAACTCATCTAAATGTTTTTTAAATTACCAACAATTTACTAAAATAATTTCAACAGAAAGGAGCCTGCTTGAACTTTTTTGATGAGGTGGAGTTAACAGGTCTTACTCATCCTTCAGTTTTATCAACTGGAGTTACTTTCTTTCTTTCCCGCATGTTTGCCTAATTGAAATGTTATAAGTTTTGGTAGGTAACTGGTTAAGTTTTTCTGGTATTTTTTAAACAAAAGCATTTGGTATCTATTTGGTATTGGTAAGGCTCTTTACTACCAGCGCAGTTCATTTTTGTAACCAAGATGAGCACAACCCTGTTGCCACATCTTTACTAACAATACACAAAAATTTCATAATGAAAACTAAAAAACATCCCCTAGCTTGACCTGCGGCGTTAAGATTAAATGTAGGTTTTGTATTTGAGAGGTGTAAGGATCGAATCCCAGATGCTCAAATTTTTTTTTTTTGTTTTTTAGGAGAGTTCTTCGTATTTTTTTTTTGTGGTATTTATGTAAAATTTATTATATTTTTTCCCCTTTTTTTGTGATAAATTTAATATATTATGAACAATATGCATATAAAATGTGTATTTATTACAAAGTATATTTATTGCATAGACGGTGGGATTTTTCGTGCAGATGCGATAGGTGGTCCATGGTATTCCACTTGGGGTACAACAATGGTGGGGACCAAAGCCACTGGGGATTTGCTCCAGCTCCTGGAGGTCATTCTGCTGTTGCCAACATACAAAGTAGCATGCCATAGCCAAGGCCTGCGCATTGTTCAAAAGATCTCTCCCCCAGTACTGAGACTTTTTCCTCTCCAAAAAAACAATCTCTATAGGGAAACAGTTTTAAAAAAATATGATAAAACATAATACCTATCCATTCATTTACATTTGTCATTCAAGATGAAAAAAAAATTTTTTCATCATATTATACTCCTGTGTCCACGTGGCTCAATGGATTAATTCGATGGTTCTCTTTCCTATAGTGACGAGAATTGTGGATTATATAAAAAAACAACAATTATATGTGAAAAAAATCTTCCCCATTGCAAACCGAAGTATAGTGCAGTTGTCTACGGGCTGGTTGCGAAAGTATCCGAGTTCAAATCTAGTGTACGGAGGCGGGTGGGTGAAAACTGACCTTTCGCTGAGGTCGTGTTGTTTTTTAGGCAAAACGAGTGCTTTTCTCGAATGAAGCATAGAAAAAGAATATTGCTCAGGACTGTAGAGGAAAAATCGCGCTGAGTAACTAATAAGTTGGGAACAAACTGACCAGTCAAAACCAAAATTGGTAGGTCAGGTCCTGGTATAAAAGGTACTGTTTGTGTCGAATTTCGTGAGTATTGAAAGAGAATTACAAATTTTATTGAAATAATATGAAAAATTAGCATCTCCAGCAGCACCAGGGAATGAACCATAATATCGATAGGAATCAAATTTGAAATCATGTTGAATATATTTCAAATCAATACTTGTACTAAATTTTGTGACTATAAATTGAAAATTACTCCTTTTAGAGTCATTAATTTGCCAAAAATGCAATAAAATCGGCCCTAATAGTCGTACCGTAAAGCCTATCCTCATCAAAATTGGTAGTATTGTATTTGGCTTAAAGAACACAAGTATACCAAATTTCAGGTCTATCGATTGAAAATTACGACCTGTACGCTGTTAAATAAAAAAATGCATATAAATTGACTTACCAGACGGACTGTGCGTCCGATCCGAACCAAAAGCAATAGCGTTATTTCGTAGGGAGATCCGAATATGTGTTTCAAATTTTAAAGTCCTTCGATCAAAATTACGCCTGGGAATGGGCTCAACGCTAGAATGGGTACGTATAAAAAAAAAAATTCTCAAAAATAGTGCCAAAATGCTCGGAAGATTACGAAACGGAAAACGTGTTCACCCCCACCTACGGGTCCGAATACTCGGAAAATTTTAATAAACAGATTGTTCTCAAAAATCTAGTGAAAAACGTACCGTTTCTGAATCCCTGCTGTTTTTAAAATGAATAATCTCAACACGTGTTCACTTCCGTAAACTACATGCATAATTTCGTAGCCTATAGTCTGGGCCAAAAATGTGCAGTTCAGGACACAAAATTTTTTCTCGACGTAAATTAGCAAAATATATTTTGAAGCGTTGAATAAAGTAATATGGACGACCGGCTACATTTGGGTTTGGTGTTACTGCAAAATAATCATTGTAGAATTCTAGACGAATTTTGCTGATAACTTGGGTATGATATCATGTAGGTTCGCAGAAAGTCTAATGCATTCTTATCTCTAGTCGTAAGAACTTACCGTGAAATAAGGCCACGTACATTTTTCATTCTCTTTGACTGTTTTTTTCCCCCTCCATTCCAACTCTATCGGTTCCTTTTTCTTTTTTCTCCATCGTATACATTCTTTTACCTACCAGTTCCATTCTGTTCGTTTTCTTTACCTGTCTTCTTCATTTAATACCGAATAATTACCCAGCCGTGTATCGTCGCTATATTTATATGTAACAATAAGGTCATAAAAATAGGAATATAGTAATTTATGATGAAAAAATTCGTTGACTTTTTCGACTGCACAATTGACCATCATGTGATGGATACGGTCGAAACGCAACGGAACATATCTAGATGAGAGATGTGGTTTTTTTTTCTCTCTCATTCTGGGACATGGGCGAATTAATAGCACATAGGCATTTAATCGTCGCCGTCGTATAGCTGACGTAGACAAAACTATCCGTAAAATTTAGGTTTAGTCCCGAAAAAAAGAGAGGAAAAAAGGACAAAATAAAGGTACTTCCTATACGCTACCTATAGGGCGTTTTCCTTATTGCGGTTTGCATACCAGTCTTCTAACTTTTATGTGACAAACATTTTAATTCTTCGTTGAAAATACACCCGTAGTCCGGTGAAGAAAGAAATCTTATTCTGGAAAATTTCCATAAATTGTTTTTTCCCATTAATCTGTAGGGATGAGCATCCTAAATAACACACTAAAAGTCTCAATCCCTACCCACCTTGCTACAGTAGGAATTATGGAAAATATGCCCCAAATCAGTTTTCTGCAATTTTCTCAGGAAGGAAGAATAAATCAATCAAAAAATGTTTAACATTATATTTTCAATAAAAAAAAGGTTCCTATCACTTTTTGTATACGACGCTTCCGAACCCTAAAAAGTGAGCCTAAAAATACTGCTTTTTGTACTCGCAGTCTTCGAAGCTGAATATTAGAAAACGTGAATTTTATCAGTTTTAAAACTTGTTACAAAATTCACAATAGCTCTATTCGATAGGATTACACGAACTTAACACCAACCTACACCAGTAGGCATATTCCACAAATATTCGAGCAAAACTTGGCACAAAATTATATTACATTCCTACATTTGTGGAATTGCCCTCCTAGTATAGGTTGGTGTAAGTTAGTGTAGTCCTATCAAACAGAGCTAATAACTCTAAAACTATTGGTCCCACCGACTTCAGGTTGATTTCACTCGATTCAGCGCTAAGATATTCGTCGGATATCATATGTCATATGAACAAAATACAAAATATTTGCAATTGTTCGAAGTCTGCATTCCTTTCTTGTCCACATAAATTTCAACGTTTCCTATGAATTATTTTTCATCAAAAATACCGTTGTATTTCAGCACATTCAATAAGCCTTATTACATTGCTGCAGTTACTGTACGTTCTGATTTTTGCTCTTTCTCGGTTCTCTTCTCCCCTTCAACTTTACTGTATCCACTATCGATTAGATTAAAGCTTTTAATAATTTTCTCTTATTTGTTCATTTAACTTTCTCTTAACTGGAATTTTTAGAATAAATATTAATAAAGGTAATCGTCATTGTAATTATCTTCTGTCTTCCATTCACTTTTAGCTTCTATAGCTCTTACTTTTATCCTTATTGTTAAAGTATACAATTTTTTTTTAGCAGATGCCCAGTTTTTTATCAATACATTTTGATCAATCAAAGTTTATATTTGATTTTAAAGTGTGCTTTTATTATCATCTTATAAGTAAAACCATACAACCCATAAATGATACTTAAATATCACCAGTGACTTTATATATTATATGCATGTTTTTGTAGGTACATACTTACTATAATGTATAATCTATAATGAGAAGAACAGAATAATACTTGTGTATCATTTTTACATTCACCCCAAAGTTCTCTCTGCTTAGAGACATGCACCTATAGAGATGTCAAATACCATATACATGCTGTGGTACAAAAATACATCAAATATGAAAACAGAGTGATCAGAATTTTGCATTCTGCGCATCTAAAGCTGCGTAAATTTCATAAAATTTATCATTGAATTTTTTTGGAATATCTATATTAATGTCATTAGAGTCCCACGATGCATGCGCAATAACAAATTTCTGATGGGAAACTTTTTAACTTTGACGTGTTTTTTATCAGTTTGTTGGGAATCACTTTAGCTGTATGTCTCTGAAGCAAAAATCTTGTAAGCAAAATAAAAACTGAAACTAGGACTTGGATGTGCAAGATCATCATCATGACAACCAAACTTGACTATGAATGCAACCAAGACCTAATGTCGACAACTAAGGCTAAGAGAAGACAGTTGATACAAGGCTACCTAACTCAAACACTATCATACCATCGTGGTCTCTTTGTCTTAATCTGATTTTTACTCATAAGAATTCATCTTAAGCTGGCTCCACACATTTGTCTATTTGCCAAATGCATTTTGTAAATAGACAAATATTATTGCTGAATCACCAATTGTGTGGTAGGTTTGTTCAGATATGCTTGTGTATTTAGCGAGCATTGCCAAATACATGCTCAATGTTCCGAGTTGTTGTATGTACATTTTCTGGAGTCAGAAGTAACAAATATTTGTGCTTGACGTGCCTATGAATTTTCCACATAAGTGCATCAGTGTGTTTGTTTATTAAGCGAGTAGAATGGCAAGCATCAAAATCTTTAAAAATACTACAAGTCAGTCAACTTCAATATCAACAAAAGTGCAGCCTGTGAGAGAAATGATATCAATGGTTCCAGTAGGCACCGCTATTCAGTCTCTGTTGGTCGTTGATATTAGACTACATTCAGACAAATTTGTGGTACCACCAGAGATGGGCAAGTGCTTAATGTGTCCAACATTGAACTGTGATTGGCCAATTCCAATTCAAGGAATTGTTGACTTCATACAAAACTAATTGCACCTAGGAAGTAAACCAGCCTGTAGTTGTTGTAAGAACTTCCGGCAATCATACCCAATTATTTGCACTCTGTGACACTTGGCAAATAGAGGAATATGTTAAACCGCTTTAAATTAAAAATAAAAAACAATACCAAGAGTAGTTGGTTTGGATGAATTGGATATGTAGTCAATGTAGATAGTGAAAGAGACGAAATTCAAGTTTTCAGTGACTTACATTCAGGAAAGAAGAAAGTAGGATATAGTTGGTGAAGTAAACAGTTGTGAATCCAGAGTACCATTTTTAGGGGGAGGTAAATAACAAAAATTTTTTGAATAGTTCAGCTTTTTTTTTTTTTTGCTCTTCAACTAATTTTTTTCAGTTTTCATCTCATCTCAATGTGTCAATTGACATGTATCAATCACCTAAAACAGATTCACTTTTGTAAAAAATCAAAATTACAACAAAAATTGTGGAGAAAAATCAAAGAAGAAGCTAAAGATAAAAAATTTAAAACAAAATTGTAATCTATAAGCTGCAGTTAAAGTTTGTTTATTTTTGGGTTCTCAGTTTTTTTTAAAAAAAAACTTTCTTTACATTACTCTATATCTCTAAATTTAAATTCAATGTTTTTCTATTTCTAAATTTAGTGATGTAAACATTAACAGCGCAAGTTGATATGTAGCCTAAAGCCTATTGTGGTATGCAAGGGGGGTCACAAACGGCCACCACTACCCGCAAGGCCAACCAATATCTTTCTACAACCATTGACACAGCCCCATGAACCTTGGTAAAACCACCTACACTGGATGGTGGCCACAGAATTACCACCACCCAACCCAGAATTGCCTGCCAGGTGTCCGTGGACTCGAATTTAGACCATGTCAGGGGACCATTTTATTATATCCCCGTGCTAAGGCTATTCCCTACATCGCGGACAAAACAACACAGAAACCAAAGAACCAATAATTAAAAACTGTACGTACCTTTTTTACCCCTTTGCCATAATAAAGTTAACACATCATGTTCAAAAATTCAGTGTATTACAATAAGAAAAAATACACGGATATTTCATACCGGCAAAACATTTTAAATTCATTCACAACATGGAATATCGTCTAAAATTAATATGTATATATAACATTGTTAAAAACCACGTGTATAAAATTGAGCATCCAAAATAGAAGTAAGAAGTGACTAGAGAAGAAAATTTGAAGCCCGGATTCAAAAGCAGTCCGTCCGTGGAAGTTGGAGGGGATGAAAAAAAAGGTAAGAATTATATTAACGGTGCGCCGGAGGTCAAAGTACCAAAGGACGGGAAGTGGAGGGTTAAAAATACACGTAGATACGGAATAAACAGTATTTAGAAGGAAAAAAAGAAGGAATAATAGAGTGATGTGACGAGTATGATGGACATGGTGGATGATAACAAAAATATGGAAAGAGAAGAATAGTAATAGACAGGAAAAATTATGAAATTATGAAATGAGTTGACGTGAAATAGGAAAAGAAAAGAGAACCGGTCCGCCGAAGTTTATGTATATGTAGAAAAAGTTTCTGTTTGACGAAATTATGTTAAGGAAGCAAGATTATACACGTAGCCTAACTTCTAGGCTATGAGAGAAGGAAAAAAAGGTATAGGCTGTAAAATAAATCCGCGGACTATTTGATCACTTGGCGTTCAAGAAGTGAAATTTATTTTATTTATAATTTTTAGTTTTAATTAGTATATAGCCGCATGCGTCATTCCCCTACCAGACCACGTTACACTTATAAGTGTGAACGAGGTCTGAAGATAAGTCAACAATTTGCTATATGAAAATAGAAATATTAGTCAAAAGAAAACGATGCTCATTAAACAAAATACATAATAATACTAGAAAAAGATCTTTCAGAGTCGAAATTTTATGGACGGTTGAAACATAAACAATTATTATAGAGCAGGTAAATTCCTTTTGAATTGGCCCAATTGTCGATACATATACAATAAAAGTACAAATGAAAAAATTAAATACATACATATAGAAATAGAATGGATGCTCACGACATATCCATGTAAGCCGAGTATTTTCAAAAGGTTGGGTAAAATACAAACATTCATGAACAAGGTATGGGGGGATACCTATGCGAGGTGTTAGCAATTTAGCCGGGTTATTTGAGATCATAAATTAAAGGACTATTTGGAAGATATGCAATCGGTTTAGCAAACCACGGACATCCAGGCAAGGAAGAAGAGACACATCTCCATTCCAGGGGTCTTATTAAAAGCGTGGTGCATTATCAGCCGGCCGGGGTTCGAACCTGTGGTCCACCCTTTCATACTTACAGGGTAGGCTTTCATCTCCTATGATGATGTACCTACTATCCTGCCCCGGGGGAATGAATATATGCACATTGTACTATGCTGCAAAATCTTGACCTAAATTTATGGATTCGCAAAGGTTTGATACTAGGCCTACCTCCAGATTTATGTTCTGACTGTGGGGCCTAACCAAGGTCATGGGCAGAGATTGATCGAACCAATATGGCTTCTGCCCGCGGATCCTCCACTCGAAAACGACTTCGTACTTTCTAGCAAGCTGCCTGCGTTTGGCCAGCGCCTCATTGCTGAAAGGGCGTTTTCTGCTCACCGAGTATCTGGCTTTAGGGTCATAGTGAACCTGACGCATTTTATCACCGAGGATGTAACATTTAAAGGTAATTGCCCTTTTAATCGTACTGGGCTCTGTTTGAGAGTGGTCTTCCGACGAGCGACTAAAAGGGGTGGACTGTTGAGGGTTTTGCTGGGAATCAGAGGCAGATTCCACAACCCAATAATTTTTCTCGATAACCGAGACAGAGTGTTTTATAGAATCAAAATGGGGGTTGTCTTCCCTTTGTCGCACAGTTTCTACAGAATGCAGTCTTGAACTGCTTAATCTGACTGTAGCGACGTTGGGATCGTGACTACCTGAAGTCTTCTGATTTTGATCAAACCTACTGTGTCTTTGGTGAAAGTAGTATGAAGGGGGTGTAGGTTTGAGTGGGGCTGAAGACGACAGGTTTTGTGATGTTGAGTAACTGAGATTACTCGACTCTACGGAGTTATTTTTATTGACCATGACCAACATACGGCTCTGATTTTGGGTGTTCGTTTGAATTGAATGGGAGGTGGTTATTGAATTAACGACAACGGAAGGGGACTGGAGAATTAAATTTTGATTCGTTGTCGTTGTTGAAAATTTTTTTAATTTCAGAATTATCGGTAGGTTGGGAAACACTACCGGCCCTAGATAAAAATGGTCTTGACAAGCAGAAGCACTTGGTCAGTTGGGACTGTTGGGTTCTATGATCCGCACATCCTTCGGTGATAACACTCCTTTAGCGACCCTAATATCCGCAAATATGAAGTTAAGGTCAGATGTGGCAAGGGGTCTGGTTTCCACAGATTTTTCCTTATCCACATCTTTCCCAATGCCAGAAGTTGACTTATCTGCTTCAGGGGCCTTTTGTACACAATCCGAGGACCCACGTACTTCAAACCCCTTCAGCAAGCTCGTGCTACTGGTGACTGTTCTGGAGGCCTCCACAGACACTATACGAGACTTCATGACAGGTTTTGAGGCCTGTTATGCCAATTTGGCATTTGGGTCCGAGTGGCTAGGATTTTTGCCAAATTTCTATGAAATGTAGGGGGGTTTTGTTGTCTTTGCAGACGAGTGTGTCTGTGGGTTGGTTCCCAGCGACGAAGACGATCTCTCGCTTCCCAACCCAGAAACTCCAAGGACTCGCTCTCCCGATCGCACCCCAGTGGATGAAATTGGTTTTTTATCACCCACTGTAATACGTCTCGATCCAGTGGGTTTTTTCACAATTTTGGGACACACGGTTATATTATTATTTAACGCAGGCTCACGTAAGCTGTTGTTATTCCTCGCTGATTCTGGCTCTGATTCTGTTTCCACGTCGGTGGTCCTGATGGGCAAAACTGAGAATGTCAGAAACTCATCTCCGGTGCAGTAGTCACTATTCACCATTTACCAGGAATTGTCTGTGCTCGCGTTCCGCCGAACCTTCACCAGTTTGACCTTGGGTCTTGTCGTTGTTGTTGCTGAGGAAGTCGTGGCTCGAGGTTTCGCCATTTTTGTTTTTGGTCGAGACAAACCTTCCTCGGCATCTGAAGCTGATTCCACCAAGTGCGCTACCCAGATGTTGTCAGGTTGTAGTCTTGGGATTGAGACTACAAGCCCAGTTTTCCGCTGTTGAGTGCCCACGTTGGTCGATTTCTTGTTTCTTGATTTTAGTTGAATTTCACTTCTGCTGGCCTCACTACAAGTCTTTTTTGATGATTCGGTACCCGAGGAGGAAGATGCCACGGAAGAAGACACTGGTTCGTTCTGAAATAAAGGCAGAGATAATTTGGATGCTGCAGTTTCAACCCTGCCCATCCCTGTCGCATTGTCGTTAATGTCGGGTGAAATGTACGGGCTTACTACGGTGTTTGTTTTTTTCTTTTGTAGTCTCCAGAATTTCCCCCTGCAGACCAATCGGCGAGTACGAGATTGCATTGTCAGTGGTGGTCAAGTTCTCCTCCTGTTCCTGCTGCTGTACAGGTGTTGTCGGAACCAGGAGTTCTACTACAGGAAGTGAAAAATTTTCAAATTCTGAGAAAACGCTAACCACGGAAGGAAAATTATTATTTTTACCCTCGAAGTCCATTTTCTCCGAGCCCGATGTAAGCGAGGCACCACCCTCTTCCAAGAAATTAGGGGTAGGTGTCTCATTTCCAATATCCCCAATGACAGTTTCGGAAACGTTGTCAGCATTGACAGTTCCCACATTTACATCATTGTTTTCAACGGCCTGGGTTGACTCAGCACCTAAATTACCTAGGAGTTTTAAATTATTTATTAGATTATGAATTTTACTTGAAACAACTGTGTCCATTTTTTCTATGGTCGAGTTGTTTTGCATTATACCTCCAGACAAGATGCCCGACAGTATTACTTAAGGTCGCGTCATAATTAAATAAATTGATGTATGGGGCGGAATTTTCTCTTTCTCTCACGATTTGACATTTTTTATTCACCCTTCTCTCTTCTTTTTATTTTATTTTATTTATTTTTATTTATGTTTAATTTTTTATTTCTTGATTTATTTTATTTATTCTGATGGCTCTTATACTTTTTTGCTTTTATTTTTTCGAGTGGCCTATATTTTTAATATCTCTTTTTTTATTATTATTATATATTTTTTTTTGGAGAAGAAGGGTGTTACAACCAAAAGATTCCTTCTTCCCAGGGAGGTTTGTAATTTTGACTAAATTAATTAACAATTTTCAATACTTAAGGTTATTTATATGCTGATCTTCTCGTGTTCTGTCCTGTAGATTCTCGAGTGAATATAATTTTCTTGGAGCACTACAAATGGGCCACGGTAAAGAGGAGCTAGTTTTTTGACAAATTTTTTATCTTTTTTTGATTGATAGTGGGTTTTTATGTACACCAAATCTCCTTTTTTCAGTTTTACCGGGTGTGGATGCGAATTGGCGAAGTATTTTTTTCTTTGCGCCAATTTTAGTTCTTTTTTTTCAATAACCGAGTTTTTTATGTCCTCGTAGTCCTGGTCTGTAATTTTTTCTAACTTTGAGCTGCCACGGAGGGAGGGTTTTTGTTTGAGTTGTAGACAAACTGGGGGTATTCCAGTGATGATATGCTCCGTGGTATTTATTTTTCACTCAATATTATTTATTAAGTCCGGCCAAGATGAGTGCTTTTGTTTCCCATCTAGATGCATTCTCATACACTCGGCCAGAGTTTGCATGACTCTTTCCACAGGATTTGATGCTGGACGATAGACAGATGTGAACCTAACATCGAATCCAGCATCCTTCCAGTGGTCTACCCATTTAGCAGTAGCAAATTGCGGGCCATTATCGGAAAGGATACATTTCAGTTTCCCAAATTCATCTATATATTTTTGCATGCGATGTATAATGGTGGATGTATTCATGGTTTTTACCGGATAGAGTTTTACAAATTTGGTAAATACATCCAAAACAACCAGGATTTTTTCCACGGAGCCACGGCCTTTTGGTAATGGACCAAAATAATCAACAACGAGCAATTTGCCTTTTGATTTGGCCACAACATTTTTCATTTGCCCATAAGGGATGAAATTGGCTCTTTTGCATGTCATACATTTTTTACATTTCTTTATGTGTTCTATTACGTCACCTTTGCAGCCCGACCAATTGAAGTATCGTTGTATGATGGTTGTGGTTTTGTTTATGCCTGGATGCTGAGCGTCAGCATGATAATATTTAATGCACTGTAAACGTTTGTCAGTGGGTAAATAAATTCTTTTCTTTCCATCTCGACCTTGGATGTAAAAGAGATCTCCATCCTTGGTGACCTTTCTGGAGCTTTGGTATTGAAGAGCCAAAGAAATTTCTGCATCATTTTTTTGCATCTCGGGAATTTCTCTGTACCATTGTCCAAAATTTCTTGAGTTGACCTCTGTGTCTGCGGATAGGGGTTTTATCACACTCACTATTAGTTCCGGAGCTTAAACTGTGGTAGTACATACGACAAAATTATCATCATGGCTTATGTATGCTTTATGATAGCGAGACGAGGTGTCTGCTATCTCATTCTTTTTTCCTGCTACATGATTAATACCCTTGATGTTGAATTCCTCTTACATGGTAATCCAACGTGCACCCCTCAGGGTACAATAACATTTCTCGTTCCTCAACATGACCAGACTTTGATGGTCGGTGAAAACCACAATTTCGTAGCCAAGGAGGTAGAAATAGCACTTTTTGAGAGTGTAGAGGATGGCAAGCAATTCCCTCTCGTAGGTCATGTAATTTGTTTCGGCTTTAGACAAAAGCCTACTTACCATACTAATTATTTTGGGGGTACCATCATCCTCTAGTTGGTAAACAAAACCTTTTATTCCGAATCTGGACGCATTGGCCATTATAAAGAAGGGTCGATCAAACAGCGGATTTGATTCTAGGAGTTGCTTAGAAATTTTGTCCTTTAATTTTTTAAATGCATTCTCGCAGGCTTTGGTCCATTCAAAGGGGACCTTTCCACATAAAGGATACAACGGGTGGCCTATTTCTGCACAACGCGGAATGAAGCCACGGTAAAAATTGACAATTCCTAAAAAGGATTGTACGGCTTTCTGGTTTTTAGGGGTTGGGAAATCTTTAATGACCTGAGATCTTTCTTCTAAAGGTCTTATCCCGTCTTTTCCAATATGATGCCCGATGAATTTTACTGCCTCTTGGAAGAAGAAACACTTCTCCTCATTCAAGGTCATATTGGCATCCCTTATCCTCTGGAACACTATCCTGAGGTGTTTTAAGTGCTCAGACCGTGTTTTGGAATGCACCAATATGTCATCCACATATGCGGCAATAAAGTCCTCGGTTTCTTTAAAAACTTGTCTAATCGCTGATAAGAAGGCTTGCATACTGTCTTTTGTCCCAAAGGAATTATTGTGAATTCGTAAGGAACTCCCTCAAACACGAAAGCACAATATTGGGACGATTCTTCGTCTAGAAAAATTTGCAAGAAACCTTCCCTGAAATCAAGAGAGGAAAAATATTGAGATCCAGCAAAGAGGGTTTTTAATTTGTCGATGTGTGGCACCTCATCCCCTTGGGTTTCCAAATATTGGTTGAGCTGTCTAAAATCGCCACATGGTCTAAAAGTGCCATCTTTTTTGGGCACAGCTACCAAGGGTATCCGATACGAAGACTTAGAGAGCCTTATTATGCCTCTTTTGTAATACTCAACAATCTTTGTGAGAATTTTTTCTTTTTTGTGCCGTGGAACGGGGTATGTTTTGCACATTTTAAGCTTATATTCAGGTTTGACCTTCAAATGATGCCTATACAAGTTGCATGCCCCTGGTTCAGGTCTGAACACATCATTGAATTTGTCTCTTAATTCCTGGAAATCTGGATTGTATTTCGGTTTGTTGGCAATTTTTTCCTTCAAAGCTTCTTCCAGTACATTGGCACAGATTGGGGCGAGATCTTTGAGAGTAATTTCCCCAAGATCTGGTGTTTCGAAGCCTGATTTATCTTCATCGTAATCCACAGACGATATCACGGCCAACAAAGCTTCAATGCAATCCTCATTTGTTTCCACGGTGATTTCAGTTTCGTAAAACTCCTGTTTTAATTTATTCTCCACCTCGGGATCGGAGTTAGTTTTCTCCAAGGTGGGTTTACAAAAATCCAGGTTGATAACTTTCTCCATATTATAGATGGGAGAAAGTTGTTGTTTTTCTATTTCTGCCATTTCCTTATCCTGACAGAGTGCAATTGGACAATCTCTCAGATAGTTCAACGGGTCCTGCACTTTTTTGTCAGTCACCAAATCCTTGATCTTATCGTAGGTATACGTTGAGACCTTATGTCTTACGTCATCAGGAGTGATAAAGGAGAGACCTTCCTGCCTGCCAAAACCAATTGCCGTGTGATATTGAACTAAAAATTTGCGGCCAAGGACAAAGGGTAGATTCAACCCTTCTACAATTCTGATCACCGTTTTTACAGGGATTTTCTGTTGTGTGTATGAATCATAGAGGTATAGCGTTATGAAAATTGTGCGGGTGACCTTCGTCATCCGTTTTCCAATTATCGCATTTACGCTTAGTCCTTGGGTTTTTATTTCCTTGTATTCCAAATTTGGACAGGCCTTAAGAATCGCTTGGAAAACATTGTGTTCAGCGAAGGTCCATGGTGATCCTGTATCTCCAAGGAGAGGGAAAACTACATCGTCCAATATTGCAAGGATGTAAGGAGCCTTAATGTAATCAGGGACATGTGATCTTATGATCAGCTTACTTCCCTCTACCTCTCCTTCAAGCAAGTTGGTGAATCTGGCACAGCAAAAGGGATCCACACTTCTTGGCATTTTCGATAGATCCAATGGTTGGATATTTTCAGGAACTTCCGGTGTAATTTGGGCAATTTTTGGGACAGCCATGTTTTCATTCGAAGCCTTGGAATTTGCAGGAGCATTATCTTCGTTTTTCTTTGAAGCCACGGATTGAGTCTTCTTCTGTTTCCTTTTGTTTATCAGTTCCACGGTGTCTGAAGGTGTTAAATTTGTTGCAGGCCTCGGTTGTTCATCTCTGAACACCCATTTGAATTTGTCGGCCATTGCATCAAGTGCTCCAAAGCTAAGAGACGAGTCTTCTTGAAACAGGCTGGTTATGAGTTTAAAACGCAATGAGAGATCTTTATTGAAATAATAATTCTCCGCATCGTATGATTTATTTTTGTCAAAAAACATAAGGACGTGATCCAAATTCACAAATTTTAAATCAAGTATTTTGGCCATATTGTGAATATTGGCATTGATATTGTTTAATGACGTCCAATATGAAATATAACAAGTGTCCATACAGCTAGGTGGTATTTTGGAAACCACTATTTCTTTTAGACCGTATTCTTTTAATTTTTTGACCAACTTTGTGTATTCTTTGTCGAAGACCTCGATGTGGAATCCACTCCCCTGGTGTTCCTCGTATCCTATGATTATTATGGCCTTTTTAATGGATTTTGGGAGTTTGTGAATTTTCTTCAGCACGGACTTCATCGAGTTGTTCTTCCTGCAAAATAAATCGCTTGTCTTGGAACACTCGAGCGCATTGAATTCGCTAAGAGAGTCCCTGAAGATCCGCAGAGCGAGTCCATCTCCGATTAGTACAAAGTCTTTGTACATTAAATACACCGGTTTATTGTCTTCAGCTGTAAGCAGCCTCGGTTTTTTAACCTCCATCCCACGGCTGCTGTCTAAGGACGGAGTGTTTAGTTTTCCAACAAATTCGGAGCTAACGCCCCTGCGGAATAAGAATCTTCTTCTTCAGTGTCCTCGGCGCTGGAGTCTGATTGCTGATTTTCATCAACAATCTCCGGAGTAATTTTCGCCACTTTAGGTTTGATCCTGAAAAATTTCTTTTCCACGGGTCTTTTATCCACGGAAGTTTTATCAAGTTTTGGTTGTGCACTACTCATAGGCTTTGGTGCCCTTACATACCATTCTAAGGCTTGAGTAGGCATTTTCTCTATGTACGCATCCATTGACACCAAGGTCGTAATTCCTTCCTTGAGGACATCGTGCCAACAACCAATTGGCATGATCCTTTCCACAAGGATGCTGATCATTGCCTCATCTCTCAATCCACAACCTCGGAATCTCTTGGTCCAGTGTTTGTAGAAGTTGCGGAAATTTTCAGATCCGCAATGGTGTTCTTCTACATTTTTGAACTCTTGGATTACCTTACTTTTTGCTTTTTTGGTCCACTCCCTCCTGAGGGATAACCTTTTGAGCTCGTCCTAATGCATTTCCAGGTCCTCGGTCTCTATCCATTTGCAATGGTCCTGGATTATTTGTCTAAATCCAGTGGCCCTTTGTTCCTCGGAGACTGGGATATTCTGGAGTTTCTTTTCATACTGCTCTACAATTTGTAGAGGAGTTCGTTTGTCCCTCAGTCCAGTCCATTTTGGAATTGCCAAATTTTTTCTTTCCGAGTCCTGTAGAGCTTTTACAACTCCAGATTTGCTCATATTCTAGTTGCTCATGACGTAAACGGGTTGTGGCATTGAAGTTCTTAAATCTTGCGTGAAAGGCAGCTCAATGGGTTGAGAGGCCTCGGAAACAGGAAAAGAGGTTTGAACCGGTTGTGTAGGTATGTTTATGGTTGGCATACTACTGTCTTGGGGTTGTAATTGAGGAGACTGTGTCGAACCTGTGGAGGGTGCATCCTTGGACCTGATATTTTCGATGTTTGAGGTCATCGGGACTGTCAAATTTAACCCGATGCTAGACGTTGAGCTGTTTTGGGGGGGTTGAAAAGCAACCCGGATCTCCAAGGATCCATTCCCATTTGTGTCGCTCGGTGTTGCAGACGAGGGGATTGGTTGGGTACTTTGCGTCTGATCCGCATTTGGCTCCGAACCTGGTGGAGGGATTTGTTTGACCAAGTCCAGGAGGATGCAGTTGATGTTTTCAATCCCCTTGGTCATCTCCCTCATCGTGGTCACATCGCTAGCCACGGTTTGGATACCTAGACTAAGGTCATCAATTGCCTTTTTAGTGGCATTCGACTCCGAAGTTAACGCTGCCACAGCTGTTTCGTTAGCTACTGCTTTTGTGACCAGCTCGGCTACAATATTTTCGGTCATCCCAATCTGCGATGAGAGTGCAATCACGGACGTTTCGAGTTCAGTTGTTTTTTGGGCCAAATTTTGGATTTTGGATAGCTTTTGTTGGACCATCAGCATGTCCTCATCGTGTTGTTGGAGCTTTTGTTGTAAAGCATCCAAATCTAGTTCCGGCTGCACACCATCCACATCCGGTTGCCTAATGATTTATAGGGGAGGTGGTTGATGTACCTCTACCTCTGCTATCATCTGATTAAGGTTTAAACCAGATGGGACCACGGATTCCTGTTCCAGGACTAATGCATCTGAGTCCTCTGATTGAGTCAAATTAGGGTTTTCAGCTAAACAGCCTGGGTGTCTTCCTCAGGTGGTTGCTTTTCTTCTTCTGATTGGCATGGCTATCTTATATTTACCACGGATATATTAGAAGTGAAAGCTAACGAGGAAGGTTGTCTTTTCGGTAAAAGTGCAAAAAACACTAAATTAAAACCAAAACCTTATTATTAAAGTAACTCGCGATCTATTCTCCTTCTATCCACAAACACCCATGCAGTGAAAGATGTGAGTTGTACGGCCGATCAAGAATTTACAATAAATAATTTTGTTTTTCAGGGAAAATCACGTAGGTTAGAACTAAACTGGTTGTAAAGTGAAAATCCGTGGTTTCTACTGGTTTTTATAAATTTATTTTTTAAATAAAATTTACGTTTAGTGTGTCTTTATTTTTTGCAAATATTTTACCCAAGTGTGATATACTAAAGGATAAACACACTTTTGTCAAATTTATGGTTCTCGAGCATGAACCGACGTGAGTGAGACAAGTATAAGTTGACTCAAGATCATGTGAAAAAAGGCCAAGTCCGAGGTTACAAGTTACAAATTTAAAAATTTTACTTTAATGTTCCATAGACAATTTAATTAAAAAATGCTCGTTTGAAGGAACATCAAAATTACATATAAAAATGAAACAAGTAAATAAAAGGTATTTTTTGGGTATCACGTCAGACAGGAGTGAGCACTGTATCGAGAAAATAGGGTTAAAAAATACGACCAAATGGTCTGTCAAAAAATAAAAAGATGTGTGATGACAATGTAAAACTTTACAAAATTCAAATCTTTCTATAAAATTCCATTGAAAAGACAGTGGGGAGTAAAAGCAGTACAGTCATTAAAAATTCAGTCGTCTGGTACTGGTGTGAAAGTCTGCGGAATGAATTTGTAATTTATTATTATTATTACGTTAAAGGTGAAAAACGTCCTTGGAGATTATACGAAAAGGGAAAATTATTAATACGATTTCCATTATCCAAGGTACACATGTATTTTGAATTCGAACGGCTTTTAAAAGATACGTAAAATATTTTTTATTGTTATCAACATGATTTATAAAAAAAAGATCGTTCAAACACCATGGCATCCAGCCCTGAGCATGACTATAATTTTAAATGCCACCACTCAAGACCTTGGTGTCAATCTATGTTTGAATTTATTATTAAAAATTTACATTACCTTTTTCCCTAAGGTTATTTTGATTTCAGGGAGCCAACCTCAATAGAAGGTGCAATTCAAGAAAAGACCAAGCTGAATGGGTTATTTAATTTTTAAGACAGCCTTGGTTTGATTTGGAAAAGCCAGAAAAGAAAAAGACATGGTTCGAGTCCCCGTTCGGGCGCCAGTTTTTTATGTGCGATGGTTATTTATACACATGGATTTAGTATCAGGCCCAATTGTCGTGAATAAAACTTACGACCAAGGTGTTACTAAATAAAACAAATTTATTATTAGGGGACAAAAATCCTAGACAGCAATTGCTACGGACATGTAGTTATGATGTATAACCTTGGAACCTGGAACATGTGAACAAGTGGGAAAAAATATGTGGTATGCGAGGGGGGTCACAAACGGCCACTACTACCCGCAAGGCCAACCAATATCTTTATACAACCATTGACACAGCCCCATGAACCTTGGTAAAACCACCTACACTGGATGGTGGCCACAGAATTACCACCACCCAACCCAGAATAGCCTGCCAGGTGTCCATGGACTCGAATTTAGACCATGTCAGGGGACCATTTTATTATATCCCCATGCTAAGGCTATTCCCTACATCGCGGACAAAACAACACAGAAACCAATGAACCAATAATTAAAAACTGTACGTACCTTTTTTACCCCTTTGCCATAATAAAGTTAACACATCATGTTCAAAAATTCAGTGTATTACAAAAAGAAAAAATACACGGATATTTCATACCGGCAAAATATTTTAAATTCATTCACAACATGGAATATCGTCTAAAATTAATATGTAAATATAACATTATTAAAAAGCGCGTGTATAAAATTGAGCATCCAAAATAGAAGTAAGAAGTGACTAGAGAAGAAAATTTGAAGCCCGGATTCAAAAGCAGTCCGTCCGTGGAAGTTAGAGGGGATGAAAAAAAAGATAAGATTTATATTAACGGTGAGCCGGAGGTCAAAGTACCTGTGGGAACTGGGCAAGTTACCACACATCAAAAGGATAAATGTCGTGTCCCAATAAGTCTACGTTGTTTGGTGTGTAGGCAGCCAACCTATGCAGCATACAGTGCCAAGAACTTGCGGGTACTGCGGGGCAAATGTAGCTGGTATGGCGCGAGTATATGCGTGCCGCGCCTGGCTACATATAAGCAAGTGGCTACGTATATATTTACGTAGCCCGCTTCGTACTTGACCGCACATCGTCTATATAGACGATGTGTGAGTTCGTAATATATTTATTAATTATTGATACGTCGATCTTACGATCGACGTATCGCCTATTGGCGGAGGCCGAGCCTCAAGGCGGGACAAATCCCCACAGTACCAAAGGATGGTAAGTGGAGGGTTAAAAATACACGTAGATACGGAATAGAAATTTGTCCGTGGCAACAGTTTTTAAAAGGAAAAAAAGAGGGAATGATAGAGTGATGTGACGAGTATGATGGACGTGGTGGATGGTAAGAAAAATATGGAAAGAGAAGAATAGTAATAGACAGGAAAAATTATGAAATTATGAAATGAGTTGACGTGAAATAGGAAAAGAAAAGAGATCTGGTCCGCGGAAGTTTATGTATATGAAGAAAAAATTTTTGTTTGACAAAATTATGTTAGGGAAGCAAGATTATACACGTAGCCTAACTTCTAGGCTACGAGAGAATGAAAAAAAGGTATAGGCTCTAAAATAAATCCTCGGACTATTTGATTACTAGGCGTTCAAGAAGTGAAATTTATTTTATTTATAATTTTTAGTTTTAATTAGTATATAGCCACATGCGTCACTATCGATACTTTATTATTTGATACCGATAGGTATAACAGTCTTAAGATCTTTCACATTTAAATTAAAATCTTCGTAAAATACTCTGAACAATGTTTGCCCTGGAACTTTTTTCAAAACACGGCAGTCCTTTCCTAACGGAGAAACTTTCATTTGTAGTCCTTTGATTTTCGTCTAAACGATGACAGTTTAATGTTTGACAAGTACTTTTTAATTGTAATAGAATACTGTCTATGTCTGATATTCTTCTACCATAAGCTTATGAACTACTCAATCAGTAGGTAAGCCATTTATTTCCTTCATTAAACCAACTCGTGTCATTCGAAGTTAAATTACATTGTAAATGACCTAGTCGTTATTACCAATACACAAATATCTTTTATTACTATAGGTAGTATTCCATGTTAAATTCTTCACCGTTCAATCATGGTTCAAATGCTTTCACTTCTATTTTTTTTTCACACTTTCGTTTTAATTATAGAATTAACTGTATTCGACTGCGTTTTTCTCTTTCTATCCTTTTTTCTCTCTCTATTTCCTTTTTTTTTTTTTTTTTGTTATTTCGACTACCAATTTGTACATGGAAAATAATCTTTTTCTTTGTGACCGTAGAGGATCCGTTATAAAATGTACTAAAGAGGAGGAGGTTGTATGGTGCAGACAATGAATAGTCCCCTCTTTTATTGGATTTTTTTTTTTTACAGCTATTTCTCAATATAATCGTTAATATATATATAGATACGTGATGGTATGTAGGTACGTTTAAAAGGAAAAGTAGCCAATTCGAATGTATATTAACGAAAAGAGAGCGAGAGAAAGAGAGACAGACAGACAGACAGACAGACAGAGAAACACAAAAATTTTAATACGTACAAATCGACTGTATAATATATATAGATTTTTACTAAATTACGAAAGCGTACTCTGTTCAGCGATGCGACCACAGAAGGAAAATACCTGCTACAATATAGTAAATCCAAAACCAAACGCGGTGTTGCTATATGTCTATGTGATGTAGGGAAGTCCTTATACAGAGTATATATATATAGGTATATATATAGGTATATATATACGTATATGTACAGGATCATCAGTTGTAGAAAATATGAGAGAGTTATCAACGTGAACGACAGGTGATTCGGTTATAAATATACTAAATATTAACGCAGAAGGTGGCCTATTGAAGAACACAGATGTAGGTATACCTATAGGAGTTTAAACGATGACTTTGTGACGCAGGTTAATTATCTAATTCCACGGATGTCAAATGCGGTGGTGAAACTAAGTGACATAAACGTAAGAAGCCGGAGATGCGAACGTATACTCGGAATATTCCAGTCCACAACAGAGACGTGACTTAGGTTGAATCATTAGGGTTCTGGACGAACTTTCTTGAGAAAATATTACAAAAAATGTATTTCAAAATTACGCCGTCCCCTCACCATAAAAAATGAATCAATAAATAAATGTTGCGGAAGATAGGAAGATATCCTACGTTTAGAATATTTCAACAAATGGTGAGATAAAATCTTCTTGTCTTATCTCTTTATTATTTCAAATTCAATTTTCACATTGCGTTCTATTACCACCATACTTATTTCACTTATATAATATTTGAAACCTGGTACATCCATAGACAATTAGTATGGACTTAAACTTAATTGTTTGGCTGGAGACACAGAAATGAATTTGTCTTCAAAAAAAGAGAATACAGTGTTCGTAATTTTACTGTCATGTCTTCAAAATGGCCAACCTAAAATAGGTGGCGTGACATCGGAACATCTGCCAAATATGATGACTCTTCATTGTCAGCATACTTGGTAGTATTTGTCCATGTGAAGTAGGTATAATATAGACAGCTATTATTCAAAGAATTTGGAAGAATAGTTGTCTATATTTTGTTCAACACATTTTTGTAGAAAAACTGAATCGTCTGCAAAGAGGTGATGGAACAATAAATAAATTAATTAATAAATTAATAATAATAATAATAATAATAATAAAAGGTGCAAACAAGGAATGGGACTTAAACAATATTGATTCGATTATTTCAGACTAATAAGAATGTAATTTGGAACCAACATCTACTATGATCTATTAATAACATTTTAGTGACTACCTAATTTTATAATTTTTGAAAACCTACTTTTTCTAACAGAGCTGCTGCTGCGTTAGTTTAAAAAAAAAATTCTACTTATTAAAATTGCCTGAGTATTCGGAGACAGGGGCAGAAGTGAGTATGTTTTCTGTTTTATGATCTTCTGAGCATTTTGGCACTATTTTTGAAAATTCATTTTTTTTAAATATGTACCCTGTTTTTTGTTGAATCCATTTTCAAGCATAATTTTGATTGGATGGTTTCAAAATTTGAAAAACATTTAGATTAAGCTAAAGAAGAACCTTATTGCTTTTGGTCCGTATCAAGCACATAGTCCATGCAGTAGGTCAGTTTATATTCACTTTTTATTGAACAGCGTATTGGCCACAGTTTTCAATTGATAGGATTGAAATTTGGTATACAAATGTGTCTTAGATTAAGGACAATACCTACAAAATTTGGAATGGATAGGCTATATGGTACGTATAGTAGGATCGATTTTGTTGTATTTTTGGTATATTATGGACTCTAAAAGGAGTAATGTTCAAGCTATAATCACAAAATTGTGTACTAGTATTCAACTAAAGTATTTCTAACATGCTTCGAAATTCAGTTCTTATTGGTGTTATGATTCATTCCCTGGGGCTGTTAGAGATTCTAAAAATTGCAGTTCTTTTTAAATAGTCACAAAATTTGGTATAAGCAGTACCGCTCATATAAGGACCAGACCTACTAATTTTGGTTTTGATTAGTCAATTTTCTCCTAACTTATCAGCTAATCAGTGTGATTTTTCCTCTTTTATTCGTACAATAATGGTCCTGAAAAATTCATTTTCCAAGCTTCATCGTGATAAACACTCGTTTTAAAGGTCAACCATTTACCCATTTTGAACCAATTTCTATTTTATGTATACTTATAAGTATACAATGCAGTATAGCATAAAAAGAACAAATCTTCATCTACAAAACAAAACCAAAAGAAATAATTAAAATGTCATAGTTTTTTATAAATTCTATTTTAAAGGGGGTAACCCTTTTTTGTTCCATGGTACACAACTGGTTCAAAATCAAGAATTTTACACCAAAAGTAATATCCTAAATAACTGTACTGTAAGTACAGTTTGGCCGATTCACACAGAAATTAGTAACATGTTAGAATGGAATATAGTAAATATTGGTTCCAAATTATGTTCTTATTGGTCCAAAATTAGAGATTTTATAGCCAAACTAAAAACTTAAATAGTGCTACTGGAAGTACCATCCAGATGATCTATACCAGAATCAATAGGTCGCATTCTTGGCTTAGTAATAATTACCGAATTTTGTGACTATAGGATGAAAATTATAACCTGTACCTACAAAAGTAACAAGAAATTGGTTTTTACATAATAATTTATATATATATATATATATATATATGTAAGTTCGTTTCCGGGTATTCCACTCGATCTAATTTGCACATAAATCAAGTTTTGTGAACTCGTAATCAAAAGCAGAGTTTATTGACACGATTAAAATACGGTAGTGAAATTATAAAATTCAAGATTATTATACACAAAGAAGCGAACGAAGATACGACTAGGTTTTTTCTGTCTTTCTGAAATGGCGATTAGTGGACGAATGAATGAATGAATGAATTTGATAAATGAAATCAACGTTCGTTACAAAGGAAAATAGTCATGTTGAGTATGGTCAAAAATGATGTAATTTAACAATAGGATGGTAGAGTCGATAATACATGAAATGACGTAACTTAAAGATAACAAGATCAGAATGGTAAATATTAGATAGTCGAATAGTGTCGATTTCTTAATGTGGGTCAAACAAAAATAAACATTACAAATTCATGAAAGAACGAGAGTAATATACAAAATTGTAGTCATTCGAAAAAGAAGAGTGTTCTTTTTACATATATATATATATATATAGTACAAGGCCCGAAGCACTGTTTTTTTGGCATTTTGGCTTGTACTGGCCTGGCAATACTGATCAGTTTGTTATTAGGATGGAAACAACAAAACATTTGTCATTGGCGCATGAGCCTTGAATTTTATCTGAATAATATTCATTGAATTTTGTCTTAATAATTTATCATCCATTTTTGTCTTAAAAAATCGGATTATACGTTTATTATAATGATTGATACAAGCCCTGAAGTGCCACTCTGTAACTCTTTCACTTGTGCTGGCCATGGATTTTTTCTGATAATGTTGTAGAATTCGTTGTTCTGGAGGAGACAAAAAACATTTTTTTTCATGTGTGTATGGCTGTGTGGGTAGTGGCACATGCATGCATCAGATATGAGGGAATAATTTGGGGAATAGTTTCATGAAATAATTAATGGTTTGTACATTTATTATAGTGATTGTTCCATCCCGTTTTTGCAGATGATTCAGTTTGTCTACAAAAACATGTCAAACAAATATTGATGACTATTTTTCCTAATTCTTGGAATAATAGCCGTCTATATAACCCCTAGCTTCTCACGGACAAACACCACCAAATATGCTGACAATGAAGAGTCATCATATTTGGAGGATGTTCTATGTCACACCACCTTTTTGGTTGGCCATTTTTGATCTATAACAAAGAAAACGAAAGTTATGTCTTGTCTTCCATTTGAAGACATATTCAGTCCTGAACTAGCAGTCGAGTAGAAACATTCAGGTCCATACTCGATGTTATGGATATCTGGTCTCACTATTATTAAGTATTAGTAATAAGTTAAAACTTAAAGTGTTGTAATAATTTGAAGTTTGAAATTAATAAAAGATAATGTTTAAAAATTATCTTATTTGTCAAAATTATTCTGACGTAGAATTAGTCTCGCAACAGAGATGAATTTTAGTTTTTAGTGCCAAAATTTTCCTTTATTTATGAAACCAAAAATGTACCTACCCCTTCCCCAGGTTTTTGGATGACACCAAAATCAATAAATAGATTTTCAGAAAACCTACTTAAAAAGGGTCTACATTTAGAAAATTTGATTGATTTATGAAGAAAACTATCGAGAAAAAAGTATCAAAAAAAGAAAGATCATATCGATAGTTATCAATATTGATAGTTAATGGTCATTTGGGGTCGTAGATTATATTGAAACATTAGGAAATGGTTGACGAGATCGTAGATGAAATAATATTAAAAGAGAGACAAAATAATAACATAATATACTGCACCAATAAAACACTTTATTGTGTAAAATACAAAATAACTTTACTAAAATGACGAGCAGAGAGACACGAAATATTAACAAAAATAAGATCAACGAAGACTAACAACTGACAAAAGTAGTAACTGACTGATTCAATAATCAGTGTTGCCAATGAGTTCTCAAACAATATGTATATTCTAACAATAGTTTTCGGCATTGAGTCACCGCTATCAAGAAAGTTAAAACTTAATGGATGAAACAAATAGGTAGGTGATTTAAATTTTGTCTTGAAAAACTTCTTTCCAGAATTTTTAGTTCCAATTTCAGTTTAGAGTCAAATGTTTGAGTCATTTGTCTCTCCATTTCAGATTTCAGTATCTACTTAGTGCCATGATATTTCTTTCATATAAATACCTGAACCCCTCATTTCCCTTAATTCAATCCCTTGATTCTTTCCAGGATGATAAATCTTTGAAAAATTTGTATCAGCAATCATATGAATTATACCACAGACACAATTTGGTCATTTTCAGTGAAGTCGCCAGTCACACTCCATTAAACCCATGAAATGCATGGTAAATATGCTCATTTACATGAATTTTTGATCATAGTTCTTTTGTTTGAAGAGATAACAACTTTTTTGAAATAAATGATATTTTATAAGAAACTTCAAGAAATAAGATGAGTTTAAAAACAAAAGTTTAAACTACTAAAAGCCTAGAAAATTTAAGAAGAATATGAGATCATATATAAAATTGGTTTAATTTAATGTTATCACTAAATTTTTCCCTAAAGACAACCAATGATGATAAGACTGAAAAACAGTGAATTCGTAAAAACGAGTAGGTTTAATCAGTTGTCTTTAGGATAAAATTTACTGATAACATCAATTTAAACCAATTTGATGCACGATTTCATCTTCTTCAATTTTCGCGACTTCTAAGGGCTCAAACTTCTTTCTCTTTGACTCATTTTGTTTCTCAAGGCCTCATCTAAAATTTAATTTATTTCAAATGAGTAACTCTCTCTTTTTTTAAGATAATTACGACCAAAAATTCCAATCTTTTCCTAAACTCACAATGCTTTTCAGCGGGTAGGGTTCGGTTTGTGGAAGAGGAGTTTCTGGCATCACTGAACGCCCTGTAAAACATATAGCTTATTGTGCCTTCAGTATATTATTCGTATGCTCGTTGCTTTCCCTTGGCTGCACACTTCCACCTCCACTATGTGCTTCCTTTCCTCATCTCCCTCCCTCGCAACCCCTCAAAAAAACAACAAAAACAATAACAACAACAACAACAGCATAATAATGCAGTATTGGCACTCACCTTTATGGGAACGTTTTTATTCGGTAGGTACTGCTTACATTTTACTCTATTGGCTCGGGAAAAAAATCACAATTTTTGTCCAAAAAACGTACGCGTATTACTAAAAGTAAAGAAGCAACCAAACAAAAGCAAACAAAAAATGAAAGAAAAAACAAAAAAATGGAACTGATGAAGAGGAGAGGGCGGCAATGATTTATGAATCCGTCATTTTTTACAACGCGGAAACTATGTGGCCTCTATAAACGATGAGCACTGGAAAACCGCCAGCTGTACGTTCACTTTTGTAAGTAGGTACCTACCTCAATCGCATATTTGTAACGGATAGTTTTAAAAGTTGCTGCAGATTCTGCGACAAGAAACAGGTTCATCTTCTCATTGCGGCGTCTGTAAACGTCGATATGCGAAGAAGTATCTATCGCGATTTTTAGAGGAACTAAAGGCAAAGAAAGACAAAAAACAAAAAAAAGAAACAAAAATAAGAGAAACAAAGAAATATGGTTAATGCAGCAGACAGGGATCAAAAGAGAGAGAGAGAGAGAGAGAGAGAGAGAGAGAGAGAGAGAGTGACAAGGTAAACGATATATCTACTGTATCATTTGTTGGTGTAACGAACAATACTAAAACTGTATGGATGGATATTGGTGTCATAAACGTTGGTGTTTATGGCTGGTGGATGTGAATTGCTGAATGAAAAGCAAATAATAACCGAAATAGGTAGATAGGCTGTTGGAATGGTGGTGAACCGCGCATGCCCACTAGCAAAAGCACTACAACCATCTCAGTCTCGCACAATATAGGTTTGCTCTGGGTCTTGGCCTTCTTATGTCCCAGTAAAATTCCAGTTTTATTATCTGTCTTTTCACTATCTGTGTTCCTATGTGTTATCGATGGCTTAATCGAATTTACGATTCACGTCCTTTCAAAATGTACGAGCATCTTAATTCACTGTACGTAATATTCAGTGGCTTAAGAAAGAGGGTACAGTACGGAGGTACAATGGTACAATGTACCCCAACGAAAAGTGTGGTATAAAGTATCATTTGTGCCCCTTTCCAAATAATAATATTGTAAATAAACAAAAGTATTGTTTGCATATCAGGTAACATATTTCAAAATTTTTCGTGTGACCTGAAGAATTAGAAAGATCGTATTTTTAACCTAGTTTCAAATAAATTGAGGTTCCCTATCCATTCGATCTGTATATAGGCCATTATATGTTTGTTGAGTATAAATTTATACTCTTAAAACTAGGGCTGTTAAGCTAGATGAAATCCAAAATCTGAAATCTAAAAATAATGTATTTTTAGCATTCTCAACTCTAAGCTGTAAGCCTAAGCTTTATTTTTGATGTGTAAACATCCTAATGTTCAGTGTCTACTCTAGGGGTTAAATAAGAATCACGATCATCAGATTGGCATAACTGTAACTCTTAAAATCGTAACTCTCGTTGGTGAACATTTTATTTAGAAAATTTGATGAAAATATTTTTTTACTGAACTATTTTTCACATAACTCGTCTTATTTTCAAGAAAAATTTAAAAAACTGGATGTGGAATACCTTACGTCGTAGAAAGTAAACCAATAATAGAAGGTGTTCAACAGAACAATTTGCATGTTTGTAGCTAAATACCTAAGCAGGTACGAGGGAGCCAAGACCTGCAAACACCGGCGATTTAGCCTAAGATTTTCTGGTCTTATGTACCTGGTTCCCTACATGCACACATACACACCTATGTATTAATTATATAAGCTACTGTGTAGATAATTACATCGTACTTTACAGTTACCATGGTAACGATGAAGTACGGAGAATGTATTTCTGTACCAGTTTGTGACATCGCGGAAATCCTTATCTCTCAGTTCATCACGGACTGAGATTTATAACTTGTCTATCTACAAAGATAGGCAAGTACAAACAAACAAACAAATTGTTTAAAGTGTGATGCACTATTATTTATCGCTGAAGGTGACAACTGTCGTCGTTAAGCTGAGCCTGTATCCTCATACAAGTATTGACAAATCCCCACACTGGAATATTTGGCATATTTTATCCCCAATAAAAAGCAAAAAGTGTGGGGCATTGGAATTTCACCAAATACTTGTGGGACAAATTCAAACATACACTAGCATGTGCAGACCTCCGAAGTTATAGATGCCTGAGAGAGTAAAAATCAATTTTTTGTTCTTACAATTTTTGCCCCATCTGATTTTTCCACCTTGGTCTACCTCCAATTTTTGGGTACCTTAATTTTTTCCCAGGTTTAATTATTGTTTTAAGTAGATTTCATATAATTTACCTACTTTTGAGAGTGGCATGTCATAATTTTGAGAAAATTTCACCACAGTTTTTCAGATAATGGTCCCCACACCCCAAAAACACCCTACTTTCAAAAATTTATAAATATGGGATATAAGAAAAATTGTCAACAAACTGAAGGGCATATTTCTTTACAGATCAAAATGAAATTTGGCATGTGTGTACTTTGGCTCCATATCTCAATCAATTTTAGCCGAGTCAACACATTAATTTCAAAATGCTGATTGTTTAAATTTAAAATTTGTCAAAAATGATGACAGGTGTAATTCTTAAATTTTACGTGCACATACTTCAGATTTATATCTTGGTCAAATTCGAAGATGTGCCAAGTTAATTCGTTACTTTCTGAATTAGAGCTTTTTGAAATTTTCATACAACACCAACATTCATAAGCCTCCAACACCTCAGCCATGGCGCTGAGGTGAAATTTTATGGGAACACTTATGGTAGAAAATTTTCTGAATAATATTTTATTCTCAAAATTATTTCTCATAAAACCCCACATTTCCGAGTTAAACTGAAAAAATATAAAACATTCACGTATTTTTAGCCCCCTATGGAGATCATCCATAGGCTGTGGGTAATAGCTTTTTACCATGTACTTGGGGAAGAGTCTCAAACATTTTCCACCGATAAAATATTTGCTAGAAATTTTTTCACGGTCACAATGATTTTTCACTTATTTCTCCTGCGCTAACAATAAGAAACAAAAGAAGGCTTATTTAAAATTTTTAATATAGAGGATTAAAAAAAAAAATTTATTTAAAACAAGCAAAACAATGAAGGATGAATAGTTTCATTAAAAAAAATGGTGCGAGTTACACTGGGGCTTTACTCATGAAAGATAGATGTGTATACCTAATAATAGTGTGGTTATATGCGTGCACAATGTGTTGCACATGCACACAACCACATACACTCACGTCATGTAATGAACACAAATGAAAGTTACAATTTTAAAAGTTACAGTTAGCACGAATCTGATGATTGTAATTCCCATTTAGGCACTACCATAGACTGAGCACTAAGATATTTACACTTCAATAATTCATCAATGGGTGTGGATTATTATTTTATTATTATTATTGTTATTATTATTATTATTGTTATTATTATTATTATTATTATTATTATTATTATTATTATTATTATTATTATTACCTATTATTATTTAGAAAAATATTCTCTGCAAACATGTTACAGAAATCAAACATTTTCTTTTAATTTTTTGGTTTCATCTTCCTTTTTTCTCTTATAATTGTTCTGCGCCCTATTTTATTTAAGTTACTCTTCAGATACTTCGGTAACTTATCTCAATAAATTTGTTTATATCTCAATTTTCTTCAGTTAATAGAACACCAACTTTCATTTTCTTCAAAAAGAAAGGCAACAAAAAAATCACCATCAGTACCTACTTAATTCTTATCATGTAGCTACATGTAAATGCTTTTTGCCATGACAATGTTGTTCTTTCATCCTTCGACTGTAATTTACGTCTGTCGTTTTCTCTTTTGCCATTATTTTTGGGGACTCATAGTATTATTGTAGAACGTTTGCGTCGACTTCATCTCACGTACCTGAGTTTTTGGACAATTTTTCGGAACTGAAACGTGATAAGTAATCTGATTCGATATTGTTTCAACATAGTGTATGCCAAATGGACTCAACAAAGACGACTTTTTTCGTAGTTTCATTTTGCTCCATTTTATCAAACATCAACTGGCAAATAGCCAGATTCTTCGCTTTCATAAAGTACAAGTACCTATGTACCTAGACTACTTACAGAAAATATTACTCGAAACATAGGACAGTCTTCAAGTCGTGTTGAATTTGTCACTTTCTATTGCATTCTGCACAGTCAACAATATTGTTCACTGAAAGTTAACCGCTGATCTCAATGCACTCAAACTTTGCACCCATAACGATCGTAAATATAAGTATACATGCTAGATATTCATCCATAAAGAAAAAGTTAACTCCGCTTGTTATATGATTTCAATTTTAATTCTGATGTTTTTTTTAACTTGACAGATTTAGAGAAACAATGTTTACATTACTTCTATTTTCTCATGAAATTTCTGATTTTGTTGAGAAAATGCAGTCTTCGGTCATTTTGTTCGAACATATTAATATAGGCTTTACTTACTACGTAGAGTAGCCTATCTCTACATTCTGAATATATACAGGGTGTCCAAAAATCGTCTCCCAAGCCAAATGGGTCTTGTAGAACCCATCGGGAGAAGAAAAACATTCCTATTAACGTGAACTTTGAAATTGGTTGTTTCACGCAGGCTTTCATATGCGTGTGTTGAATAGGTTGCATATTCATTCATCTGAAGGCAAAATTTAAAAAAGACTACATATTGTACCAAGGTTGAGAGTTCGAATCTGGGTAGTAGAAAATTTTTTTTTTTTTCATAATTTAAATAGAAAATGAACATCAGACATGCTAAGATTTCAAAAAATTTCTTCAGATTTCAAATAAATTCAAACTTTGTAAGTATTAAAGATAGGGACCTGGTCAAAATAATCTTTTTTGAAGTATTCGAGACGCACTCATCAAAAATCAAATTAGAAGAATTTTTTGAACTTCCTCATTTAATTTGACTACGAAAATTTGGAAAATTTGAGAGCCTTGTATCTCTGATAGGGTAAGACTGCCGAAATCATGTCACTTTTCACTTTAGCAGCCAATAATTACAAAAATGATATTTTTAAAATCCACAATGATATACATATTTTCCAATTTTTATATCGTTACCTACTTCTATTATATTTTAATTCACACAAGCTTTACTTAAATATTGTCAAAATTATAGCTGATTTTATCAACAAACTCCAATAGTACAATTTAGGCAACTGTTTCCTAAATCGTATCTGTGATAATTTTTTCATTTTTATAGCTTGTTTTATTTTTATTTTTATTTTTTGCTGTTATTTTATTTTCATTTTTTACCATATTTTTAGGGATCTTTTTCTTAAATAAATTGCAATAGACTTGTCAAAATGTTTTGAAATATATAACAACAAAAAGTGGTACAATTTAGGAAACTTATTACCCTTATCAATCGTATAATTTAGGGAACAGTATTCACTTCTATTACAAAACTAGATATGATTTAGGAAACTCATCAGTAGTACAATTTAGGAAGCAGTGTTCACTCCTAATAAAACTTAAATTTTCCATCTTCAAACTATAATTTTGATCAAAATTTTCTGGAAGTATGATGAAAAAGATTTTAAATTCAACTAAATTAAAAATTTTGAAAGTTGAAACATTTTTTTTTAAGTCTAAGCTTATTAAAACAACATATGTAAATTATTTGTTCTTGAGTATGCTTTTTTTCTTAAGCTTGTAAAGAAGGGGAAAATGAATATATTGAGAAAATTTTTGGTTCCTGAATGGTTATTTGAATTTAGTTTCATTATTCACCACATGGATCAGTAATTCACTCACCCAATTTTTAAATTTCAGCATTGGTACGATTTAGGAAACAGTATGATTTTGGAAATCTCGTCCTAAACAAATTTATGTTAAAACCCATGTTAATAGAAACTTTTTGCTTTCCTCGATGAGTTCTACAAAACCTTTCTGGCTTGAGAGACAATTTTTGGACACCCGGTATTTATAAGCCTACTTACAACAAAAAGGCAAAAAACTATGTTTTACTGAAACATTAGTACCTATTAAGAAGTTCATTTCATTGGTAATATGAAGAATAATTATGTCAAGTGGTTTATGTATAAAAGTTAAATGGAGTAAGAGCAAGTTTTTCAATTACCAGTTAAGAAATTTCACTGTCAGCTCGCACTAAAATCCTATTTAACTCTTAGTGCGATCTGCCAGTTGAACTTACTAAGATCTTAACTGAAGACAGAAAAACCAGTTCTGAGTAATATAAAGTCAATAAGGAAAAGCAGCTAGTGAACAAAAGGTTTCTATAAATCGACTTTGAGATTTATAAAAATGCCGTCAACATGTTACATTGTAGTTGTCAGGAGAAAACTTCTCCATTATTTGCTTGAAATAAAAAAGAGGAAATTTTCACTTTTTGTTGCAAGGCAGAAGAAAAATTACAGAAGGTGTATGTCAAAATTTGATGATCTTAATTCTAATTAAAATTTAAGCAACGTCTGTCCTAGATCATTATTAGCACACTTGGAGGCAAATTAAAGTCTGACAAGGTATTTAAGGAAATATTTATATAAGCTGCCATTTATGAGGTTTTTATCAAAAAAAAAAGCCAGCTTACAAAGTTTTTAAATTTAGAACCATGTAAGTTATTACCTGAACTGAAATTTAGATTAAAAACCTCGTAAGTCTAAACAATTTTGAATAAAACAAAAGAGGGTGAAAGAAAACAAATTGTAATTTACGCTTCTCCAATTTCCCCCCACTTCTTCTACAATATAATGAAATTAATTATAACTTTGGGAAAATTTTTCTGATTTTTTTAATCAATTTTTTGTTTTTCCTGTAAAATTTGGTTTTTCAACTTAAAGGCTTTTTAATGAAAAGCGACGCGTATAACTTTAGTCAGCACGTTGTTTTTAACCA
Organism: Ericerus pela; assembly: GCA_011428145.1. NCBI lineage: Eukaryota > Metazoa > Arthropoda > Insecta > Hemiptera > Coccidae > Ericerus > Ericerus pela. The sequence goes on along the minus strand of WOFM01000185.1, from coordinate 91,511 downwards.
TTTAAAATCAATAAACCATCAACGAGAAATAAGAACAATGTATTTACACCGAAGACAGTAAAAATTCGTACTTAAATGAAAAAACTTTTATTGAGCGTCGTAGTTCGCTCATCGCGTAGTAATTCTGAGAATAGTTTTCACAAAACATATCAAATGGTAACCTTGTCTAAGTCGTATACATACAAAATATTGTCGATAATTTAAAACAAAATAATTATACTCTACATTAGCTATAGGAACTTACGGGGGGTGGGGGACCAAAAACAACTAAATGTTCTAAGACAATTACGATTAAAAAGACAAATACATTCAAAATACGATCTTAACTACATATATATATAGATAAATAAATTAATAAATTGAGGTAAAAATTAATAAAAATTCGGAAACCTCGATATGGTAACTCAGGCTTTGATTCGTCCAGTTCTCAGCGTACTTTTTGTGTTTTGTTGTTTTTTTTGTTTTTTTTTGTTTTTTTTTTCTTTTCATAATAAGTAACTTATGCTACCAGAGAACATTGGTAATTTTTTAATTTTATTATTTTCGTTGCATGAATATTGGCAGTGCTTTCGAAATGAAGAAGGTGACAATATTCGTATAGGTACTAAACATATAGCTTTCTTTTTCTCACTTTAGCTCGATGGTGCAAAACGAAAACCCATACAAAGGCAATGTCGATACAAACAAACTCGTAATGTGAAAATTTTAGGTTATATTCGGCGCTGACTTCTCTTCTGGATTTCGTTTAATTTTTTCGTTTTCTCTCGGCTGCACAATTTTCACAGCATTAGCGTGGTTGCTGAGCAAGGTAATATTATCGTTTTTTGATTGGCTCCAGTTCCACGGTGTGGACGAGTCACCGGAATTTGTTTTGGCATTTTCAGTCACATCGACGACCTACAGACAAGCAGCAAATAAAATGCAAAATGAGACCCGACTAAGATGAAATGGTTGGCGTGAATGAAATTTCACACCACTGATGATAGGTGCGAAGCCATTCCATGGGAGGCTCCAGGAGGGACCAAGAAGCCAAGCCCCCCCCCCCTCAATAAGAAAAATCATATGAAGTTAATAATTTATATCCTTTGTTTGGGTATATGTAGATATTAGGTATCGACGCAAGGGGTGCAATGCACCCTTGTGAATACATCTAGCACACTCTGAGAAAATTTCAAAACAACAATCTCCAGTCTTCCTTTTTCATACTACAAAACAATCCCCTTAGCGTGATCCATAGAGAATTAAAATAATTTGACGAATGTTACGTACTGTACATCCAACAGTAAGATTATTTCATTTCCAAAACAAAACAATACTGGGGTTACGCAGAGGGAAGCTATTTCGCTAAATTTGAATATTTTCTCTCTTAAATTGGTGCATTCATCTTGTAAAAGTGGAATAACGCCCCTTATTGTCGACTTGGTGTCGACAGGCCATTTGGGAAATAAAACAAATCTAAGCTGGTCGAATCATTATTAATAAGTTCTTCCAAAGGTAACTGTACTTTTAAAAATCAACTCTAAAACTTTTGTTTTTCAAAAACCGATTCCTTAGATATCAATTTTTGCATTGTTACAATTTTTGCTTCAAATAGTTTTTTGTTTATTGAACCAAATTTTTGACACCGAATCAGCACTTTCAAGGGAATAAATCATGTAATATAAGCTAGAGATGTGGAAAATTTCGATACCTGAAAACATTCGAAAATATCGATATTTGATTGAATTAATACCCAAACTACCCGATAAGTGATGATAATTTGCAGATCGATATTTTCCCTGTAATATCGATACATATGGATGTAAATAAATATTGATATTTCGCACCAATAATATAAACCTGCCTGTCCACTATTCAAAAGTGAAATCTGATTAATGCCTCGCTTTACCTATGGTTTTGCTGGACCAAATACAATTTGTCCGTAAGGGGAGGTGTCTGCCATTAAGAAGTGTATATTGAAGAAGATTTCACTTCAATAGTCTATTTTTTTAAATACCCAGTCGTCCTACCTTCCAGTGCTGGATTTACAACTTCTGGGCCCAGGGCCAAGGGCTGGTTAAGACCTCATATGATATTGAAAAAACTTTTAATGGCTAAGCACATATCACCCAAAAAAAAAAAAACAAATTATGAAGTCAGCAGAATAAATTTATTTTTTATTTTAACTTTACCTGGTATTTAAACAATTACCTAATCAATTAATAATTACACATTTAAGCAACGGCCATTCTATCAAAATTTTCCTATCGCTATTGGGACTTAGACCTTCCAGCTGGCCCTCTTCGCTCCCTTAAATTCAGCCCTGCTACCTTCTCACTCTACCCGCCTTAATGTAATACTTGAGCCACCCTCAAGCCATATACGTACTTGAAAGTCGAGTAAAGATGAATTATTCGAACTGTATAGACGTCCAGGAGATCCGTTTTGATAGCTGGACAGACGACCTTTATCGAAACGAAGTTGTTCGAAGAACGAATCTACAAGAGACGGTTGATGCTGAGAATGGCCGGTGCCATTTGGTGGACCTTGTCTGTGCACGTAGCTGATAGGCCAGTGCGGAGCATTCCTGTTGTGCGTATGATATGGGTAATAATAATCGCTGCATGGACGCCACTGTTGCCTGGATACGCTGCCCACGTAGCACCTGGAGTAGGAATCGGAGAAAGAAATTTTTTTTATCAAAAATAAACAAACTGTACCCCGATGATCGTGGATTAAAGTTGAAGTTCGAGTCAGATTACTGTTTTTCGAAAGTAGAAAGTCTAAAACCAAACATTGCAAGACAAAGTTTGAAATTTGAATTTGAAATTAAAAAACAAAAAAAGAACCAAGAGAAAAGCTGCGTAGGACTATGTAAGCTACCTTGATTCTCAAAAAAAAATAAATAAAAAAAGGAGTGCGAGGGTCGCCCCTCACAAATTTAATGTGTAAACATGCAACTAAAACATGATAAATATGTATCTAGCTTGTATGTGTGCATGCATGCAACGCACCACCAGCTTGCCACAGATGTCTGCTTGTGAGTGTGTGTATATGTGTTATGTGACAAACAGAATTCGAAACTGGACAGTGCGCCGTGCAGTTTTTTTATGCAATCTCAACTTTTTTGTATATAATATTTTTTTACACCCGGGAGGAAGCGGACTAGAGAGCAAGAATGTTTACACATTAAAAATATAAGCTGAATGTAAATGTAGAAAAAAATGAAATGAAATGAAACTAATAACGATTCAAGCTTCAAACAACTATATATTTACCCGTTTTTAGGCAGTAAGCATAAAGGTATTTCTTCGAAATTATCAAAGCCTAAAAATTTTACTGTTGCTTAGTTATGACTGAATCTCAAATTGTAGCTCAGAATCATAGCTTGCCAATTGGTACTGGTACATGTGCATTCTGTGTCATTTCTTTCATACGTTGCTTTTTTTTTTAAATTGTAATATGCAGGACATACTATTCCAACTCTCACCCCTTCCTCCAATACCTCAATGTCTGACTTACATAGTCTTCAATCAAAAGTTGGCGTTAGAACTTGATTCATATTCATCATAATAACATTTCAATTACAAAACAACTAAATTCTGGTCAACAATTGAATTGACTATGTAGACCTACTTTAATGGTACTGCCACAGTGGCCTATAACCAAGAATCCGAGTTAGAGTTTGAGAATTGGCTAGCAGCCATTTCCCCCAGTAGTCAACATAATTATTTCATTTTTTATTAGCTCAAAAACAAAGCTCTGTTTGAGTATGCAACCTGCATAATATGACTGAACTCATAATTTGCAGTATCGCGCTCAGGGCCGCAGAGAGGAGGTAGAAAAGAGAGATTTCCACAGGTTTGTACTTTCTAAAAGGAGAACAATCTCCAAAATTTTAAAACTGATTATTTTTTTAAATAGATATTTTAACCACAAGCCAATTTTCAAAAAAAAAAAAAAAAGGGCAGCTAAAAAAGAAAAAATTTGGATGTTTTTCTTTATCCCTAATATCGATGATATGTAGAAATGAAGAAATAATGAGAAAAATTTAGGCTATCCAGCATTATTTTTAAGTAAGTTTTCACAGAAAATCTACCTATTTTTGGTTAAGCAAGCTAAAATTTTTATTTAATAAAAACTAACTATAAGCAATATTTTTTTTGCTAAAAATATTATAAATTTCTTTACATTAATTTTATTAGAAAATTTAAAAAAATTTTCAATTACTGCTTTTTGCACAGCCAATAAAATTGACGGTGACTGGACTTTCGAGTTTGCTTGTTACCAGTGACGGTATTAGGCGACAAGAAGGCACTCATTCCCCGGTGATTGAGTTTTTAGAGTGAAAAAATTACAAATGGAATTTAATATTCAGACTATTTATACAGTAATTACACTGTGGGCTAGGGCCTTATGTATCCACAAGTCACTGAAAACTCCCCCATCTACCGAAAAAATAAAAACAATCCACTATACATGAATCTCCCAGAATCTAGAAAACACCAAAAAAATTTTTTGCTCACTCTGCAAACGAAGTAATTGTTTTGTCACTATATAAAACACCCTTTAGAGGTACATCCAAAGTATAACCCTGTTGCAGTTAAGGGCGGTGTAACGCCAAAAAATAGGTGTTGGTTCTGAATTTGTTTCCTATTTTTGACGTTGACACTTTACGAAATATTTATTTGAGGAAGACCACAAATAAATATTTATAATTAAATAAAATAGACTTTATAATATTTAAACTTGAATGTCCTAGGTATCCACTCACTATGATGGACCTTAACTTTGTTGAGAGATTTAGACTTCAATTAATTTTCAACGTAAATCTTTTTATAAAATATAATATTTTTCATTTACAACACAGTAATAGTTAAAATGAACAAGTTAAAATAATGAATTGAACAAAAATGTAGAATTGAACATTTTGTTCTTCAGAGTAAGAGTTTTTATAATTTAATTTTTACATAGTAAAAAGAAGAAATGGTAAGAAATAGTGGGATTAGTTTATTATGATTGGTTGTTACCAAAAAGAAGGAGAATTGACGTTTTCCAGTATTAGGCAGATATTTCAATTAAAGTACACGTGTGTGACATTAACTGAGGTCAACCACAATTGTTTTTTTTTGTATGAAAGAGAATTTTCATTGAATTCAGACGATACCATTTCCTGTTAGGTTTGTATTAAGAAGAAGAGTCATAAAAGTGTGAGAAATTAGAAAATAAAACGAATTATTTCGTTTGTGTAAAAATATAGGCGGACATTTAGAAAATGTTCGTCTATATTCGTTACAGGCGGCATATTAACTAGTTCACATGTGGCAAATTCCTAGTTATATCAAGCTGCTTGTTAACCCCCCTAGTTGGTTTCTACTCTGATAAATCTTGCTCTGCCTCTCCTGGAAAATTTTCTAGCTACACCCCTGGTCTACAGATAGGAATGAACAATCAGTAGTAGCCAATAATTACCAAGGGTAGTTATATCCTTCCGAGTAACCACAATGATGATCTGGCCGGCAACAATAATCCCAGTCACCATCGTCGACTGGACACGACCATATTCCAGCATCGGATCTGTGTGAACAGTGAGTACCCCATTTACATCGACGTCCAGATACAGTGTACGTACTCCAAACACCATCTGTTACACGAAATGGAAACGTAAGGCATTAATGCTGTAGAACAACTCAAGTTGGCTAACTTTCAATGTAGCCTAATTAACCTGTTGGAGGCGTAACAAATGGTGTATAACATTTTGGATTTGTGAAATCCCACGAGAACAACCAATAGCTGTCGTCTCTGGTGAAATCGTATCCCGGTTTCAAGTCTCTCAGCTCTATGTCACTGAGTTCGCAGTGGCCTGACCTGAAACATAGAGAACATCAAATGAAATCTGTACTTGATATACTACAATAAGTACCTATAGCAACGCTGTTCAACTTTGAACTTACCAATAGCTGATTGTGGAACATCTGAACTTCGAACTATCTCGGGCTCGGCTGCATTCCGCCTTACATTCGTGTTCGTTAACGACCACTGCTGAATTAACAACAGCCGCAGCTTTCAATCTGGCTGGAGTTCCATAGGCGACATAACAAACTAAAAACATTAGAAAACAACTGAATGAAGGTAGTATTTGAAGATATACCTACTGTGTACGTTAGTTCTTTTCACTACGGCAAAAAGTTCTGCACCTCAAGTTTTAGGCTCTTGACGAAGTTCCAAGCAGAGTGAAACGAAATTGTCCAATCTGAAGTTAAGGTTTCAAAACAGCCCTTTCAGAGAATCAGTTTTTCACACTTTTCAGCCTCTTAACAAAAATGCTACATATAATTTTCGCACTTCATTTGATGACAAACAGAGCTATATTAATTAAATGCCACTTATTTGGGTTGTTTAAATTTTCTCATCTAAATGTTCTGTTACAGTTCTGTGTGAGTTCTACAAAGAGACAAAAACTCAAAAAATTGACATCTACAAAAAGAACAATTAAAACGACCTTATTGACGAACAGGACTCCTGTGATCCCTCTAAGCCAGCGAGGAAGCGCCCTCTCTTTAGAAATGTCGACCCACCACTGCCCTCTGCCCTCCTTACCAAAAAAAATTGCTTAGGTGTATTTTGTTTTCTAGAATATTCATACGTACGCTATAGCTGTTTTATACATCTTCATACTGAAAAAAAAAAAAAAAAAAAAAAATCCCTCCCTAAGTGAGGAAGTGTTCTCAACAAAGTGGCCCCACAGAACACCTATTGACGAAAAGGGCATGTGATATGGATATTATATCTTTAGAAGAGAAATTTTCGTCAGAACTTACTCCCCAATTCATGTCAGAAATTTTCACATTTATTGAAAACCAATTTTTTTTAGTTCTACCTTAACGAGTAAAACTGCTTTTTTAGAAAATTTAGTTCGGCACATTTAGAACATATTTCCAAGAGTTCCACACTTTTTTCTATATCAAACAAGACTCCTATCTAATTAGTCGATTCATAAAACTTTAATTAGGTAGGTAACACGAGTTTGTGCCGCAGTTTCAGAAAATAAATGGGAGTTAATCTTAGAGCCACAGTTGTTGGGATACACTAATCATTTTCCTTCATACCTGTGAACTCATTAATCACATATAATAAATCGTACTTTATTTATTTTATCTCATGGCTACGCTGTAGTTCCACCTAACAAATATTAAACTATCACTCGGTTGATCTCATACTTGCTCGTCTATATTCTTGAACTTCATCTCATCCGATGATTATTGAATCATAATTTGTCGAACAGTTTATCTTAAATACATTACATTTCTTCGAACTGAAGGAATAAAAACATCTATTTCTTCCATCTCTGTGATAACTCTGCCTTCTTGACCTCAATAACAATACATATGATTTTAGTAACACTGGTTTTGACGCTGGAAAAACCTTCTTTGCAATTCTATGAGAGCAAATGTATGTTTTTCTGTTCCTAAAAAAATTTAATGGTCAGTGGCCATTGGCTAAAATCTGGTTCTATGGTTTTCCTTATATTTGTAGTAGGAATTTGAACGTTTATAATTTTAATTCATATTAAATCTACATCTCCTCAGGTGTACACTAGTGCAGCAACAACAATAAGATTATTCCAATCTAATAAACTTCAGTGGACTTCCACCAAACAGAACCAACCAAAAAAAAAAAAACACATTTTCTGAATGTGAGCCAATCAAACTCAGCTATGAAGTAGTGTACCTACTCAAAGGAACCACGTGGCACTCTTAAAACAGTAGGTAGGTATGTTCAAAAAGTACTCAGAAAAAGTGTATTTAACAATCTGTTTAAAGGGATTGAGAATTGGAAACAGAATTTTTTTAAGAAGTACAGCATATACTTTTGCTATATGGATACCAAAATAAATGGAACACCGAAATTCTTAAATGAAAACCAAATTGGAAACAATTTGCCAATTTGTTTTAAAACCAATAATGGAAATGTAAAAGAAAACCAAATGATGAATCATTTCTATTTTCATTTCTCACCTAATTAATTTTTGATCTGAGAGAAAAAATTTGGAAAAAATATCGAAAAAATATCAATGTACCAATATTTGAACAGGATTTGGAAAATTTTAAATAATGAAAAAAAATTTTTAAATGTTAATGGAAATGGAACTGAAAACAGAAACTGAATAAAAAATTTTTGTAAAATTAGGAAATGTAATGGAAATGAAAACCAAAATGATGGAAATGGAAATAAAAAATTACTAAAATTGTGGTAAATTTCAGAAGCTCAACTAATGGAACAAAATGAAAAAAGGTAAAGTATCTCAATCCCTGCTTTTTAGCTTTTTAATGAATATTATTGCCTCTTTTTATACTCTGTCCACATTAAAAAATGCATGACTTCAGAATCACCTACAGATGTGGTGGTTATTTGGGGCAAGAGGAAAAAGTATCATGAACATCGTTATTCAATGATAAGCATCATTTTGTGAAGTAAACAAACATCGTTTTTCAAGTAGACAAATGTGAATATGGATTATGATATCACGCACTTCTTAACATGAACACAGAGTATAGGTCCACCGTATAACCTACAAGTATAAAGAAAAGCTGAAGCCACCTACAGACATATTTTCATCCAATTCATGAAAACACTAGCCAAGACTGAACCACAAAAGAAAGTTTAAATGGTACTCATACTGTTTGGCACACACCTATCCTCTATAATCTATGGTATTTAATAATTTTTTGCTGCCCACCCTCCTACTTTTCATCTCTGTGAAGAGAGATAAATGCAACATTCAAAAGAAAACAATCTTGGAGCCTGTACCAAATGAAATTTCCACTATGAAATTGTATACCTACACCAATCTACCATAGAATGTTTAAACTACCTACATTATATTTTCTTACTTCGATCAAGTTTACGCGTATGATGAGACATATCCATTCCTCCTCCTCCACCTCGTCCTTTTCCTCCTCCTCGTCCTCCGCCACCTCCAGACCAAGATGGCCTACTAGGAGGTCGTTCACTGGGAGGTATTGTAGGGGATGCAGGCAAAATTGGTCGCTGTGGACGAAACTTGGGTCCAGTTGGATAAGGCGGCTCTGGAGGCAAATATGGTTTGCCCACAGTTGGCTTGTAGATCGGATGTTCGGGCGTGTATGGAGTCATAGCTGTGGTTGGTCGATGTCCTACACCATATGGATTGTAGGCATAAACAGTGGTGGTGACGGTGAAGACAGTTGGTTTAACGGGTGGTGATAGCGTAGGTTTGTGCGGAGACCAGTCTTTTCGGTTTGCCGGGGTGAAATTTGGATACGAAACTGGTGTCATGGAATATGGCCACCGGTCCACTTCACATCCATGTCCATAACTACCTCGGTGATACAGTTCGCAGTTTGAATCCTCGATGAAGTGGCGACGAGGATCCATTTCAGGTACTGGATAATCAGTTAGTAGACAGTTGTAATCGTTAGTGGCTTCCCCATACCTATTGAAATGTAAACTCGAATCAAAAATAGCAGATAGAAAATAGAAGTAGTAGCAATCAAGGCATAAACGAAAGAGGAGGGCAACTTTTTATGAAGTCTAAAATGGATCAAAGAAGACTTATACAAATGAATTATTAATTTTACCCTCAAAAATATAAAACCAAATAGACTATAGAATAGCACTTTGAAGAAATGCAATGTACAGCTTGAACTTTTCACATTACAACTCTCTTGTAAAATCCTTACTTTCAACAGAGAAACAAAAAAAAAAACTATGAAAATTTTCCACCTGAAATCGATGAGGATTTTTGTTTGTTTTGTTTTCAGGACATAAATATAGTTGGAAAAGTGTTGCCACATGTATCTAACATAATACATACATCTTTCTGTATTATCTTCAGATAGTTCTGCTGCAAAAATCTACCAAACAAAACAAAACCCGAGAGTAGGGTTAGAAAATATAACCATCCTCTCCCTTGGGCATCATTTAACATTTTTTCATTTGAGAATTAATTATTCTCTGCATTAAATAGATTTGTGGATACGGTATGTGTACTTCGTCTACTTGAGAGTTAATATGAGCAATACAGGAAAACCATTTTGTACAAAAAATTGAAAAAAAAATCTCTTTAAACTGGTAACACTGTCTAAAGACAAGCAGAAATAACCAGCTGCCAAATACAGATTTTAATAATCCACCAAGTCCCAGAAACCACTCTTTTTTTTTCTGCTAAAAGTAACTATCACATAATTCATGTAATTCTTTATGGATTTGGTTAAATTAAATAACTTTTTTAAAAACTTAATTTATTAAACCCAACTGAAATGTTGTTTTTGCTATCCTGAACAATTTGAATTTAAATTCTACCAAGAATCCGACTTATTTATATTCCTATACAAGAGCTATTTCTAACAGCTTCACTCGTGTACGTTCTATTAGTATTGTTTTAACATTTTTTTTGTAGACCCAGAAGAGCCTGCTAAAAAAAAATAGAGTGAGAGAGAATCATATCCAACTCAGCAACCATAAGACATCAATATGATGAGAAAAGAAGAGGAAGAGTTTTTTTTTTCAATTCTCCTTTATTACTTTTTATTCATTTCAGGAAATTTTTTTTTCATTTTCTATTTTCCCAGATTATAAAAATTGGTAACTTGGCTCCCAGGGGAGCTATGGACTTCCTTGATGGCTATAAACCTTCCTTGGAATAAAACAATTTTTTCTGGAAAACCTCATAAAAATCCATTCAGCGGTTGTGGAGTGACAGTGTTTCCAACAGTTTTTAGCTAGTTGTATTTTATAATATGGAGAGATAGAAATAGAAATATTATAGGTAGGTACATAAGTGAGCCAGTTTCTTGTTACCATGGCACTGATCACAATTTTTGTCTAATATTCACAAAATTTAAAACAAAGATTAATACTAAGCCAAGGACCTGACAGAGTGATTTTGATGCAGATCAGCCAAACAGGCATTTCTGCCAGTACCTAACCACTATTTTCATTTTTATTTTGGCTAAAAAATTGTTAATTTTGGATCAGTATCAACGAAAGTCTGAATAAATATTAATTTTAATCTATTAACTATAACTTCTCTATCAGTTTTGGAGCGAATTGGCCAAATGGTATTTACTTGTAGCTATTTTGGACATAAAATTATTGATTTTGAGCCAATAACTAAGAAAACTATAAAAAATAACTTCAATTTGTTACAACATGCCAGCAATTCTGATGAGGATTAGCCCCAGGATACTTCCAAAAAATTAATTTTTATTTCAATTTGGAAAGAGATAATTATTTTTAACCGTGTGCTTTCAGGTCAAAAATTACAAAATTTAATACAATAATCAATAAATTATGTGGAACACCTTGTCATGAGAAGTACTCACCCATAGAAGGTAATCAACAGCTTTGCATGTTCTGCCACATCATACAAGAATGTATGGGAGAGCCAAATCTAAGGAGAACACTGGCGATCTTGTAACCAGTTTTGTGAGTTTATGTAGTGGATTTGGTACACACAGAGACACACATATGTACATATACAAACAGTATTATGTCATAACATTACGTCATTTCCTGTCTCCATAAGATGATAAGAAACAACGCAGCGTGTTTGGAACCAGGCTGTGACATCACTGAGATCTTTATCAGGTAATTTGTTATGGTCCATATAATGTATCTTACTTGTAGATATGTACAGGTAAGAACATATAAATATGTAATTGTTTAACATCTTAGAGAGGAATATAAGCCAGCCTTTTGGCAGCGACTGTTGTAGAGGAGTATGAGCCCCTGTACCTCATACAAGTATTGTCCCCACAAATTATAATCCATTAATAAATTTTTAGTGACTAATTTTATACTTTTTGAAAACCTACTTTTTCTAACAGAGCTGCTGCTGCGTTAGAAGTTTTTTTTTCTTCAAGTTTCAAAAATAATATTTTAATTATTAGGTACCTAACATACCTACGCATGAATGGTAATTATTTATTAATTTTAACCTCTTACATTCGTACACCTGTACCTGTTATTCATCATCCAAGTAAAGAGCAAAATCTTTGAAAAGGAAGTAAAAGCTTTCTTATAACCAAGAATATCTACGATATCAATTCGGCGTATATTGACTCACCTAAAACTAAATGCTCTGCATGTGAAATGACGTATGTGAAGGCATATTAATTCGCAGTCGATCAGAGAGTCTGTATTTATCGAAAATCGAATCATAGTCGGATCCAAACGAAGACCAGTTCGTATTCGTTCAAAGCAATCTGCAGAAAGAGAAGAATTTGCATTCAGATTCTAGCTGTCCGAAGTAAAAACAACCAATGATGAAATTAGAACATATTTTTATTATTCTCAGTAACAAACCTGTGTCCCATGTTTTTGTTGGTTGACAACTAGGTCTGCTGAATTCATTTCGCACGTACACATCGTAATCTCGATCAGGAACTAAATCAAAATAAAAATCCAACTGTCGTATTGTTTTTTCACCTAACATACAGTTATCAGTGGTTGGAACAGAACTGTACCTTTATATTGAAAATCGTGTAACAAAACATAAAAAAGCAAGTAACATATATTATGAACAAAAAACCAAGAAATAAAACAGAAATGTGCGTAAGTCCCAAAAATATAGTCTATAACTGCAATAAAAGGGATTCTCAAATTTACACTGAAACCTTTGCAGGTCCTATATTGATTTAATGAAAAAACCATCGAGTTCAATAGAAAGGCTCAAAAGGTGAGGAATACAACTATAGGTAACAAAAATCATTTTTAGAGAAAATATGGCGAAACCTTTGACTATATAATACTGGACGAGTAAAGCTCCATAAGACCAACGTACTTTTTAATGCCAAAACATGCCGGTGAAAAAGTAGGCAACCCTAGCGTACTTTCTGCATATTTTCCACATTTTGCTTGAGTTCACCAAATTAGAATACATCTCATAAAAACATCCCTTAAATTCACAAGGATAGCGTACATAAACACAAAGCAAACTACGTCAAAAGGTACACTCTGGTTGCCTATTTAGCACCGGCATGCTTGACCAGAAATCAAATTTCTTTGTTGATCCGGTACCATCCTGAAAGTGTGAAACACATTTCTTATGGAAACAAATGGTCGGTTTTTATGATTCAAAATTACTCTAGATACCCTCAAACTGTTTAGTACAGGCATGCTCAACCTGCTGCTCGCAAAACCTTGTAATCTTGTAATCTGGCCAGTGAAGAAATTTGAAAAAAAAAAAATATTGAAAAAATGCTAGTCAGAATAAAATTTTATGAAAAAAAATATTCAACTACTCATATACATATACATACCGGGTGATTCAGTTTAACACGCACCATAGGAAAATCCCCTATGGTAGGTATTAAAATGACTCAAATGGGTAAAATGATACAGGTGAGGTGAAAATAAATGCGACATTTGGCTTCTAAATTTGTGATTAAATAAAGGGATAGAATTAATTAATTACGATTTTTTAAGATTATTTCAATATTTAAAATTCTTGTTAAAAATAGTTAAATTTTAATAAAAATGTAAATTTTATTTAAAAAAAAAAAAAAAAATGTTTATTTCCGTTATTTTCTCGATTGTGCATTTATTTTCACCTCATCCGTATCATTTAACCTGTGTGAGTCATTTTAACACACACCATAGGGAATTTTCCTATGGTGCGTGTTAAACTGGATCACCCGGTATATTGACTATTGAATGGAGTATAATTAATATTAATCAATGTGATACTTGTTTTTGGACATTGTTAGCAAGTTTGGAGATATTAGGAGTAAAACTCGTCACATGAATAATTCATAATTTTAAATTCATGAAAATTTTTAATATGCCCCATGAGGTGAAAAAGGTTAAGCATACCTGGTTTAATGGAACTTCGAAAGCTCTAGAAATTCTTATATGTACCTTAGCTCATGAAATTCTTCGTTTAAAACAGCGAGTGAATACGAGTCACAAAGTAAAAGTTTAAATATGTTTAAAGGACTAAAACTTTCGCTTCAATAGTTAGCAGAATTAGTCAAAATCAAAAACAGCTTATGCTGCATCACTTTCAGTAGGTATAGGTATAGATTAATGCAGCCTGTATGAAACTATCCACGTGCTGAATGGCACCGCGAGTAAACGTCGCTTTAATATTTTTGTAATTAGAGCTATGACCAGTAAGTTGAAACCACACCAACTTTCATCCAATTTCTCAAAATGCAAGTAAGTAGATATAATTATGTGGAATATGATACCAATTTAGGTCTTCATCCTCATTCTGAATAATTGGTTTTGATAATTTCAACACATTTAATGAAATCAACTGCATCACTACATAAGCTGTTTATTTCATACGGCCAACGATAAGCTACTGCAGGAAAATTCTAGATTCTCCACAAGTTCTGTCAAAACTGAGAACTTAGTTTAACCACGAGTTTTTAATTCGAGGTAAGTTCTACGAAGTGACAAAAACTCAAACAATTGATTTCACCAAATATAACGCTGAAGAGAACTATTTGATAAGAATGATATAATGAGACACAGTAAGCATATGATGCAGAGCCGATTATTCGTGTTAAAGAGAACTTTTCATTAGTATCAAGACGTTGAATCAACTTAGGAAAGTCAACATTTTCTGAGCGAAAAAGTTTTTTTCTTGTTCTATCTAGCCTATTGGAAAATTAAACACCCTCTTCAAGTCTTTGGAGAACTAGTTGGGTAGTTTTCCCTGTCAGTAAAAAGTGGTAAAAGATGCGTATTTTTTCAAAATAAAATACACTTTACTATTATTGTCAATGAAACCAAATCATTCATAAAGAATAGGCTTGGTACCAAATCTGATTTATGACAAAAAATACCAAAAATTTGTTGACTGATTTCTTACAACACCATGTAAATAATTATGATTTTCTAAAAATCAAACAAATGTTATGAAAAATTCATTTTATTCAGTATAGTAGCCAGTAGGTAACATTGTTAGGCCTGCACAAATAATAAATTATAACTACCTAAGTATTTGAAAATAAATAATCCATGCAAATTAGGACTTAAAAAGGAGATAATTGTAAGAAATCTGGATTTTGGTATATTCGTCAGCTTTACCAACTTTAACAATCGGCTAAAAGTCCCAAGGCGAAGAATTTATGCTTCCCTCAGAGAGGTTAAAATAGTGAAGCAAAGCCGTTTTTCAAGTAAATGTTAGGTACTTAGACCCATATTCACAAACGTCACTTTAACCTCATTTCACTTAAATTTCACTTTAAAAAAGTTTTTCGCACAATTTCGCACTTAAAAATGTGGGAACATTGTATATCTTTTATGAGAGTTCCAATGTGAAAATAAAATGTTACTACACTCTTAAATACAAAATTGTGCCAAAAGTCGTTTTTAAGTAAAGTTTAAGTGGAGGGAGGCTGAAGTGATGTTTGTGAATATGGGCCTTAATTTTCATTTGAGCAAAAAATTGTACAAAAAAATTGAAAGACTAAAGAATTAAATAGAAAAATATTTTATCATTTTTTTGGTCAGGCGCATAGTTTTTGCATAAATCACCATTGAAAATACCTACAGGCCGACATATGAAGTTAAATTCTCCTCCTTACCGCATTTCTGCACCACTTCCCCAACTGATATAGACTACGACTAAACAGAGTGACCAAAAATTATCTCCGAAGCCAAATGTGTCTTGTGGAACTCTTCAACGGAAAAAAAAGTTCCTACTAACATGGGCTTTGAAATTGATTGTTTCAGACAAGGCTCTTAAATTTTCTAAATTTTCATAAGCAAATCAAATGAGGAAGTACAAAAAAATCTTCAAATTTGATTTTCGATGAGTGCATCTTATCGTACTCATCTAATATATTAAAAAACATTCTTTTGATCAGGTGCCTATTTTCAATACTCTACAAAGTTGAATTTATCTGAAATTGGAAGAAAGTTTTTGAAATTTTGGCATATATAAAGTTCATTTTTTTTTAAATTCTTTAAAAAAAAAAAAATTCCTCTGCCTGGATTCGAATCAACAACCTTTATATGATGGGTACTGCCATCTGTTGTAAATTTTGCCTTCAAACGAATGAATATGCAACCTATTCGACATACGCATATAAAAGCCTGTATCTCGGAAACAAAAATGCTAAAAAAAGATACGACTGAATCTCATGTTAATAAGAATTTTTTGCTTTTCATGATGAATTCTACAAGACCCATTTGGCTTGGGAGACAATTTTTCGACTATAGTCTGAATATTATTCAAAATCTAATAAAAAATCAGTTGGAGAAGTAATGCTGAAATCCGATAAGTGGAAGAATTTCACTTCACATATCGGTCTATACACTATGAATAAAATTACTGGCAGTGAACTCTATACTCATATAATGTATTTAGTATAGTATACCTATGCATTACACTGCATATGTTAACTGTGTTAAATAGGCATAAACAGAGAAATAGGTATTTTCAATAATGATTCATGCAAAAAATACGCACCTGACAAAAAAAAAACTCTGAAATATTTTTTA
Source organism: Ericerus pela (assembly GCA_011428145.1). Taxonomy (NCBI): domain Eukaryota; kingdom Metazoa; phylum Arthropoda; class Insecta; order Hemiptera; family Coccidae; genus Ericerus; species Ericerus pela. The sequence continues at coordinate 75,032 of WOFM01000185.1, read as the reverse complement.
TAGATTCTTTAGTTTTCTTTAAATTTTGCTGGATCAGTTTTTCACTCAAATGAGAATTAAGTGATATAAACGTGAGAAACGGCTTTTCGCCGTTATTTCAATTCCCCAGAGAAGAAGCCGAGGTCCTTCACATTGATACTTTCAGGTGGGTTGTTGAGGATAGTAAAGATGACGTATGTACGAAAAATCAGATTTTTTCCAATTATTTCCTTTTTGAGGCATATTTCCAGCAAATTTGCCTGGAACAAAAGTATTCGATTTAGGTTAAAAGTGACCTATTTGGAATTCGATGTGCGGAAGACTTGTAGGTATTTCATATATTTAATTCTTCATCCTACAAATAACAACATGGTCATTGCTGAAAACACAATTTCGTAGATTGCAAAGGGTTAAAACTAGTAATTTCGACTAAGTAGGTACATTGATATTATAAGTAAGTATATAATTCTTGCCATGTGTGCAAAGATAAGATCCTTCTGTCCACCAAATAGCTGATTATTACCCAGTTTGCTTGCAAATAGGGTATTAAAATTGACCTCACAAAAGAGTTAGGAGTGGAGATGATGAAAATTATCTGTTTCATGAAAAAAGAAAACGATTGGCACCATTTTCTCATTTTGACCTAATTTTTTTAATTTATATACGTATGTATCGCTCAAAATTTTGGGTTCATGGTTTTGAGAAAACTACCAGGTGAATATAACTGAAATTTTCAAAAGAGATAGTTCTTATACTGGAGCACGTCTGAAAGAAGTTTTCTTCCTATCGGTTGACTTATTTCTGAGAAAAATGAAAAAAAAAAAATTTCTGGAAAAGTATTTTTCCGGGATTCTGAGAAAATGACTGAAGCGATCGGGTTGAAATTTTCACGAATGACTAATGGTGCAAGTCTCTTAGAAGTTTGGCGCCTATTATTTCAGTAGCTTTCGAGAAAACTGGAGAAACAAAATTGCTGGAAAAAATTTTGAGTTCACGGTTTTAGGGAAACTACCGGATGAATAGGGCTGCAATTTATATGAAAGATATTTTCATATTGGAGCAGGTCTGAAAGCAGGTCTGTTGGTCAATTAGTTTTTGATAAAACTGAAAAACAAAAAATTCTGGAAAAGTCGTTTTTCCTTGATTATGAGAAAATGATAAAAGGGATCATGCTTAAATTTTCGCGATAGATTTTCTTTATGATGGTACATGTCTCTTAGAAGTTTGGCGCTTATTATTAGTTCAGTAGTTTTCGAGAAAACTGGAGAAGAAAAATTGCTGAAAAAAACGTTGTATTCACGTTTTTGGGAAAACTATCAAGCAGATAGGGCTGAAAGTTTTACAAAAGATGGTTATTGTATGGGAGCAGATCTGAAAGAACTTTGGTGCTCATTGGTGCAGTGGTTCTCGAGAAAACTGGGAACAAAAAATCTCTAGAAACCCAGTTTTTAGAGATAAAACATCTAGATCGATATTTTTGCTAAAGATATGGATAATTGTTAATAGTTTTTTGTAATTTCTTAACCTGAAACTAACAATGAAATATCGATATAGATAACTATCGATATAAATAACGATCACTATCGATATTTATATCGATCACTATCGATACAAATATCGATCAAACTGGGTTTTCTAACGAATCATTGCTGCGCTAGAGTCAGGGGCCCAGCAAGGGGGTGTAGGGGGGTAATTTTGTTGTAAATTTGTTGTAAAATTTGACCTGATGTTGTAAAAATTGACTGTTGTAAAAATTATTAAATTAAAAGTAAAAGGATATAAAACTTTATTTGAGAAAAATAATTATGTGTGAGAATACAGAATACTGATGTTCACTGAACCCAGGCCCTAAAAACAAATTATCTATGATGACAAAATCCAACAAATCAAAATCCACCGCACATTTTCACATTATCTAGACATAAGAAATTTTTTAATCTCTGCTCACTAAATTCTCTCATCATTGCTGCTTTAATGAAGAAAAAATGTAGGTAGCTTCAAAACTTCCATATCTATGTTCAATATGCATTTCCTCCTCCTCTACTTCTTCATTGTCATCATCCACACAGGTATCCTTGAAATAACAATTTTACTTGAAGTACCAGTAAATTTATTATGATGATATTAATAATTCATCTTCTTCTATCCCAAATAATATTACCTCTTGTTTTCCCTTCTTCCTTCTATTAATGTTTCCATGGTAAATAGGTAAAGATTGTTTTAATTCCTTCTATCAATATTAATATAATCTAAAAATCTCTATCTAGCCACCAAAAAGAAGAACTTAATAAGTAACATTTATACTAATTGACCTCTCAGTGGCGATTAATACACTATTGTTCTTCATTTTTTCATTGGATCAATTCTTTAACCACTTGAAGGCTAAGAGAGGTAAATTTTGAATTTATTTATGTTTTTGTGTAATACATCAATGAGTAGGTATGTTTTTTGAAGTGCTGATTTCAAATTTGATATTTGTTCTTCTATTTGACCCACTGTTCGACCTCCAGGGGCCAATTTTGAGTTTATAAACTTTATTATGTGATACATCATTATGTATTTTTTGGAGGTTACTGATTTCAAATTTTACATTCATTTTTTCATTCAACTTATTCTTCAACCCAAAAGGATTGTAAAATTGGGAAAAATTTTTAATTCACATTTGATTTTATTTTAGGTATTATAGGAGTAGTTCCTTAGGGTGCTCATTTCAAATTTGATGTTGTGACTTCAAAATTAGCTAAAGTTTGATTTCTCATATTTTATTATGTGATACATAAACCAGTATTTTTTTTAGGGTACTACTTTAAAATTTGACTCTTTTTGTTTACATTTGAAAAGGAGAGGTTTTGTAGATTGTTTACATAATTATATGTGGCAATGTCTTTAAATCTTTTTAAAAACACTAATATAAACTGTTTCTTATTCTCAAATATCAGTTTTCAAGATATAAAAAAATTCAGGGGAAGGGGGAATATGAAAAGAAAAGAAAAAAGAGAGCATCAGTATGCTGAATTACGTTTAATGTAATAACATTTTCATTTGTTTCTATTATCAAATTTTCATAACTAAAAAAATTAATTGATATATCTTGCCACAAATTATCAAAATTGTTTTCTTACCATGGAATTTCCTTTTCTGCCCGATTGATTTTGGTAATATTATCGATACGTCGAGATTAAATACAAAACACAGGGAAAATATTTCAATATGTTATCGATAATTTTGGAAAAAACATTGCAAAGAAGGAAGGAAAAATGACAATCGAATGTAAAATGTAACCTGGGTACCGAAAATAAATGTTATCACGTTAAAAAATTGTTAATGATAAAAATTTATCACAGGCTAAATTATATTTATAAACCAATTAATTATAGAATTATCCATAATTGCAACTTTCTTGACTGTACAACGAGTAATTATTTATAAAGAAGTTACCTTAGGTATATGTGTGTTTGTGTCTTTCTCTGTGTACATGTGTATAAATTCATTCAGGTTTTCCTTATTTGAATATTACACAATTTTAATAAACTTTTTTTTTGCTTGTTTGAAAATTTAGCACTTTATTACAAATTTCTCAATATTTGACAAAAATATCATAAATTTTGAAAAAAAATTTGTAAAAATTAGGCCACTACAACCCCTCAAGTGATACTGCTTCGCTGGGCGCCTGGCTAGAGTTTTTGTTTTTCTTGGGACTTACACAAACTACAGGTACTATGTACCTACTTAATCACTTAATGGGCTTATTGACTACCACGTACCTGTAACTCAATATGTTGCACATGAATTTACGTTCGTTGGCGCAGACAAATTCGCAGTCGTACAACGATGGTGCGTTTAATGTCATCACAGTCACTTGTCTATGCAATCGATAACCAGTTCGGGCACGCACAAAACATTCTATACGAAAAATATAATTTTTGTTTTTGTTTTTTTCTTCTTCTTTTTTTTTTTTCTTTTCATAAATTCACAAGTAAAAAGAAAATAATTCAGAACAAAAATATAAAATTGTAGGCAGTAAACGTGAATGTGATTTAAAAGATACCGTAAGTCCAAATATGCTAAAAAAATTCCAACTCAAACCACGTATCATTATAACGACATGAGTGTGCTGAACAAGAATACTTGCCCTTTTCAAGTTTTCATTTTTCAGGTTGTGTGGTCCAAATCGAAATTTTTCTGGTGACAAGCAAATGTGCAGATGTACAGACATTATTTGGTAGAAACTTGTCACTCCTCCCTCCCCCCCCCCTTCCGCAATAAAGAAAATATTAGTGACAAGAGAAGCAAATAGATTCGAATGCACATTTTGCATCGGAAAATTGTCAAGCCTTCATCCAATCCAAAGATCTTTGCTGGTGGATAAGTAAACATTTTTTCGCGACTCTTAACGTTTACACCAAAAAGAGGTTATTATATGTATTGAATCGATTTTGGTTAGCAAAGTGAGAGATTTCCAAATCTCGATTTGGAACAGTCAAAAATGATTTTCATTTCTCCAACAGTGTAGGAAGAACGGTTTTTTCTTAATGGGATTTAGGTTTATTTTTTCATGGCGTCGTTTGCATGCACGCAAGTGGGACAATGTCAGTATGAAAAAGGGAGATGCCTATATAAACAACAATAGTTCACCTCTCCATAATTAGGTATTTCATTATTTTATTTTAAATTCTGCAAATAAGGTAACTATGCAGACATATTTCATCGAATACAAATAACCTCTTTTTGGGGTATTCGTTGCAAAAGATATCGCACACAACCAGGTAGGTAGTTTGCAAAATGAGCAAATGACAAGTTGAAAAGTTGCAGCACAAGCCACATCCTTACAATTTTTTATGAATCTAAAAAGTTTAACTAACATGAGAGAAAATAGTATATTTTGCTACATGAGCGCAAAGTGAGCAATCCTTTACAAGTTTGAGTCTGCAGCTCGAGATGAAGGCGAGTGCTGCAAACATCAAACAAGTGGGGGAGCTCACTTTGCACTAACGTTGCAAATGCTATTTTTCCCAACACATCAGCCACAAATCTGATGAACGCACCTGATTGGTTGATGGGTGGAGCAAAAAATATTAATGCCAAGAACAAATACTAATTTTGCTCAAACTATCGCATTTTTTCTCCCTCTATCAAAATTTCATAATTTTTCACTTCAAAAAGAAACCCAGAATCATCTACTTTATGGTGTGTTTGAAAAAAATTATTACATTTTCACTATTTCAGTCTTTGACCATATACTAAATAGACTCGCTATCTCAAAACGAAATTGAATCACACATAAATGACGTCACAGTAGGGCAAATGCATATTAAATGCCTGTAATAATATTTTTATATCATTCATGTTTACATTAATTCGTCTACTCCAAATTTGTATTTTCCTATATCATTCTCCATATTTTCATATATTTATTCTTCCTTTCACTCATGTCATTTCAGTTTAGTTCAAAATTGTCTTTCAAGTCTTGATTTGTCTGATGACATCACCTTCTCTTCTCTATAAGCTGTTCTCCTCCATATTCATGATATTACCTTTTCACCAAATATATTTCAATATCTTGCACTTATTCTAATTCTTACTAATTTTTTAAACACTCCTACTTTATGTTATTTCTTCTACATTTCATTGGTTTCATCGAAATTACAAAATTATGTTTTCCTCAAATATCCAATCACACGCATATCTCCCATGACAGCCAATTCAAATCACTCGAACTATCACCCTTAGTTATAAGTCTAATGTTCTGTACAATTCATTCTATTAATTTCATCTTAACCTGTAACAACATACACTCTTTTTTATAATTATTTCAAATATTATACACTGATAAAAAATAATATTGTCATGTATTGTTTTGTAACAATCACACTGTTACAATCCCATGAGGATTTTTTGAAGAAAAAAAAATCAAAAAAAGTTTATGTTTTCTTTTAAAATGAATTTTTGAATAGAAAAAAAAAAGAAATAATTATGTACAATTTTTCAAAAAAAAACTCCAACCTGGCTAAAATCAACTTCAAAAACCTGGAAATAACAGCTCTATACCCTGGGTAAAATAACTTCTTGCCACAATATAACGTCACACTCTGTATCAGTACTTCAATGGGAAGCATTGTACAAGATTGTACAGGGCCAGTCTATCTAGTACATGGTCAAAGATTTCAGTTATATAATCTTCCCTGACTCTAGAGAACACTTTATAATTGAAATGAAGACTCTGATTCTAATGTGTTCTTTACATTAAACTCATAAGTCTCTATTTACCTTCCATGGAGCGGAAGTATAACGGACCACATAACTATCCGTCCTTCAACCGTTGACTAAGGCTGGTTTTTCGATCACCAGCTAAGAAATTTAACTGTCAGATAGCATAAAATCGTTAAAATCCTATTCAACTCTTAGCACAATCTGCCAGTTAAACTAACTGAGATCTTAACTAAAGATGGAAAAACCGATGCTTAATCAATATAAACTAATTATGGAGAATAAGCTTCTGAAATGCAGCTAATAATCAATATCAACCATTAGAGATAAACTTATAATTGCTGCTGATTGCAGAAATTAATTATCATTAATATTCTTCAGCTCATAAAAGGAATCGTTTTCAATCCCCATTCTGATAATTGATATTTTTTGCATTGTCGTGAAATTGGTTTCTACTCGCACACTTATAACACTAAAAAACGTCTATTTTTTAAGTATAGGTAGATATTCTAAGGAAAAAAAAGAAGCTCCTTCAATGCCTGCTTGGACTGAGCCATTTAATGTGGTACACATTTCTATTTTAATATGAAATAACAATAAACGTGGTCTACACGTGTTCAAGTTTTGTCCCTTGATATAGGTAATAACTTGTGTATGTGTGTTCGTTTGTGTGTGTAGAATCTTCTTTCTTCCTTTTTATTCTCATGCTATAAACTCGTACCAGCCGCCTTCACCTTCACCTGTCATTTCTTACCTACAGTGAAAATAGAATTGAGTACCTACCTCATTTAAAAAAAAGAATGAGGAGCTCCCAATACTTTTTAATTTAGCTACCATTAAGTGTGAAAGCAACAACATTTTTTAAATGAAGACACGAATGAAAATCTGAGATACTCACTTGGTGCACGTACAAGGTGAATGTATAGATACCATACCAAAAATGTGAGAGGTTAGTGTTAAATTAATTCGAAAAAGAATGTAGAAGCAAAAACAAAAAAATATATTGTATATTTGTGTAGACGCGTGTACAAAAGTTGTGAATTACAACGTTAAGAACATATAATTACAGAAGCAGAAACACAGAATGAAAATGTAGAGAGGTGCATTTAGGGTGCATCTAAAGATGCAAGAATAAGAATTTTGAACACTTTCAGTCCAAACCAAATTTAGTTTAAAAATTGGTCATCAGTGAGAAAAATTCGATTTGTGAATAATTTAGGTTTAACAAAATTTTCATAATGTTGCAAGTGGAATAAGTTTTTATGCAATTTCAACTGAAATTGGTTATAGGTGCACTACTTCGAGGTAAGAGATTTCTTTAAAAATAAAAAATAAATTTTTAATCAAAACCCTGTTAACAATAGGTAGTGAACACGCGTGCCATATCTGAATTATTGGGTTTATTAATTCGTTAGAAACGATAATGAAATATGTCAACAAATCTTCCTGTTTTTTGACCAAAATTTTAAAACTTAATTTTTTGTGGTCTACACATTCACTCTTTAGGTAGGTTGTGGTATTAAACTCGACCAGCCAGCACCAATTACTTTGGATATGATGCGAATTTTTTTCTGAAAAATGCAGCCTCATTACCAATCCATAGCATTCAAACTGAAGAAACAAACAAAGAATGAGAATTCTGAAACAGCCTATACTAAGAGCGAACTTGGCCATTTCATTTTAAATTCATCTCAAGTTATAAACAAACGTAGCTATTTCGTATCTCCTCCTCCTCTTCGCAATACCTACTCAGATACTTGAAAAATTAAATGCACCAAAATTTATTTTTTATTTGTTTATTTTTAATCTTATAGTTCTCATACAAACAAACGCCATAATATATTGCAACGGTTTTTTGCGGATTTCTTTGCAGGGGTTTGAAGAGAGACCCTTATACAGTTTATTTTTCTACGAGAGATATAATTATGGTACAGTGAAATTTAAAAATGTATTATGGGTACCACGGCTAATTTCGCGGCAGAATTATTTTTGAGGATTTGAATTTTATGCGATTTTCGATTAATTAAATTATTATTTTCAATTTAAATAAATTCTGATTATTTGGGTTTCAAACGTTTAAGACTTTCTTCAAAAGTTCTACTCGTACGTCAATTATTAATTTTTACAATTTCAATGTAATGTATACATCTTTGTCGTACGACATTCCTAATCAAGGACAGTCCAAAATTAAGTAGATAACATGGAAAAGGATTAGGAAGACTCATGCGCGAAACTAGGTCTGAGAGTTATTCAATAAATCTATAAAAATGAAAATTCGCCAACTAAGAAAATGCTACCTGAATTGCTATATCCAAAAGCCAGGGCTGGTTTTAAGGGAGGATTTGGGATATAATCGCCCTCGATGCCAAAAAAAAAAAGTCTCCGTTTAAAACACAATTATTTGGTTTTTGAAATTTTATATCGATTTAATACATAAAAGATTATTAATTATTCTCATACAACGAGGGTTTTTTTGGCGCTTCTACACCTATTTATCTGGGGCCTTTCATCACTATATATTGGTACTTCCGACCAATAACCAGAGGAAGTTCATGTAAGAGTGTGCATAATATACGAGTACTCACGATTTAAGAGTGGTTCAGTTCATTTCTTAACTTGGTGATTGATGACGTTACTGACAATGATCTTCAGTGACACACTGTAACTATATAACTGTTATTATAAAGCCTCATTTATATTTTGATCAATAACTCCAATACGGATGGTTAATAAACGAGTTTGATTAAAAAAATTTGATTTCACGTTAGAGTGCGCATTCTTTCTCTCTCAATAGGTCAGAAAATAAATTATAATATTTTAGAGTAACTTCAATTCCAGATCCAGAAAAACCAATACAACTTTAAGATTGAACTTCTTTATTGTATTTGTGACAATTGTTTATGTGGGTGTGTGTATTAGTGTACACGACACCACACAAATACCAAATCTGGTCGGTTGCGTGTAATACGTCTAAGTATGTGTGCGGGCCGAGCCCAGTAAACAATTAAGCTGCACAGACGAAATGTACAGCCGTGAGCACAAAAAGGTAGTTTGTGGGTTTTACCCCACTGGCCCGCTAGGTGGTCGACCAGTGTGTAGTACACACTCGTTCGTCATCGACCACCCGTCGCCACAGTTTATATAAATTTTTTCATAATATCCATACACTCCTACATTTGCTTTTGTGTACTCTTACATTAACTTAACATTATTGTAGACACACTAAGCAACATAACGTTAATAAAAAGTATGCATTTGACTTTTTTCAAAACAATTTCTTTATTAATTATGTTTGACATGGTGAAAAAGTGCTACACCAAAAGTTAAAATGCAGTTTTAATGCGAGTCTGGTTCTTTAAATTTTCAGTTCTTTGTTTTAGTTAAAGTTAAGGACGGTTCAAACTCACTTTCTCTATTCTCTTATCCTAATCTGTATTCTGTCAAGTAGGAAGTGTAGAGTGATAACTGAAGATCCTGTGAAAATTTTATTGAAATTGTTCGATTGGTTATGAAGACATTGCTGAAATGCTGAAATTCCTCTACTATATCGAATCCTTATCATTTTAATCACATTTAGAAATATCTAAGTAACCAAACGTACAATTTCAACGCTTAGGTTCAATCCTACCTTTCATTCCCGAGATATCACAGTTATTCTGTTTGGGTAACAGCTTCGATCATTCAGTCCAAGTAAACATACAAAACGCAACACTATTGCTCCAAAATCCCTGAATGGGCATATATTTGACATGGTTTTACTGGATTCACAGCAAAGTTGTAGATAGCTTCAGATTAAAAAGATCAATGGACCGAAAACAGACAAAAAATACCTACACTCAAGCGGAAAATCTATGCCCATTTATAGGTTTTGCAATCATGGAATGTTTGATCGACATTTGGTGAGATAGAGCTACTAGGTATCCAATACTGAATGATCAAAGGGTGATTGGTTATGAAGATGAATCTCAAATCAATGATATTAATATTATCAACGATAAATATAATTTCAACGATATATTTCACATTCGAAGTACTTACCAACAATTAATTAAATTTTCGTTATCATCTATCTGTCTCAGCCAGGAAAACAAAAGTAGCACTGGTTAGCATACACTACTTTCACTAATACACATACAGATGTTGTGTCAATACACATGTCATCGGCATCAGTGTTAGTGGCCACAATGTCTGGATAAATAAAGTAGTATGTGCTACTGTGTGCCCGGTATCATAGGCTACTGTGTACTAAGTAGCATATGCTATTGTGTGCTACTTAGCACAGAGTAGTTTACACAACTGTATGCTACTAAGCATGGAGTAGAGTATGCTATTTAGCGCAACTTAGTGTACGCACAGTAGCCTACAGGGTGGCATCCAGTTAAGAATTCTACCCTCGTGCTACTCAGCATGTGCTAAGAAGCACGGATCCGGTGCATGAGTAGCACTACTTAGCCATTTTCAGGCTAGGAAATGACTGAAATTTGCAATTACTCATTAGCATCCTCATGTTTATCACCGTATTTCAAAGAATAATTTCAGCTTTTTCTCAGAATACCTATTCACCAAGCAGGGTTAGAATAGTCGGCATATTTTATGAAAAAAAGTTATTTTTGGTTTTAAATTTTTTTTTTTTTCCAGATAGGTATGGCAAACAATCACAACGAAGTTTTAGTGTAGCACTTTTTGCAGTGTTGAACATAGCTACTTATTGTCAAAAGTTTCTCTCGAATAGACAGTTCAACCATGACAAGTTTTAGAGCTAAGGGATGTATGTACACCATATGGCACCGTAACATGAAGTTTCATCAAAGTGCGTCCTCAACCTTTTGAGCAACTACGCCGGAATGTTAGATGCACACTATTACATGAACTACCACCTGTTTTATTTATGCCGTCTTTCACCATGAAATTTCAATTAGTCCACGTGGCTTAATTTGTAACGGGGCATGTGGTAAGATCTGCATTTGTTAGTTCTCCTCAAAATTGCAGCTAATGGCGATTCGGGGTTTCACGAAATTTTCACAAAAGAGACGAAGTATCGCGAATTTTAAATGTTGCTCGCAGTTTCCCGTATTTTTCACATTTTGAAACCTTCGAAAGTCCTCATTCTTGGCACATCCTGGCCCGTGCACCAATTCGCAAACAATTAATCTCTCGTTTCGAAGGTGGAAAAAAACTCTCGGTTCCCTGATGACACCCTCACTGCTCGTTCGAATTAGGCCTCGCTCGAAGACATCCGCAAAAACTGGACGTATGTTCAATTCTTCGAGCATCGATGCACAACGTGAGCCACCCACAAAGGGCTTCCCAAGGGGATGGCGCCGACGAGATGAACCAAAAAAAAACGCAATAATTCAGTATGGCGGACGCGTTCGCCACAAGGTGGAAAAGCCTAAACCGTGACATTTCAGACCAAAGACCGGATGAAAACCTCGCCTCAAGCCGTGCGACGCGATGGTGGGAAACCGTCACCAGAGAAGCCCCCGGTCCCAAACACCGCAATAAAAAGTACATTTTTTGAAATTAATTGTTTGTTTTTTTTTTTTTTTTGTTTTTTTTTTGTTTTTTTTTTGTTTTTTGTTTTTTTTTTTTTTTTTTTTTGTTTTATTTACCATAGCCGTGACTGTTCCACTTATTTCTATAAATTTCGTCGTAATCCAACGGCACCGGAGGCTGCAAATGGACCGCGTGGTCGATGGGCACGCTACCCGGGTTCGCAATGGTCGGCGGTACCGGCGGCAGTTGCGGCGGAAGCTGCGGCGGAAGCTGCGGCACTTGCGGCACTTGCGGCACTTGCGGCACCGGAGTCGATCTCTGCCACCAGTCGTCTTCGGCGCCCACGTAGGTGCGCCGACCGAAACCGTAGTTCCACGTTTTGTAGCTCAGATGGCCGCACGATGGAGGCGCGTTTCTGTCGCGCGTGTAAAAATCGTAGTCGACGTCCGACGTGAAGTCGAGCGTCAAATCCAAATTCATGCCCGGCATCGCTGTCAGCTGACAGCTGTTACCCAGCTCCGGACTCGTACCGAATCTGAGGGGCGTGAGCGTTGAAAAGTTAGAGAATTTAACGTCATTAACGACGGAGATGGTAGGCACGGTACAATTGGGGGCCTGGAAACGTTTTCCAGAGACGAACCAACTTATACGATGTGAAAGGAACATATTCTATCTCAGTGAGCGAGCTGCGTGGGGAAGATAATTAGATTTTCGACAATCGTGAGAATACGGACGAAAAAACCAAAACGATTGGAAATTAAAATTAAAAATAAAAATATTTAAAAAACCGGGAAACAGCTCGATTTTTGGCCGTTTTCACCGAACAATACGGCGTAAAACGACTAATCAAGTCGGTCACTAATACGATATTACCCATCGATCCAGTCAATTTATTTCAACCATTGCCCATTGAGTAATCGATTGGTATGGCGTGGAACTTACCTGATGTTGCCTATAGTTAATAATGACATTCTGCATTCAATACCAATGTAGGACCATGTGATGGAAGCGAAAGAAGTGGGTGATAAAATTCGACTTTTTGAGAAACTATCTAGCAGGGATTGAGAAACGCGACCTTTTTAGTTTATTTTGTTTCCACCTGATGAGTTTCTGAAATAGTTATAGTTTCTGTTTGGTTTCCCTTTACATCAGGTTCCTTGGTTTTATCAAAATTTCTCGAAGTTTCCGTTTTTAAATTCTGTTTCCATTTCCATTCACTTTTTTTTTTTTTTTTTTTTTTTTTTTTTCAATTCTCTTATATTAAAAATTTATCAAACCCTTTAAAAATATCAATACGTTGACAAATTTTCTATATTTTTTTACCTTTTATTTCGAGGTAAAAGCTTAGAGTTCAAGTGAGAAACAAAAACTGTAACAATTCATCAATCGATTTTGGCTTTGTTTCAGTTACTGATATTGATATCAATTGGCTAATTGTTTTCAATCAACGCTGATTTTAACCATAAGCCCACTAGGCCCAGGCCTACAGCATCAAACTTTTGGGAATGCAAAATTTGCCAATAAAATAAACAAATAAATAAATAAATAAGAAAAAAAATAATACATCACTATATAAAGGAGAAAAGTAAGTGATGGTGGACGAGTTGCAAATATTGCAGTATGAGCCAAAGGTGAGCGTTGTAATCACTTACTTTTCAACTCTGTATTGTAAGGTATTTTATTAACCATGCAAATGAAAAAACCAAAAAACAATTATCGTTGTTTTTTTCATTTTCTTATTGTTGAAACAAAATCTTCCCTCTCACTCACTCACCATCATCATCGCATCATATATCGTATGTTCCAGCTTCCACTCTAACAACTCGCATTAGTTACAATGTACAGTAGCGCTGCGCTTCGCTATTGCTTTATTTAAATATTGTATTTTATTTATTCATTTATTATATTTCTGCAACTGTTTGTATTTGGTTCATTTCAATGTCCTTGCACCTCTATCACATCACTTATCAATCCCAAGTCATACGTACCCGCTTACACTAGTCATACTTGTGATGGGAACCAACTAAGATGGTGATTTTTAGGTTTAAAATGGGGAGAAAACTTTGATCATTTAGTACTGGATACCCAGGTAAACACAAAAACCCGTGACATCATTATTGAAACCCATAAGTGGACATGATTTAGTCTTTTCACGTCTGTTTTCATTCTGCTGGTACAGTGAATCTGCGACACTTCAAAAACAGACAAGAAAAGACCTAATGCATATGTGCAATAAGCCATTGCACACTTATGAGTTTCATTAATGTAGGCAGGCTCCGTTAACATTGGTGAGATAGAGCTACTGGGTATCCAGTTCTAAATGACTGAAGGTAAAAAAGTAACTACTTTTCTCACCAAAATAAGATCGTTGAAAAAAAGTTGTTTCTTTACTCACAAACTGTGAGAAAAGTCAGTAATTTTCATTCGCATAGTTAACAAACAAATGTTACCTCTATAGGTTCTTACCATTTGAGAGAATAAGTTGAAAAAATTTGTATATAGAAGTTAGAGATACCAAACTAAATTTCATTTTGATATTTTCTTTTCCTTAATTTTTTAATTTTGATGCATAAATTTTATCATTTACTTGGTTTGGTCTATAATTATGTATTTTGTGGATTTTTGAAGGTTTTTTCAATTCAGAAAAATCACTGTTCGAGGAAAAAATCATTTTACGAGCAGTTAGTGCTAATCCATATCTACTAATCCTACAAAATGACATCAATTTTTTTTTTTTTTTTTAACCAACTGTACATGCAGAAAAATGTCAAAAAAAGGCCTATCAAAGTCAACCTTAAATTGGGGTGACTTTGACAGGTAAGAATAAATTACAAGTAGTATTCAAAAAGTAATTTCTCCTATTTTTTGTCTCCTGTATCACGCAACACTGGAGTAAACGCATGCTGCTTTTATGTATGAGAATTTTTTTTTCTTAGGTACCTAACATTATTTTGTGTTTGTTTCATCGGCTGGAATATGAAACTCTCCTTTCTCACTCAACCAAATGTGAAGTGACTTTTCTCCAGAACAATGACCGACCCACAGTTCTGGCATCACACAATGGCTCCTCAAATCCTTAAAATATGATATTTCCCCACAGGACTCCCCCACTGTCAAATTTGAAGCCATTCCAAGAAATGATTCTTCTGTAATTTTAATTTAATAACTTAAAAATATTGAAAATCATGACCGTATAAAAATATTATTTTAGTACCTATAAGTCAGGTACAGTATCGTGGAAATACCACCTCTATCAACCCGTAGCGGGCATTAATTCTCATTGAAACACAAAGTAACATACGTTCGTGTTGTTTCTTAACTGAACCATACGCAGGCAGTATGGTTCATCAAATTTTTGCACAAACGTGAGCCTATAGTTTTGATTTATATGTCGCGAACATATTGATATTCACGTTTTATGCCCTATTTTTTGCAACCCCTCCTATCTGCAGAAACATTGAAGCCATTTCCAAAGACACAACCTTATCTGCCTATGGAAGGAGGTTTGGACCTCTGGAACCCTTTTGTAAATGCGGAAAGAATAATATATATGACCTACGATGGCACTGGTCCTAAATACGGTGCTACTTTCGATTCTGTCTCCACCTCAGAATTTTTGAGTTTTCATTAATTTTACTTTCTAGCACCAAAACTTTAGATTAGGGACCATTTCCAATGAATTTGGTTTCCTTTTCGGTTTCTCAATCACTACCCACTATTTAGGTACCAGCTCAAACCTCCACCTCGAAGTCAATTTTAATAACAAATCCGCGATAAACCGAACCGTAAGCATAGGTTTGTGTTAATTTTTCATAATTTCTAAATTCGTACGTCGATTTAGGGCTACAGTTGACCTTCGGACATGAAAATGGATAAATGACAACCCAGAATAGATATAAAATCGGCCCAATTCATGGGTCTGTCAAATACCGATGTCGAAGTAAACATTGATCGGGGCTGTGTGTATGTAGCTCGCATCGCAAAAAGGTCACCAATCAGATAAAATGGCGTCATTTACCTATAATTGAATCCTTCGCAGATGAAATCGCGTTCCAGGGAACAGGCCAGCTGACATCTGGCCAAAGAGTCACACGGAAACGTTCGGCGAACGTAACGATCAATTATCCGACGTCCGTTAACCATACGTCTGAAACACACTACATATACGGTAATGGTGTGGTTAGGCATTATCACAAAGCAATTTAGTAGGCCCAAGTTAACCCCAACTCCTCACTCTCTCGCTTCTCCTCCAAACACGTAAACATTCAGCACCGACAATTTCAGACCAGTCTGAAAAGAGTTGGCGGTTAGCTTCACATGTGGGTGATATAGCGGTGGGTTGGCAGCCTTCCTTTTCGTAAATTAAGACCGCAAAGGTGATAACCTGAAATCTTCAAAACCATAAAGAACATTCGACTTTGCGATCAGTTTTGATGTACTATTATGTGTAAGAAACGACGCCTCGGTACCTCAACCCTTGCGAGTAATTCGCATTGTGACCGAAGAAAGGCATTAACGATTTTTTAAGACCATTTAACCGATCGAGCAACGAAATAAGTGAAAACTTCGTGTTGCTTCGGTGGCTGACATTTGAAACTTTCACTGCCAATCGAACATGCAACCGCGATACACTTGAAATTTCAAAACAGAAATAATCAACGCACGTGCTCAACTATTCCGAACTTCAAACTACATGATTAGAGCTGGCTCCTAGACCTGTGAGGTGATAAGCCCATAGATTATTATGACAGCTCTGGTAAATTAGTAGTAGCCTGAATTGTACAGCAATAGGATGATGCGGCATAGCCGGCCAGTTTTGTGTAGCGTGTGCAGCGATTGCTACACGTAAGAAATTCCCAAGTGGTTTTCGCTACACATGGGAAATAATTACGTTTACACACAATTAGTCAAATCAAATTTTCTTTATTCTGTGTTGTAAAATTTGGGCCAAGAAAAAATTTTTTTTTCACTACACATGGGAAAATGAAAAGTTGCCGGCCCTGTGATGCAGGTAATGGCACACTATTGAAAACTATCGATACTATCGATGTCAAATAACTTTTCGATAATTTAACAAACAATTTAACCACATTGCCCAACCGTTGACCTTTTGAAGTAGATTTTCTATTAAAATCTATTTACTAATCTTGGTGTCGGTAAATTCCGTTTTCGTTTAATAACTAAAAGAAAATTTTAGCACCAAAAATTCAAATTCATATATTATATAAATATCCTAGCTACCCGTAGTGTGGGGTTTGCTTGACAAATGCTTAGGAACTCCGACTCTAACCCTGAGTTAAGTGTCCACTGATATATTACGCAATAAAATCTTAAAATATAAAATTCTTCTCTTTTTTGGCCCACTGAGGGTCAAAGAATGGGTCTAATGATATTATCGGTAATAACTATTTTTGTTTTTATTTTGTGCATAAAATGCTTAATTTTGAACCAACGGCTACTAAATTCAAAATAAATATCTATGATGACCTATACCAACATGCTAACACTTTTTGGTGTGGATCAGTTGCAAGTTACTTCAAAAAATCAATTTTTGTTTCAGTTTTAAAAGAACAAGGTAATTGTTTTAAACTGTGTAATTTTAGGCTAACAGTTACAAAATTTAATACTATCATCAATTATATGATCTATTACTAACTTTTTAGCAACTAAATTTCTACTTTTTGAGTTAGTTTTTTTTTTATTCTTTTTATTTTCCACTGTAATCATACCAAATTACTTGTCTATATATTTTTCTTGGGTGTTTTTAAAAAGAAAGTAATGATGACCGAACACTATTGAAATTACTGATACCTATCAAAACTTTTTGATATTTACCATCACTAATGATAATACATGCATAATAATAAATACACACTCGATGTAAGGTATAGGTATGTAGTTATGTTCTTACAAAAATTACTGATTACAAAAACATGCATTATTATCATGCACATCAATCATTATAATAAATGTATGACACCTATTTTAAGACAAAATTTAATGAAAATTAATCAGACAAAATTCAAGGCGCATGAGCCAACTACAAATGTTTCATTGTTTCCATCTTAATAACAAACTGACCAGTGTTGCCAGGCCAGTACAAGCCAAAGCGCCACTTCAGAGCTTGTAACATATAGTATACTTGTTACATTCTAACAATGTGGGGTACAGATCTTTTAAAATTAAATTGACAGATTAATAGATTGAAAGATCACAATCTTATATCATTAGATCACTTCAAAAAAATGATCGAATATTGAGATCTAGATTGCCATTTTTCAGATATTTTAGATCTTTAGATCTTCAAATTAGATTGTTTGAAATAACTTCAGTACTCAAATCGTATAATAATAAAAATAAATTATTAAATGATTCAAACTTATTGTTCTACTTTCAGTTTTATCCTTTTTGCTCATTTTTCAATTCTTACATGGTGGAAAGAGGTGTTGGAGAGGAAATTGGGAAACAATCTGAAAAAAATCAGGAAATGATCTATTTAATTAAACCGCAATCTAGATTGCCTTATTAGACTGATCTACAGATCACAATCTAGATTGCAATAGGTTTCTAAGATTTGTAGATCATGATCTAGATTACATTGATTGATCTATCATCCCACACTGCATTCTGAAAATAACATAATGCTGCGTTCATATTCACACTCTCTTACACAGTTACATGCGCTTCTGCACAAGGTAACCCACTATGTGTGCCACTTTGTTGATGAGGAAGACAATGGAATATTTTCTATGCGAGGTATCCAGAAGTTATATGCCATTACCTCCTGAATTGATTTTTGAAATCAGAAAAAATTAGAAATTTCCAAAATGCTTCTTCCTCCAGTTATAGCTCCTTCTCCAAAGAGAAGAAAAAAATCATAAATATGATGTAACTTCCTCAAAAATTGTCAAAAAGGAACTGGTAGGAGAGTACTAGGTATTTATAGTATTTTTTATAATTATGATCAGAAAGGCAGTACATTAACAATCATATTTTGCATGTGAAAAATAGTGCTTATCATTGGTGAATGATGTAACCTCGATGTAAACTGATTATCCATGAACTTAGAATTTTTATTTCAATGAAAAACTCACTGACCTGATCAGGATTTGAAGTTGCATCCTCTGCATTATTAAGCTGTCACCATACAAACTATATAACAAAAGCTGCTTAAAAGAAGATAATCGCTACCTTGGTGCATTTGCTTATTTTGATTGTTTCTTCTCTTTGAAATTGCGAACAATTACAATTAGTTGTTATTAATGGTTCTGTTCCTATGATTTCGTTACCTTCTGATCGTTAATTATAAAAATATCTTCCCACAATAAGGTTTGAAAATGAGTTTACATGACTCAGGAATTGCTCACTTGCGACGCTCGTTTCGCAAACTTGCCCTTACATGTAAACCCTCTCTTTCAAACCTTGGCATATAGTACAGCCTATACTATTTTTACACAATTATATATTCACCTAGTTTTTAAAGTTTTACCTACAATTGTAGGGGAGGAGAAGGTTTGCCAATATTTTTCTAACTGGAAATAAATATTCGTACTTAATTTTCATCTTCACTGTGAAATTTAAATGAGGTTGTTAAAATAACTTGGCTATACATGTTTCTCCATTTAGTTAGAATGAAAGAGGAAAAATCCTCAAAAATGAGAATTAATAGTGCACTAAAAATTAAAACAATTTCAAAATTTTTCCTCATCAATGTGACACGAGAGTTGAGATAATTTTGTTTATGTTTTATCTGAAGTTTTAAAGAAGACTAAGTCAGATAAAATTAAACTATGTTTGGATTTTCAGAAAAATCACATTTTATTCTATACCAGCTTTAATATGCGGCTTCGCTCGCAGTTATACCACTTTGCGTCATCTATTGGTATTTTGAAGAACTATTTACAATAAATGTGTCCTCCCATTACCCGTATGTAGCGCAACCTGACAAATGCTACATACTGTTTTCACTGCCACATAGATACTGTTTTGCAGGCAACATACAGTTTCACCATCCACATACTGTTCATCGATTTTATTATATAGATTTTCAATATATATTACATAGATACTTTCTTACAGGTAGTATTTTGTAAGAATTTTTTCACCTCTTGTCGAGATGTTGGACTCCAGATCATAAAAATTAGCCTTAAATTTGTACACCAGAATAGGCTCTTTGGTTTGGTACCTAAAACAATCTGTTCCCTGGAGAAAGCAATGAAGTGACAAAACTGAGCATTAATTTTTCCATAACA